>MJHO01000021.1:1455000-2055000 GCA_002076135.1 Xerophyta viscosa
AAACCGACGACTAAAAGGCCCCCACGAGCTGACGGACTGATGCCGACACGATTAAGGAGCTACTTCTCTGTCAGAATTAGTTTTCGGTCGGCAGGCCGTAGATTGTTGCAGGGCCCTGGCACTCTTCACTATCTTTTAAGGTACGATTACTGGATTAAAATCTTCTGCTCCTATTTAATGCCCCCACTCTTAAAAATATACTTAAATATATTTTTTTAAAAAATAAATAATAATTATAAAATTTGCTAAGATCTATATTTTTTATAATGAATTTTTTTTTAAAGAAAATATTTCTAAATAGCTAGTTTGAACTTCAAAGTCCACAGATTTTTAACTGTGTTTAGGAGTAGGGGCAGAAATAGGAGCATCGAGTTGGAGGCAAAGGATTTCAAACTCAGTTTACTTCGCTGGGAAGTATGTGAAGTAATGAAAGTAAAGTTACTTTCTATATTAACTCGGTTTTGAAAAGTGGCTCGGTTTACTTTGAGAGGAGAGTGAGGAAGTGAGAAGTGACTTCCACTTTTATTTACCTTGTTAGCAAAGAACTGGTTAAAATTCATCCTCACTTCCCAATTCTCAATTTTAGTCCGAATCCTAATTCACTCACTTTACATCATTTTGATAGGAAATGGATGAATGGGTAGTGATTAACTAATTTTTGTGAATATTGGTAACTATAATTATATAACAAAAATATTCAAATACAATTTTTTATAGTATTACCAAAAAAAAAAACAAATATTACACAAATTTCGATATACCCTAACAAACATTATTACAAACAAATAATTATTTATAAATAATAACATTTAATTTGTATAGGCTAAATTACTGAACATTTATGAATAGTTATATTTTATTTAAACAAATAAAAAAAAATTACTTATTTTTACCACATTTCAGAGTAGGAGACGAGCTTACTCAGTAATGACTGGGCCTCACGTCCAGATGATCGACGATCTGTCAGCAGGTTCCCCTTCTGAGAGCGCTAACAAGCGTACAATTTTAGCAGTTCTCAAGTACGAGATACAAACACAAAGCACTTGTGTTCTTTTAAGATTAACGTAGGAAAGTTTGCCGACCCATTCCATGAGACCGTCGTAACAGATAATTCACAACGCATATTCCACCAACCGAAAATCTCAGCCTTTCGGTCCGAACATATCCGAAAACTTATTTTACCCTCCACAAAATATAGATAGAATAAATCCTCAACGCACGTATAAACGTCGCCTACGAGATTTGAATCCGAGACCTTCACTTCATGAGATAGAAGCTCCAAATGCTCGCCCTAGATGTGGTGGGCTACAAAGCATGTTCCATATCAACTTTATATTTGCTTCACCTCTAAAGTGGATCAAGTACATTCACCAAACTGCCAAAGGCATGTTATCTTCTCGTTAGGAACTCTCACAAGCTCAGAATCATTGAGGCTCCCATGAGCTTGCCCGGAAAGGAAGCTTCAACATTTACAGCAAATTTCGTAGCGTACAAATACCCACTTCATGTGTAATGTAACTGATCCCAGCATGGAATTCTCTAAATATTAGATCCTTTCATTCAATCTTTGTAAAGTTTCTACAACTTTGCGTTGGTTAGCAATCCTTTCGTTCAAGTTTGATAACCCATGAAAGAGCTACTACTACATGTTCACCCTCTAATGCTTTGTGTACATCAAAATAAAGAAAATATCATTAATCGTGGAATCATTAGACTAGTTGAAGATACAGAGTATCGTCTTAATTAGCCACAATGTCACGACGTCTAGGGCTATACTTAATTACATGAACAAAAGGTACACGAGGAACATAAAGACTCGTATAACACCATGGCAAGGAGCATAAATAGTCATATCGACTTGTGCATCTATCTTGTGGCAAAGGAACAAAGGATCTGCCTGCATTCATCCCAACAGTGGAACAACTAACTACACTGTAAGCTAACTTCGTTGTAGGACATCAAAATGCAACCCAAAATTAATTGGAGCAAAACAATTTCTAAGGATACCGATTAGGAATACCTGGATTACCAGCAATGCGCACGAACAAAACATAGTCGTTAGCTTACTCACTGTCCATTTTTAGAGACCCATCCTTCATCAGTTTGACACTAAGACTATTGAATCTTCCCCTCGAGTAGTGTCGTGAAGCCTTCCTCCAATCGGTACCAGTTTTCATCATTGCCACGAACTCATCATAGCTGATCCGCCCATCCTAGAATGAAATGAACAAAAAACCAAGTATGTCAAAAACCAAGTGGAGGAATGATAGAGACCTCTAAAGATATCTCTGAAATTAACAGAGGGCTAAATGGTTTCGAACCCCACAATCTTTCCAGGCGACACAGCAGGTTACTACATGCCTTTGCATGAGAATCTCTTGAGTCCAATTGGGAGGGGCAGCTTTGGAGGAGATTTCTCTTTGAGAAGGAATTTCGTTGAATTTGTCAGCTTGTTTTGCCATCTCATTTATAATAATCTTGAGTTTAATTAAAGAAGGATGTGATTGGATAGTCAAAGTGTCTGCTGTGCACAAAGATGTATAGAAGAAGCTTGATCTTCTGGCCATTGGTGTTTAAGGAGAATGAATTTATAAAGAAATACACCTTAAATATACGAATTAAGAATTGGTAGATTCTATCCATACATTTAGGCAGTGGATACTTTGGCTTAACGACTATGACGACATCCTGAGACCTCAAACTTCTTCAATTAGTGAAATCTTGTTCAAGAAGGAATTGTTTCTATAAATAGACCTTTTAGGTTCTCTATGAGGTAAAAGACAGCAGTTTCAACAAGGAGTTTAATGTAATGAACATCATGTAACGTGGTGTAAACTGTGGTTCATTGTATTTTAGAGAGATTGAAGGTTGTCCTTTGCCATTGTGAAATTGAACTCGGGAAGGGTCTGTGATTACGTATAATCTCTTTCTCTGTTTAGTAGATTTCTTTTAGACCTCTCCGTAATTTTTCTCCGACTTTGGAGTTTTCCATGTATATCGTTGTCTTGGATCTCGATGTGATCCTTTTTTCTGTATTTTATCTTGATATCTACATTCATGGTATTACTATGGGATATTTAGAACCTCCGAATACCCTTTACAAATAACATGCATACAAGAATTTTTTTTTAATTCTTCCAAATGTGTAGTGAATGGACCAGTAATTTTTACTCTCCTTTTTTACTCTTTGGATTTTACTCTATATTTTCCTCTACAATTTCTTTCTCTAGAACTTCACATACCATAGTTAGAATTCTCACTAAATCTTACTTTCACTTGCTCTCTGGATTTTTTTAGCTTTACCATTTTTTCTCTCTACATTTTAATCTTCATTCCCTCCCCAGACTTTTCTTTGTAGATTTTTAGTTTTAACAACTTCTGTAGAACGTTTTCTCTTTTAAAAAAAATTCTATATTACCCTTTTGTCTTCATTTATCTCTAGAGCTTTTGATCATGCTTTCTGTCTCTAAAATTTTATAGTCGTATTCTCTCACTTAATTTTTTTACTGCACTTCCTTTCTTTTGAACTCCATCCTCTGTCAACTTTTTCATTTGCTCTCTGAAGTTTTCTCATTACTCTCTCGTTTTAGATTTATCTTTAATTCTCTCTAATTTAACTTTAATTCTCTTTAGATTTTTCACTCCACATGGTCCTCTAGAATTTCTTGTCATTTTCTCCCTATAAGTTTTTCCGAGTTATTACTTTCTCAAAACTTTCTATCCATGCATTATCTTTACAATAGTTTTATCCACTTTTTTATATTTTAAATACCCTTTAAAGTTCCTTGTAAAAGAATTTACCATCCAAACAAATGAATTACAAGGAAATAAATATTTCCCTTCCTAGTATTTCAAAATTCCTTGTGTTTAGAACTCCTTTATCCAAACCAAACCCTTACGTGATGTGGGAGGCACATAACAGCATATATTGAAAATGGTGTATCATTATATACGTAAATGTGTGATATGGATGAGTTCCACATCCTCGCGGGGATAGCTTTAGACATACAGAGCATTTCATAAGGTAATAAAAGCTTTTACCTTGTCTATGTCAACTTCTTGCAATATATCATTCGCCACATCCATGGCGTCAGTGGCACCATCCTCAACCAAAGCCTCCCGCAACTCCTCTGGTTCAATATAGCCATTGCCGTCTTTGTCAAAGTATGAGAACGCCCTCCGAAGATGCTCATCGTTTGCCATCCGTCGTAGATGAAGAGATACAGCAACAAATTCTCCATAGTCCAAGACCCCTTTCCCATTTGTGTCAACCTGAATTTTTTTTTTTTTTTAAAAGAATAGTTTAGGCAAGGATATTTAGCTAAAATTCTCGATGCACTATTATTGTTGGCTCGCTATCCACCAAGAACAACTCCAGGCTAACATTTTATCCCTATCACTTATTTTGAAAGTTAAAGCTTCAGCATTCCACCTTGTCAAGTTTTCGGTGGAACCTGTTCTTCGGCATAGACCTCACAAATCTCGAAAGCGCTCCCCCCCCCCCCCCAAAAAAAAAAAAAAAAAAACATGTGGAACTACCATGACATAAGGGGCTTGTCAGGTCACATGATGCAGTACATGCGAACATAAAGATATAAACCTAGACAGCAATACCCAAAAATAGGTAGTCAAGCTATGATAGAGGGGGTTCCCTTTCGGTGCACTAAGCTTCAGCTCTTTGCCTTGTTGTATGCTTCTCATCCTTCTAAATGAATGACGCTCTGTGGGAGATTCCCTTCCTCCTCAGTTTTTATCAAAACAAAAAACTATAATAGGTGGAACAATATAAGACAGAGCAAATTTCCTGCTAATTACGGGGACCTAAATGCATGATAGCATATACTATTAATCTGTGAAAGGGATAGACAGTTAGAAAATGGAAACTGCATCAGGCATTACATAGGAAGAAGAACTATGAACTTACAGCTTCTATAAGCATCTGTACTTCTGACTCAGCGAGCTGTGTCCCAAACTTCATTAAGCCGGATTTCAGTTCCTCGCAAGACACAATGCCATCGTTATCAGTGTCAATCTTTTTGAATATCTCTTTTATGTCTTCAACTTCTTCGGCTGACAAATGTTCAGCAATGACCTATGGGAAAAAAGCAACATATAGAACATTTCCAGAAAATGATCAAACACTCGAATCGATTTGGTATGTGAACCAACCCTTAAAGCTCTCCTTTTGAATCTGTTCATCCTTGAAAATTGCTTTAATCTTGATTTCACTACATCTCCAAGAGGAACATTGGGAGCCTTTTTTGCATTTTGAAGCCAAGGGTGCTCTGCAAAAAAAAAATAAAAAAGGAAACTGAAAACAACACTATTGTAGTCACCTGATCAATTTAGGTTAACATCCTGAAATAAGAAAAAGCTCAACATTGAAGTACTAATCTTTATCAGGATTTAAGCATTATTCACCAAGTACCCACCAATCGAATCAGTAGGCTGTTATGAACCGATTCGGATCGGCTAACGTCGGCGGCCCGGACGCGGCGAAGATAAACACCGGCGGCCCGGTGGTGGCTCTACAGCTAATTTTACCAACTAAATAATAATAAAAATAATTATTCTTCTTCCATATCTTTGCAATAAAGGTTACAAGATATATTTATAGAGACTATTCCTCTATATTCCTTTCATTCACATTCTACTAATAGAAATATCCTAATATAAATACTTTCTATTACAAATATTCCTACTAAAGATATTCCTATTACAAATATGCCTACTAAAAGTATTCCTAATATAATTCTGACTAATATAAATTTGATCCGTAATCCGTGTCCTCCTACGGCTCGAACCATGCTGATCTACACATAACATAGGCATTCTCTATGAGAAAGAAAACGAACCTATAAAAGTGAAGGCCATTAATAACTAACATTGAAGGGATTAATTAAGAATTAATAGCATCATCAAACTATATTATCTTCCTGTAACATGAGAGAGTCAAATACTTGTTGCAAAAGCATTTTCTAATTCTGTTTCCTTATTTATCTAATGCACTTTGGGAACACAACAGCAAATAATTCTCCGTTCTGCAAGTGGTTAAATCCAGGAACAAATCTGTTCAAAACGTTGCATGTATGTCCAAATATTTGCTATTAGTGATTTATTACTTTGTTGCCTAGGAATTGAGTGAACAGATTTTGTCAACCATCTGCCGGTAAAGTCATCCCACATTAGAGGTACTAAAAGCCTTCCGGTCCTGAAAGCCAAGCCAACTTCTTCCTCTGGTTGGTTTACAAGAACAGGATACTGTCCGCTGAAACCCTTATCGAGTGAACAGATTTTGTCAACCATCTGCCGGTAAAGTCATCCCACATTAGAGGTACTAATAGCCTTCCAGTCCTGAAAGCCAACTTCTTCCTCTGGTTGGTATACAAGAACAGGCTACTGTCCGCTGAAAAACCTTATTAAAACAGGTTCGAACGGCCCAGAGGTGTGCACCATGTTCAATAAATAATCCAAACCCAACCGACCTGATTGAGGGTTTGGGTTCGATCAATCGGGCTCATAGGTTGGGTAGGGTTTAGGGTTACAAAGCCCAAATCCTACATACACGACCCAACTCTGTTTATTTAGTATTATCTAATGATCCCAATTGGATCCAAGGCCCATAAATAGATGAAAAAGCCTACTAAAATGTGTGCTAGCTCTAGTTAATTCCATATTAAAAGTGAAAGGAATAAAAGGTACTTTAAATAAGGTGGGCTCCTAACTACTACTAACTTAGCTCACCTCTTTTCAAGAGAGATGGCCACGTGTTCGGCCTAAATTACTAGATTAGTTATGTGTCATGCTGCCTTGAGATGTGTTTATGACAAATGGTATCAGACAAGTCGATCCTCAGATGTACCAGTAAAGCATGCTATCCAAACAATGAACTAAACGGAGGTAGTCAAAAGAGGAACTGGGTGGAGGTAACTAGGAAATGAACTGAACGAAGGTAGCCAGTAGAGGAACTATGAGAGGAAGGTGACGCCGAAATTGCAGTTTCACCCGAGGCTAGGCATAGCTGGCCAATCCGCTAATCACATATGGTGACGTCGGGATTGCAGTGTTTTGCCGGAGTCTGGACTTAGCGCACAGCCAAAGCCGTCCTGAGCAGCCGCCAAGTGCTGTGAAACCTAGCCTTTTAGAATAGCCCAAGTAGTGTGAATCCGGAACCCCAGAGCAGCCGCAAAGTGAAGTAAATCTAGGCCCTTAGAGAAGCCGCCATTGGACTATTGTCGTCCAGAAGTCGGCTTTTGCATCTACGTTCGTAAACCTCGCAATGCTAATTTTTTAACTGCTTACCTAACAACAACACTAGTGATATGTCATGCAAACAACAACAACACTAGTGTACTAAGAGCCACTGAAGACCTTGTGCTAGTGATTGCGGACAATTATTCCTTGGGTCTACATCGGGCGCAATTTAATACCCAATCTGCCTTCTAACTCCTCTCCTTTTAAACAAACCTTTACTCTAGACCGTGGATCACATAAAGACTATTGCAACCCCTACACATTAAATCAAGAAAAAAAAAAGGGCTAGAAGTTGGAGCAGAAAAGAAAAAGGTTTGCCACGTTCAAGCTGACACACAATAGAGGTTCCTTGTCCCAAAAAAAAGACTAAATTGATCTCAAATACTGCCATATGGACTTAATTTGCATTTTTCACATGGCTAATTTTGCTTATAAACCACAATACCTTGAAAGATTATATCCCAGTACAAAGTTTGCGAATCACATGAAAGAAATTTTGCATACAGATTTCCCTGTATGAGGCCTTTCAGAATATCCATTTGAGATATCAAGCCCCATGCAGAAAAGAAAATTCTAGATTATTGAGAGCCGAGTGCTAGATAATCGTGAGTACTCAAGAACTTAAATATTAAAAATAACAGAAGTTTATTTCGTAATACTTAAACAGAAAACAAAATAAAAAAAAGATAGCCAGACATGCACAACCAGTGTCATATAATGTATAGATAAGGGTATAAAAAATACCTAGCACTTGCTTTGCAGTTAGTCTTAGTTTGGGATCAGGCTCCAACATCTGCCGAACCAAATTTTTTGCATTATCAGAAATGCTTGGCCATGGTTCACGCTTAAAATCGATATTACCCTTAAGAATAGCTTGTGCAACACCTTGCTCGGACTCTGCAGTTAATAAAATATGAAAAAAAACATAAGTCAACAGGACTCCTGCGCATGCTTTCCAAACATAATTTCTGCTCTTTTTAACCAGCATAACTAACATAGAAGAAAATAAATTTAGTGAAAAAAAGAAGATACAAAGTAGTATAAAATATAAATAGAAAAACTAAAATAGAACTCACCAGCCCAGAAAGGGGGTACTCCACATAATAATATATAAAGAATAACTCCAGCACTCCATATGTCAATTTCCGGTCCATAATTTCGCTTTAGCACTTCCGGAGCCATGTAATACGGACTTCCCACGATCTCAGAAAACCTTTCACCTGTGGTAACAAAACTCTCAAAAACCACTTGATAGACTATGAGAAATTCTTTCTCTTTTCTTTAGACAATGAACATAGCCGCAAGGAAACGATTTACTTAGATTTTTTTTTGCGTGTTAATTAGCTTTGATACCCCAAAGTTTTTAGCATAATAACAAAAAGCAAACTTATTTCACCTTCCAGTAAATCTCCTTACACGAGAAAACCATTACTTGGCATGTCATCCTGACCAGAAACAAAGTAAGACTGCAACATAACAGACAAGGGGAAGAAGCTCATAGTCATAAATAGTGTATTACTATTGGGTCGACAATTTTGACTATTGATTTAAATAAGAAGCAATTCATGCTAACTAAGATATAGATTTGACAAGATCCTTAACTTTATACGAACACAAGTTAGGACTGTTTCAACTCCTACTTTCGAAATATAATGTATTCCATATTAGCATTAAAAGAATAAATGTTTTATTTCATTTTAACGATGTGACAAACAAGTTTGAGCATGTTAGCAAATACTTCTAAGCCATAAGATAGAAAGTTGTATATATAAAAAAAGCCAGACCTAGATGACATTAGAAAAATAAAATAAAGAGAAAAAAAGGCATCACATCAATTACTAACCATATGCAAAAAATTAATACAATGCTAGAGCTATAAATTTATCACATTACTCAAAAAATCACTAAGTTGATTTTTAGCATGATTGGTTCACTTTTGAGTCCTCACTTGATTTTTGGGAGCATTTTTAGAATAATTTTGGAAGCTCCTCAGCATTCATAGTTAAATGGCAGCATTGCTCACTATCTAACACCTAAGCACTAACAATTTCCATTGTTCAAAATCTAACACCTAAGAACTTCAACTTTCTATACCCATAAGCAAACAGATCAACGATGACGAAATCTCACTCACCAGGTTTAAAGAAGATCGAAAGGCCAAAATCAATGGCTTTGAGCGGCGAATTCTCCTTCTTATTCGCGAACAAAAAGTTTTCTGGCTTTAGATCGCGGTGGATCACGCCGTGCTGGTGGCACAGCTGCACGACCTCCACGTCGTCCGTGTGACCGCCGCTGCAGCGCGCTCGGTGTAATGCCCACGTGCGACAATTCGATCGAAAAGCTCTCCGCCCTCGCATAACTCCATCACCAAATGCACCGCGTTCTCATCTTCCAAAGCCTCCCGCAGCCCCACGATGCTAGGGTTTCGCGGTAGGTGGCGCATTATAGCGACCTCTCGACGGACGTCTTCCACGTCGATGGCGGTACGGAGCTTCCGCTTCGGGATCGACTTGCACGCGAGGAGCTCGCGCGTATCGCGCTCTATGCACAGATAAGTCACGCCGAACTCGCCGCGCCCCAGTTCACGATCGAGCACATACTTCTCCTCGATGTTGCCTTTACCATCACAGTCGCTAAGCACAGACATGCGCTTTGCCATGCCGCCACTGCCGGCGGTGCCGGGCAGCGAGAATCCGTTCTGGTGGTGGGCCGCCGTGGTGGGCTTGCGAGGGCGGTCGTCGACGTCCTCGCGTGCTACAGCAGCCGGAGATCGGCAGCAGTTGCCCATCGGAGAAGAGATCTCGCTTTGTAAGCTAGGTTTCCCGCTACGGCGGCATCTGAGATTCACATCACCGGCGGCGACAGCTGCCAAGCGAAAGTAGTAAGAGAGAAGAAGAGAACGGAGAAATTAGCTGTAGGAATACGAACACCAGTGCACCCCTGCATGAGCAATAACACAACCTCAGATAAATCAACCAATCAAAAGCTCTATTATTTAATTAGTGTTGCTATGTGATGACGAGGACGTATACTATTAGTTTAAATATGACTGTTTGTTGTTCGTGGTGACACGTGGGCCTTAGGTGGGACGGGAGTTGCAGAGACTTTCGTCGGAATCGAGGAGAAAAGCGGAGCCGTTAAAGTAGCGCAACTTCGCCGTTAATTCGGCGGTTTAGGTTGTGATAGGCCGTACTCGAGGCACACGGCGTTTGGTGAGTGTAACGAAGATGGAGGTATGAGAGATAAAAAGTTAAATATCAATATTTTACGTAATTAAGTTTGGTGTCATTACATCTTCTTAATTTATTTTGGCCGAAAGTTAATTTTTTATTATCTAAACTATTAAAAGTGTTTTTAATATTTTTATTTTGAAAAAAAAAGTTCACTATAGTCATTAATTTTTTTCTAAATATTTATGGAATTTTTTTTCTTCCAGTTCAACCAGCGGCGCCATACACCGCCACCGTATGATCAATACTAAATCAGAATTTTCTAAAATAAAAATCTTAAAAATAACAAATATGTGTCCATCAAGTATTTTTTTTATGTTATCTAAATGAACTGTTAAATTTTTTTTTTTGAATAATTAAGCGAACACTATATTATGTTGTCTAAATATTTGAAAACTCATCTACTATATATTTGAATAATATTATATGGTTTTCTTAACTATTTAAAAAGAAAATTATTTTAAAAATACATGAAAAAACAATACAACATCGTCTAAGTTCCTTTATTATATATAAAAATATCTATGAACATTTAGGAATATACACAAACACTTAAAAAAAAATCCTCAAACACCCTTAAATACCCATAAACACCTCCAAACATCCACGAGCAACGTGAGTGTTCAGAGTGTTTAGGAGTGTTCGTTGGTGTTTGTGAATATTTTCGTGTGTTCACGAATATTTTTAGGTGTTCAGAAATATTCGTGGATATCTTTGTATGTTCGTAGGTGTTAATGCTATTCTGGAGTGTAAGTGCGTGTTTATATATATTTGTATGTATTTGGAAGTATTCGTGTGTGCTTGTGGGTATTCGTAGGTATTCACGTGTTTTTATATTTTTTCACGATAAAAAATTAAACAAAAAATTATTTATCATTTTATATAACAAAGAGGATAATTTCAACCAAAATAAATTTTTTAGTCAGAATAAAATAAAAAATCCAATTAAGGAAAAAAAACACAAAATATCCTTAAAATATAAAAGTGGTGTTTCAGTTGCAGCTTTGTTGGTACAGAAAGAAATGAATTCCGCGATAACCATTTTTGGTTGCCTCGAGCTTTTCTTTCTTTGTTCTTTTTCTTGAAATTTTTGTTTTTTCTGTTAACGAATTTATGTGAATATTTTAAAGTTACAATGGATCTAACTTAAATATCAAGATATTTTTTCTTGTTGCAATGTTTTTGTTTCAAGATTATTTAGTGTGAAATTGCAGTGTGTGTGTATATATATATATATATATATATATATATTAAGCACAACATTCTTGTGAGAGGTATAATCACCATGTATAAAAACGATTTTAGCTTCCATCCATTTTATTGGCGTAGTTATATGTCCTTAATATCATTATTTTGTTAACAATGGATTAGCGAAATCTGCATTTTCAAAAATCAATATAAAATAAAACATAAATATGACAATATTTATAAAATGGGAGAGTTGCGTTTAGGTCAAAAATTGTAAGTTCCATAGCACTTGGATTCTGGGCTAAGTTTTAATTACAGTTAAGTCCCTCTGCGGAGGGTGTCAAAAGTTATAAAAAATGTGTTAAAAATTATCAGAAAGGTGTCAATGTGTTATTTTTTATCAGGAGAGTGTTAAAAATTAACAAGAAGGTGTTAAAAACTTACTAAAAGGTGTCAAAATATAAGGTATTAGATGTATGTCGTAGGTGTCAAAAAATTTATCGGAAAGTGTTAAAAATTTATCGGAAGGTGTCAAAGTGATTAAAGTGCAAAAAAAATTTTGGAGAGAATTTAAGTGATATTGAAATAATATGGAGGGACTGCATAGCAAGTATCCGTTATAAAATTCACAAAGTAAAGAATTCATTTATTTAAAAATTGAACTGGAGTTCATTCTACCATTTATTAATTTAGTAATAGTTTTTATATTAAATGGTAGAATAGACTCCACTTGAATGTTTTCCTAAAAAAAGAATTATTTAATTTATGAATCTTACATTCATCATGCTGTTTTGTGAAAATATTTTTTAACTAAAATTTCAAACTTTGAAACGATAAAAATATTCCGAAGAAAATTATGGATAAAAGAGTTTAGAAAAAATAGACAATTTGATAAAATATAGAAAGAAAAAAATGACAAAAAATTCTAAGAGAAAAATAACCGGCTGCAAAGCCAAACACAATATTAAAAATGAAATGCAAGAAAAATTCTACAATAAAACGTTTATGTTATATCAGCATATATTCCCTCGTGTTTAAAAAAAATTATTAGCATTTTTTGAAAAACTTTCTAAATTAAATTTATATATTTTGATGAGATTTATAAGTTTCAAGTTCAAAATTTTTAAAAAATAATTTCAAATAGATATTATGGGGCTTCAAATTTAACAGGTTAAACAAATTTTTAAACTCGCTTCAAATCCTTAAATTTTGGAATTTCATATATATTTTGATATTTTTTAAAAAAAATTAAAAATAAAAATTATAATTTTGACAAAATTTATAATTTTAATATTATTTTTTTTTAAAATATTTTTAAATATTATTTTTAAAATATTATATGAAGTGACATAGTCTAACCGTATACCAAGAATCATTCGAAATACAATTATTGTACTACACAATATGTGTAACAAAAAGAGTTGATCACCATGCACCGTCAAAGACACCGTTCTCTAGCCAACCGGAGCTTTCCACAGCTGCCACCTGTCACTTAAGCCGTCTCCACTCGCCATTCAAATGGTTCATCTTCTTCCTCCGATCCAAGTTCCTTGGAACTCATTACCTTGAATCTCCGCAATCTCCCGCCATGTCCGCCTCTCTCCTCCGATCTCTCTCCTCCCGTTCCTCTCTCCGCACATCTCTCCTCCCTCGCACCGCCGCCTATGCGACTGCGTCACCGGCGGTGGGCCCCTCTTCCGAGACAGCGGAAGCAATCGCCGGGCTGGGTCCCACCGAAAGAGGGAAAGACAAGGCGCGAGTCGTCGTTCTCGGCACCGGGTGGGCGGGGTGCAGGCTGATGAAGGGCTTGGACACGAGCTTATACGATATCGTGTGCATATCCCCACGTAATCACATGGTTTTCACGCCGCTCCTGGCGTCCACCTGCGTCGGAACCCTAGAATTTCGATCGGTTGCCGAGCCGCTAGGCCGCATTCAGCCCGCCGTTTCAGGCGCCCCTGGATCTTACTTCTTCCTCTCTCGCTGCACCGGCATCGATCCCGATTCCCACACTGTAAGCTAGCTTCGTCTAATTGGTACTAGAATAGTATAGGTCGCTTGATCTAGGCCTAGCTTAGAACCTCTTGGAGCCGTCCTAGAGGTAGGATCTTATTGAGATGTGGATGTGAGAGTGAGATGGGTCAAGAACTATTCTATGGAACTCAAGAGTGGAGGATCTTAGAATCCAGACTCTCGGGATAGGTGTTAGGACTTAGGAGATGGAGGGTAGAGGTAGAGCATCCTTCAGATGGTAACAAATATTTATACTATTCATGAAAATTGTCCTGCGATACACTTTGTTTTTATTGGATTCTGTCTTTTGATTCGAGGACTTTGATTGATCTAGATGATTGCTTTCACACAATTCAACCTCAATTTGGATATGCTCCTTGTAACATCAGTATGATATGTTCCTAAGGTCACTCCTTGGTGTGCGATTAGGAGAAGAATGACTTTTGGACCAAAGAATGTGTTTGTTGCTGTCAAAAGTAAACTTTTATGTTTTGTTAACTCTGGGTTCAAAATTATAGGAGGTGCTCTTGTGGTGCTCGTTGATATTTCTTCTTCTTTTTTGGTCTTTTGGATCAAGAAACTTTTGGTTTAACATAGTAGATCATAGTAGAACGATGACTCCATACAGCTAGAACTATAGAACTTTTAGGTTTATTTGTTGCTAGTGCAAAGTTTTAGTGTAGACTTATAAAGTAAGGGACAAATTATCTTCTTTTTTTTTTCCCTTTAATATTATTGTATTGCTTTTGAACTCAGATGCATTATCTTTTTTTTTTTTTGTTCTGGTGATGTGTAGGTGCATTGTGAAACTGTGACTGATGGAAATGGGACAAGCAAATTGGAGCATTGGAAATTTGATGTGTCATATGATAAGCTTGTCATCGCAACTGGAGCAGAGGCAACGACTTTCGGCATTCATGGTGTCAAAGAGAATGCAATTTTTCTTCGCGAAGTGTATCATGCCCAGGAGATTCGCAGAAGGCTTTTGCTCAACCTTATGTTATCTGATGTTCCTGGTATTTTTCTGAGCAAGGTTTTTTTTGGGGACGTCATTAATGCGTAATTTTACTTAAGTCTTTGTCCTGGTAATCTTTTATTCGACCATCACAGTACACAAGTGTTTGTGCATGTTGGGTTCTAGTGGGCATAGGAAACATATGTTTAAGGACGTTTAGCTATTTGTACTTTTTGGAAGTGTTAGAGTCGTGGGAAGTTTCCGGCATGGGTATATCAACTTTTTTTTTTATATTTTTCTACTATATATACAAACACCAATAGCTATTTGAAGTGTCGGATAAGTTTCTGGCAAGGTGCGGCAAGGTAAATAAAAAAAATTCAAGTAACATACTGTCTAGCCTTCTTGTAAGATATAGGAGTAAATCTAAAGGCTTTAAATGATGCTTATAGCTTTCTGCATTTGCCACATGACCAGGAGGTATAGCCTTTCATGGATTGAGTTTTTTACTCCTGTGTAGAAGTTTCTTTTAAGCATCTGTTATTACAATTTAGAGGCAAACTTAGAGCTTCCAGTTGTAATGTGTAGGAGATATACATCTTTCGCTCTTCCAAATTACTACGAATTTAGTGTTCTTAGTTATGAGAGGATGACTCGTATAACTAGGTTATTACTTACGAGGACACGCCTATTAGATGACTACCTCCTTATTCTAAGATTCTTATTTTCTTTATCGTTATCCATCATTGCTTATTTTAGATATGGCACTGATAGTATTGTATGACATTATTCTTCAATAAAAGAGAGCAGCCTTTGTTTTCTGGCTTAGCAGGAATATTGTTATTTTAGGTGGTTGAGGGCTGATAACTTTTCAGATAACTATTCATTATCTCTCGATGTTTTCATTGTTACCTTCTGTTGGTATTCTTGTCACACCAGAAACTTGGTTAGGAGTTTGCTTACAGTTTTTATGAATTTTCTTCACAAGATAGTAAATAAGAGTGTTTCTAAAGTGTAGGTAGGTCGTTTTTGGCTCCAGAATATCATATATATAGCTCTCTATATCTGCAGTGGATTTTAGTCTTAAATATTGTAACAACTTAATCTGCTTCTCCGTGTCTGATTAATGAGCTAATGAAGAACTTATTGGGGGAACAAACATTTTGAGTCCAGGTATATCAGAGGAAGAGAAACGGAGATTGCTGCATTGTGTTGTTATTGGAGGTGGTCCTACTGGTGTGGAGTTCAGTGGTGAACTCAGCGATTTCATTATGAGAGATGTTCGTCAAAGATACGCGCATGTGAAAGACTATATCCATGTCACTCTCATCGAGGTTGGTTCTAGAGCTCCTCCTTAGCATGACAATTTTGTAGCTTTGATGCTGCTGTGAGTGATTTTTCTTTGATATATAGAAGTATGATACCACTTCATTTTCTAAATTTCTTCTCGCAGGCAAATGAAATATTATCATCCTTCGATGTTCGATTGAGACAGTATGCCATAAAACAATTGACTAAGGTGTGTCATTTTGTTTATGCATGAATTAGTTTTGAGTATCTTTCATTCATAACCTAAATTTTTGGTAGATATTGATGTATTACAGGTTTATATATGTTTAAAACATGTATGTTTATCATGTATACCTATATCATGACGAGATTTAATCTTAAGTCTTAAAATTTTATATTCTCGAGTCCAGTCGGGAGTTCGTCTTGTGCGTGGGATGGTCAAAGATGTGCAGCCTCAGAAGGTACTACTTAATGATGGTACAGAAGTTCCATATGGCCTTCTTGTATGGTCTACTGGAGTTGGTCCGTCACCATTCATACAATCATTGCCATTTCCAAAGTCTCCAGGTGGAAGGTACTCTTGAGGATGTCGAACTTATCATTTCTCATGTGCATATTGTTTTCAAATGTTGGAAATTACGCAGCATCATTTCTCTTCAATAGCAGTAGGTTTCCTTACAAATCACGTTTCTTGAAGGATTGGTATCGATGAATGGTTGCGTATCCCGTCTGCTCAGGACGTTTTTTCAATTGGTGATTGTAGTGGATTTCTTGACAATACAGGGAAACCTGTCCTTCCAGCCCTGGCACAGGTTAGTATGACTGTTTAGCTCACAATAGCAGACAAGGTTCCTGAATGTCAACTGCCTTACTGTTAATTGAAATTTTGATGTTTAACTGTAAGTGTGTATGTGGATTTTACTGTTTTTAATGGTGATGTGCAAATGCCTTTTACGAACATGGTTCACATGTGAGTCACATGAATGTACTTATGGGCTGATAGTTTTACTGGAGGACAAATGCTGGTGCTGTTGAAGTGCGAAATCTACAGAAGAATTAGTGAATGCATTTGTTTTAGTCTCTATATCACTATAAGTTCTGTTTCGAATGAGCGTGTAAATGTACCGCAAGTATACCAATTGCACAATTAATAAGGAGTCAGTAAAAAGATCGTTCCCTCGAGGATTGCAGTGTTAAGTACCGAATTCGGTGTAATCTTATAATTATTTAAGCTATCGAATCTGTATGGCAATTGAAATTTAAAATAACTTAATAACTAGAAGAATATCTAAAGGTTGAGCTTTGGATCAACATTTGCTAAAGGTTGGGACTCGATTTCACCATTATGCATAATTCTCATATCAATTTCAGTTATAACTGCATAATTATTTATTTAGCAGAATTTATGGAGATTTGGTTAAGACTTGCTCCGCTGTCGTATTGCAATTCCTAATTACTAACCCACTTCCCTGTCGAGTCGCTAATTAGTAACTAAACTTAATTAAGTATTCTAGACGTCTCTAGAATAAATTAATCAATTTATATATATGATTATACCTTTGTCGAGTTGCAGTTAACTAATTACTAACAATTTTTTCCAAATGTCTTTATCAAGAAAATTGTTAATGCTTGAAAAATAACGAATCTTCTAGAATCCTAGTATGTCATCCACATGTCTGCTTATATCCATCTTATTCATCCTACTAACATAACGAACCTCAACTCCGTTGTCGCATCGTCAAAACTCTAGATATGTAATCTATTATTGGCCAGAGAATAAAATACTATGCTAGCAACACAATTTGATAGTAAACAAATAAAAATCATTCATTAACTAACAAAGATCACATGTGCATAAGGTTTTATCCAAATCTCAATAAAAACAAATTAGTTCATAACAAGAGTAAAATATCGATCATACAATATAGAAGACGTAAAATAATCAATTGCTTGCCCTATGTCTTCTCTCCCAAAAGCTCTGATATTCTTCTCTTGATTTTGCACCGAAAAATCAGTATCTCCCTCTCTCTGCCCTATCCGCACCTACTTACTGCTGTTGTGGTCCTTCATCCAACCGTCCATTGCCTGATGATGTATTTCTTTTTATTTCCGCCTCAAATTCACCCATTGATTGCGGCAATGTCCAGCCGCGCATTGTATTTCAAACAGCTTAAAATCCTAGCCATCTATTGATTCATTGTTGTGTTGATATTTTAATATCAGGCGTTCATTCTCTTGCTGTTGTGTGTTTTGCATTTCAATCCTATGTGGGCTGTTTTGCATGCATCAAGTAGCTGGCTTATAAAGCTTCGCAGTGCAGCGTTCGGCTTTATTCATGCGCCTAGTTGTGTTGAGCTTTAAATCCATGCCTCCAGCATCTTCATCTTTTCTAATGTCCAAATTAGAACTTTTTGCCTAAGAATCAACCAGTAAATAATAGAATTAATGTATAAAATATGCTAAATTTGTATATAAAAATTCAAAATGATTACCCTTGCGTAGTGGATCCATTCAATCATTCAAAATGATTCTTTACATATAAGGTCCTGTTTGGATTGGGGGTAGAGATTTATTTGGGTAGAGCATTACATGGGTAAAGCCATTACCCAGGTAATAGGACGGTAATATCTACCCTTGTTTGGTTTACTAGTAAACATTACTATGAGTAACTATTACACTTGTTTGGTATGAGGGTGCGAGATCGGGCGCGACCGGTGGCTACGGCAACGAGATCAGGCGCGACGGTGGCGGACGAGATCGGACGCAACGCTGGCAGTGGGTGCGAGATCGGGCGCGTCGGTGGCTGTGGCGACGAGATCGGGCGCGACGGTGGCGGACGAGATTGGGCGCGACGCTGGCAGCGGGTGCGAGATCCGGCGCGTCGGTGGCTGTGACGACGAGATCGGGCGCGACGAGATCGGGCGAGATCGCCGAGATCTGGTCGAGATTGGCGAGATCGGGTCGCGGCGGACACGAGAGTTGATCGACGGCAGCGGACACGGAGTTGAGCGGCGACGACGAACTCCGGAGCTCCGAACCTGAGCGGCGGCGGCGAGGGCGACGGCGGGTGTGAGATCGGGAGCTTGAAGCGCTGATTACAGGGGTAGTGATTTACCCCTGGTAGGGGTAAATCACTACCCACCTATTTAAGTGGGTAGTAATTTACCCCTATTTGAGGGTAACCGTTACCGGGAGGTAACAAGTTACCCCCAATCCAAACATGACCTAAGAGATTGTACGCCATCTGTTTTTAGCTTTTTGGAGCTATGTCAGCATTTCCTCAATCCATTAACCTTGCAGCTTTCAATCTTGATATATATTTCCATTCACTTTAAGTGTTTAAGCAGTTCTAAATCACACTTTGTGTATCAGGTTGCTGAGAGACAGGGAAAATATTTAGCTGGTCTGTTAAACCGTGTCGGCAAGGAAGGTGGTGGGTATGCAAATGCCGCTACAAATATAGATTTAGGTTCTCCTTTCGTATATAGGCACATGGGAAGCATGGCATCCGTTGGGCGATACAAAGCTCTTGTCGATCTTAGGCAGAGCAAGGTTGGGATTCATATGATCTCTATTTCTTTTATCATTTGGAGATTATAACTATATACCAGTATTAACAGTCTACTATCCTCGCAGGAAGCGAAGGGCTTGTCTATGGCAGGGTTTGTCAGCTGGTTCATTTGGCGGTCAGCGTACCTTACACGGGTTGTAAGTTGGAGAAACCGATTCTATGTGGCAATCAACTGGGCTACCACATTCGTCTTTGGTCGTGATATAAGCCGGATATAGGAATACCTCGAAGCAGTAAGTAAAATAACCGTCAGAGGAGCGAGTCTTCTCTCGATTTTTTTTCCGCATGATATAAAAGTTTCCACAATATTGTACGACGCTGCAGGTAATTATTTGTGTATAGGAGGAATATACGCCCAGTCTAGATTCGTTTCTTGCATGATGTTATACTTAACAGCTCCTTGATATACAGTTTTTACCACGAATCCATATTCTTCTATCGACTGGTGAGCTGGCTGTATTCTGTTAATTTGTATTTTCGCATATAGTTGCCCCAGAACGTCTGCTAGAGCTTCTGAAATTTCATTCAAAACTTGATCATGTTCATTTGAACATGGCATGGATCACTTGCAAGCACCACGACATTTCAATTCGAGTATAACTTATGGGACAAATTTGGGAGCTCCAGCATCTTTTGTTCCAGAGTGAAGATTCTTGGAAGTTCCAGGATACAGTTGCTTTCAGATGATTTTAAATAGTATATCTTGGTTCATATAGTGCAAGTTCATTTTGTTTTGCCCAGAATTTCTAAATATGCACAGGCAGGTCTGCTTCGCTGCTTTGGCAACTACATTACATGCAGTTGGTCAGCAAAGCATACAACATAGTGCTAAATGCAAATAAAATTGTTTTAATTTTTGTTGACAAAATAATTTGACAAATAAAATTGTTGAGAAAACAATCTTCCCTCTGTGGTGTTGTTGGCAAGCGAGCTAAACAGCAATGGAAACTGTAAAATAGCTAACCACTTGTTTCCTGCAGCCGGCACCATGTAATTACCATTTTTAGATATCTATTCGAGGTATTTTGTAAAATAATGAATATAAAAAAATTAATTTTATTACGTTATATAATTTTGCAGTCCAATTTTTTTGTAATATGTTTCAACATTAGGATTTTATCACTCAGTAGTATTGTTGTTGTAGGAGTTGATGATCATGTGAAGGCCGTTGCAGCCATAATTACTGAATTTTGTAGGGATGTTTTTCTCAAGCTTTGATTTGAATTTGCATCAGAAGGCAATGCCTTCATGAACTTGCAGCTCGAAGGCTCCGTAGGTTAAAAAAATACAGTTAAATAGACTACAAACCTCTGTTCGTACATTATCTGACGAAGCGGTATACTTTGATTGAGATGCTAAAAACCACTAATGTTTTCTCACAGAGCTTTATAATGAGAAAAATTACAATCAAGAGCACGCATCTTTTTCTCATCGACTGTCTGTGACCTGATAACGGAGCAATGGGTCTTCGAATATAAGACTCTCATGATAAATTATCCGAGCATATTCATCGAAGGAAAAAGCAGAAAATTTGTGATCTGCATCATCTTCATTTCCATCAGCTTCTTTTGCTACAGGAAGCGGATATATCATGCTGTCTACAGGCAGGGACGGACCCAGCTTATTAGCAGGGGTGTCAAGCGACACCCCTGCTTTTCGTTAAGGTAGTATATATATAATATTATAGAAGCTATATATAAAAATGTAATCCATTGAAAAACGTTTTCTGGGTGGCGTAGTTGGTAGGAGTTCATAGGACGCGCCTACATGAGGGGGGTTCGAATCTCGGTGGTGTGTATATTTTCTATCTTTTTTGGAACAATTCATCCTATTGTAGCACGTTTTTTTTAGCCCTCGTTTTTCCAAAATAATTTTGCCATGAGAGCTATTTTGATGTTATATAAATATTTTTTTAAAAAATTTTCAACGTTAAAATTGTATATTTAATGAGATTTATAATTTTTATATTTAAATTTTTTTTTTATAAAATTACTTCTAAATAGGTGGTTTAAGATTCCGAAGTGTTAATAGGTTTCAAAATCGACCCGTTAACTTAACCCACTGAACTTTTAAACCCTCAAAATACCAACTTAGAATTATTTTTGAAAATAAAAATTATAAATCTTATTAAAATATATAAATTTAATGTTAAAAATATTTAAAAAATATTTCTAAGTGTTTTGAGGTGTTGAAAATATTGAGAATGGGCTAAAAGAGAAAAGAGAAAATTTTGAGTACTGAAACAGGAGAAGTTTTCAAAACAGATTTGTCCCCAAAAAAGTTTTTTTTCCTTCACTGCTTAAGTGCAGACCCCGACAGCCGATTAAATCTAATTTCCTAATCCTTTCCACTGTTGCACACCACACCATCGTCATAGTGTCATATGACCCATACATGAATTCCTCTGAATTTTAATAGAGTTTGAGTAAGTTATGGTTATTACGACTAAATTAGTTATTATTATGGAAATTAAATACTTGTATTTTTTGAACTTACGACGTATTAGTCAAATTTGTGAAAAAAAAAAATTTGCCTGTAAATTGTTACATATATTACTTTGTACTTCGACACCCCTGCGTAAAATTTCTGGGTCCGTCACTGTCTACAGGTAAAGTGATAAGGAGCGAAATTGATATATTCCCAGGAATTTTGCACCGTCCCCTCGACTTGGATTCTGGTATGCCTCTCACTTTCTTAAATTTTCCATTGCTCCATACCTGGAAAAAAACAAGTTCCAAATTTCTTACATTATGTTAGTGAAATAAAGAAAAGAAAAGAAAAGAAAGCTGTTTTTTGGGTCAGCTTTCACGAAGCCTTACAAAGTTGAATAGTAACCCATTCTAAGCTTACTCTGAGAAACACTTACCAAAATCTGCTAAAGAGCAGAGACATCATGTGACATGGTTATTTGATGCTGTCTAGTGCACAAACAAACATATATGATATATCAACCACCCAAACAACTGAGTGATCAAAATTGTGGCCAATTTTTAATTTTTGTCCAGAGTAAACTTTAGTGATTTGTCGGGAGCTTCAGTTGTAGAAGGTCCGTACTTCGTTTGAAAGAGAGAGACAAATTCTTTGTATTGGATTCTTTGTTTTGGAGTTTTAACTGTTACGACGATTCTTAGTCTTGAAGTTTTAACTGTTAGGACGATTGCTATAAAGAGATTGACTACATACACGATTTTTTACAATAATATTTAAAAATAATATTTTGTGATCCAAGTTCGTATTAAAATTGTACACAACTCTTTATATAATATAGGCAGAAATCATTTGTAAAACTAAGTCAACAATCACGGGCAGAATAATGATTTTAGATACCACTACACATGGAAGTTTTCTAAAGGAAAGTATGAAAGAAAGAAAATCTCGGCGGACTAGTTAACTGGCCGCCAACTCACCTGAAAGACGTCTCCGACGGCGACCAAGATCGACCCCTCGCCACCGGCGACGCTAAGCCACTCGCCCGAGTCTCCTTCCATCAACCAGCTCGGCCCAACCTCGTACCGCAAGCTCAAAAAGTAGGGATAGCTTCTTAACTTCCTCAGCTCTTCAGCATCACCATCTTCTTCTTCGTTGTTCTTTGATATCCATACCAATACCCTTATGTTCAATCCTTTCTCTCCACTAGTTTTCTCAGCGTATCCTGCCGCCTCCATTAACTTCTCCGCTACTTCCATTCCCATCTTCTTCAAGCTCTGAACGAAGTCTTGCAGCGCTGGAAACTCATTGATCTGCTTGTTATTTGAAGCATCCAAGACAAGAAGCCCTTCGTTAGTTTTGCTGTTATTATCGTCCTCCTCAGCGAAGCCTAACGTAGATTTGGTTATTAAAGAGGCTTGTTTTGATGAGATCATAAGAGATCGAGCTTCGAGGAGAGCATCGCTGTGGAGCTGCGAAGGGATGCTGTGATCGGCGAGGTGGAAGAAACCTTGGTTTTCAGCTGCAGAAAGAAGCTCGGACGAGAAGTGTTGTTCTGAGTCTTTAAGAGAGATGGTGGGGAATGTTTTGTAGGATTCATCAAAACGTGGATTCAGTGATAGTGGAGAGCGGCGTCGGCGGAGGAGGGGAGGAGAGGAGAGAGTGGGAGTCGAAGTTGAGAGGAGGAGAAAAGAGGAGCTTGGTGGTTAGAAGGAGTAGGTGGCGGCGCCGCTGGCGAGTCTCGGTGGTGGACGGCGGCGGCGACGGAGGTTGTGGAGTCTGCCATGGTTGAAAGCAGAGGAAGTTGGCTTGCTTGGTCGAGTTGTTAATGGCTCTTAAATGAGATGGGATGGAGGAAGCACAAACGATCCGGCCTGATTTGTATAGATTACGAAATTTTATATAAAATTTTTATTAATTTATTTAATCTATTATTAAATATTTTATAAAAAATTTTAAAAATTTATATATTTAAATATAATCTATAATTTTATAATTAATTTTTTAAAAAAAAATATTAAATAATATGTTAAAATGATTATTAAATCTCGTTGTAAATATTTTTAATTTAAAAGAATACTAAAATGGTTTTCATGAATATTTCGGTCCTAATACTAAGATATATATCTTACTAATATTAAATTAGTTTTAAGAAATATTTTTAAGAACTCTGACAAGTAATCCGCCAAACCTCTCTAGCAATATGATATAGAACTCGTGTAAACATTTGTCAAGACACGAGACTTCTTTTTTAATCAGTGTACATGTTTAGAAAAAGAAAGGCCAAAGACATACATAAGTGGACAATTGATTATTATTATAAATAATTAATGCTAAAACATTTGCCCTGTTTAATGGGTTGTCTGCCAGGAGTTTTGTTAAAGGTGCTTGTCATATTAAATGGTTCTCATTGAGGAACATGTGACACTTTTTTTTTTTTTTTTTTTTTTTTTTTTTTTTTTTTTTTTTTTACATTATCCAAAAATTTCGACGGCCGAACTTATTTTGTGAGTACCAACATATCAGATCTAACATGGCGCATTACTCCTAGACGGTTAAATATTATTCGTATAACATCGAACCCTATGCATTCAAATGTGAACTATTGGCTTCGAACATCAAGTGCCAACAACCGGGATGTTGCTGTTGTTGTTAGAATGTATGCGTCAAGATCATCTACTTTACTATTCCAACCTACCAACATACAATACAAGATATTTTTTGAATAGAAATAGGAGGATTTCATGAAATCTTATATCCATTTTCAGTTGAAAACATGAGATTTTTTAATTTTAATAGTTAATATTTTGGGAAAAATAAAAAACCTAGTTTCAGTTCCATCATGTGTGTATGATGTATTAAAAAATGGTGGCAATCTAAGCAATAATGGATATATCCATAAGTTATCGTTTCTAACCGGGGTATAATTGAATTTCTAAAGTTCTAGTTCATAAAAAGACTGGTTTGGTGCATAAGTTTATCATTTTTTTGTACATGGGTACATCTGTTTGACACATCTTTCCATGGGTCAACGCTTGTTAGTTCCAAATCTTCTTCAAGAGCGAATGTCAATTCTTGTCATAAATTTGTTTATTGTCAAGACCTAGGTATGATCAAGTGATGCTTATTGATTGAAGCAAAGAAATTCACATCAACCACAACCATTTCTTTGTATTGATATTTTTTTATTTAATTTATAATAGATATTTTGAAACTGTAAAATATCTGTAAAATATACAACCAATAAAACTTTCTAAATCTTAAAATATTTATTTAAAAACTTTTTTTTTTTAAAAATATCAATATAAAGATTTTGAAGCATTACGGGTTCACCACGATAATCTCAAAAAAAAAAAAAAAAAAAAAAAAAATATATATATATATATAATATATATATATATAATATATATATATATATATATATATTGACTTGACTTGACTTAGTTATTATTAATAAAACACTAGGAGTTTATTTGGCCCAATGACTGATGAAAAGCCTAATAAAAGATGAAAAAAATAATTCAAAATGACAAATGTTATTCATCACTCATGGCTGATTTGGACCTAAATAATAATAATGAGCAAAATAGTCATAAAAAATGTAAGCTACAAATCTTTTTCTTTATTGTCAAAAATATCAGTGACACGAGTTTGGGCCGCGTCGACCCGTTTTTTTCTTTTTATGCATTACGTGACCAAGGAGTCACAGGTTTCATGTTAGTCGGAGATGATTTTCAGCAGATTCTGCCTAATCATGCCGTAAAATAAATTGAATTGTTTTTATTTTGAAAAAAAAAAATGCTTTCATTGTGACATGGCCAGATAACATAAAAAGAAATATATATTATATAAATAATGGAGTGATTAGAAATATACCAGCACAAAAGTCCGCCGCAAATAGAGGTGACGGATTATAGCATTAATAAAACATCCTCCAAAAGTAAATTATTCTGAATTTGACTTTTTGTCCTATTAGTACAAATCAAATTTTGTCGGCCGGTTTCGCACATGTGGGCATTCGAGGTATCACTAAGTTCAAGCTTATTTGATTGGTTTAGTTCGAGCTCGACGAACTTCAAATTATGAGCTTAAAGTTGATTCAATTCGAAAAATCTCAAACTCGAACTTAACACAAGTTCGATTCAATTGTATCAACTTAATCGACTTTGAGTTAAATCGAGTTGAGCCCACGCTTGAGCTCGATTGCATGAACTAGACTAAGCTTGAAATCAAGCTCGTTTAAATATTTTTATTATAAAAAATATTTAAATAAAATAGAAAAATTTATTTAGACTTACGAGCGCAACGAACCTCGTAATACAACATTCAAATTCGGCTCGCTTAATTAATCGAGCTTGAATTTTTGCTCGAACTTGGCTCGAGCTTAGCAAAATTTAAGTCGAGTTTATACGAGTTCGAATCCGAACTATTCGTGAGCAACTTTGGATCGTTTTCACCTCTACTCTGAACTGTGGCACTCTATGTTTAATTTATTTCTTTTTTGGGGGAAAGGAAATTTTGAAAGATATGTGTAATTAAATCCATAATAAATTCTTATTTATCTCTTCATTAGTCTCTACTTCCATAATGAAAGTTGTAGGGAGAAGAGAGGCTAGAGCTCAGACAATGGTTAGAAGTGTTACGAAATTGTTTTTCTTCTTCCTTGCCATGGTTGCTGTGATGATCGGTGCGGCTCGGATAACCTCTGCTTTTCATACAGGTAGCCTGCTTATGTTATTAATAGATAAGTCTTGATGTTAGAAGGATATTATACGATTTAGAGAAGATCTTCAACAAAAATTACAGGCAAGAGGCAACAAAATTCTTTTATTTTAAAAAATCTATGATTTAAAATTATCTTTTCTGAAGAAAGATTAGTCTGATTCATCTCAAGGAGAGTCTGATAAAAATTTGAATTGATTTTGTTTGATTTCCAATACAGAGGACTATCCAAATCCAGGGAGCAACCCAGGGCACCAGCCCGATGTTCCCCCTGCTTCCGAAGGATTGATGAAGCAAGAATATGAGCCATCCTCTGTTCTTTCCTCCTCCAACTTCAACCATGGCTGAGAAGAATTAGAGTTAATTAGCTTCCTTTAGTGTCCTGGTTTCTTTGTTACCTTATTTAAAAGTTAGAGGGAAGATGACATTCTAATTATCTACAAAGAAGTATGTGTATCTACCAGAGAGTTTCGAGGGATAAGTACAATATTAAATATCTTCATATCGTATTTGTAGACAGTTATCACTGTAAAAAAATAAAATTCCCAAAGTGGTACCCAAGTCATACTGTACATATTCTAATACATAGCATATGGTTCGGATTTTATCGCCATCAGAGTCCTCGATCAATATCAATATCTCAAATAAAGACACTGCAGTATATGTGGTGCAATTTCAATATGCCCCTTAGTTTGGGGAAGATCCTATAATTGAAGGTTTATGTGGACCATAAATACTGCTTGGTTGAAAATCCTTAGAAATGTTATGAAATCTGAAGCTTTCAAGTTATATAACATGCATAAACAAACTTTGGTTGACGCTTTGCAAAAATCTTAGTTCCAGAACTTTGATTATTTTAGATTTATTCAGAAGAAAGCTTTTTGCATCTCTTTTGATGATGTGAGATTGATGATAATTTTGTTAGTATTCTGAAAGAACAAGTGGATCCTGTTTTGGATGCAAAAGTATTTGTTAATAGATGCTGCATATGTAAGTTTGTGTGTTCAAGATGTTTTGAGAATCACTTTGTAGTTTGTGCATCTCGAGAAAATTACAAATTGGCTTAGGTTTATTCAATTTCCGGATCAAATAGAAAATGATTTTAGTAATTTATGCAGTCAGCATGGTATGGATTACATTGTTTATCGATGATCAGTGGATTAATGTGCATGAAATGCTACGCACTTGCCACGAAGATCAGTGGATTACTGTGCTTGAAATGCTACATACTTGCTACGAATATAACGATCTTATTACACTCATTTGTAACAAAAGAAGGCCTCGTGGATCTTTATGTGACTGATCAGAATATGGCTCTTATCATTATGAAGTTTTCGCAGGAGTTTAGTGATGGCACAAACCTACTTTCTAGTATTTATCACCTAACTAGTAATTTGCTTCTTGTTCAATTATATGATCATACTGGCTTTTTTTCAACCTACAGAAATCAAATAGTTTTGAAGAAAAATTCAGAGATATGTGTGGAAGAAGTCGAGCCTTTATATTATTTGGCTTCGATTCTTGATCCTAGGTTTAAAAGATATAGTTTTGGTACATTGCTTGAAGCATTTCATCAAAACATGAGAGTAGATATAGGAGACACAGAAGAAAGAGTTAAATTTGTTTCTCAGGGAATGAATAATTCAGAATTGTTATTAGAATTCAACCACAGAAGCATCTAGTGTAGTTCTAAAGTAAGAGGATTTCTGGCATTGCTAATGAGGAAGAGAAAAGATAGAGCAACTTCATCTAGTGAACTTGATAAATATTTTACAGGATTCATGCAACAGGACCTACTAATTCATCTGCTATGGTTGTAGGAGAGTCTTGTTTTAGAGCAGGTGAGAAGGTATTTTAAGGAGGGGGACTTGCATAGCACTGTTCCAACTTTGCAGATAAACTCCTCATTTAAATCCGTTTATTTTTACGCTCCAAAACACATTGAAAAACTTTGAATATAAATTTTTTAGATCATATTAAAATATTTTTTTTATTCAATTTTTTTTTTTTTTTAAATACTTCTAAGTATGTGTTTTAAGGCTTTAAAATTTTAGCAGATTATTCATTAATTCGTTCGGATTTTAGAGCCTCAAAATACATACTTAGAAATATTTTTTTTTAAAAAAAATTGTATAATAAAATTGTAGATTACATTAATATATTTTTTTGTTATTCAAAACTTCTAAAAAAATTATTTATATAGTAATCAAAATATAAAAATTTCGAGAGAGTTGCTTTGTAAAAATTTGAGATAAAGAGTAAATTTGTAGGACCTTTTAAAAGCTTCCCATTTGAATTTCAGAAATACTGCATTTCATCAAGGTTTCGGAATATGTGCATTTTCCTTAAAGATTGGTTGGATTGTGGAGACAGGAGACCAGATCGAGAGATGAATGAAAGATTCTATTTAAATGAAATCTGAAGTCATGAAAAATATAAACCAAAACCTCAAACAATGAAATAGTGATAGTTCCATATGGCTCATCTATGGTGTAAGTGTGTTCCCAAATTGTTAAAGGAGGAAAGATTTTATTTTACTTTTTATTTTATTTTTTTTCTTTTTGTTAGCTTGCATGGTTAAGAGATTGCATGACCGAAGGTCGAAGAGAAAAGTCAAGGAGAATTCTGTGGGATACCTTTCAGCGCAGGGACGGACCCAGCTTATTAACAGGGGTGTCAAGCGACACCCCTGCTTTTTGTTGAAGTAGTATATATATAATACTATGTAAACCTAACATAAAATGTAATCCAGTGATGAATCATACTTTCTGAGTGGCTTTGTGGTTTGGAATTCGAAGAACGCGCCTGGATGAGGCGGGTTCGAATCCCAAGTTGAGTGGTACTTTTTTGCTCTCTTTTGGAACAATTTTCCCGACTTTAGCATGTTTAGCCCTCGTTTTTCCGATATAATTTTTCTTTATGTACGGAACTATTTTAATTGTTATATAAATATTTTTTTTGAGAAATTTTCAACGTTAAAATTATATATTTTTAATAAAATTTATAATTTTTATATTTATTTTTTTTTTTTTAAAAAAAAATTATAACTAGATGTTTTAAGATTTTGAAGTGTTAATTGATTTCAAAATCGACCTTTTAACTTAACCCACTGAACTTTTAAAGCCTCAAATACACCAACTTAGAAGTATCTTTGAAAATAAAAATTATAAATCTTATTACAATATATAAATTTAATGTTAAAAATTTCTAAAAAATATTTTTAAGTGTTTTGAGGTGTTGAAAATATTGAGAATGGGCTAAAAGAGATAAGAGAAAATTTTGGGTATTGAAACAGGAGAAGTTTTCAAAACAGATTTGTCCGAAAAAAAATCCTTTCTTCCTTCACTGTTTAAGTGCAGACCCCGACAGCCAGTTAAATCTAATTTCCTAATGTTTTTCACTGTCGCACACCACACCATCGTCACAGTACCAAACGGCCCAAACATGAATTCCTCTGAATTTTATTAGAACTTGAGTAAGTTATGGTTATTACGATAAATTAGTTTTGTTATGGGAATTAAGTAGTTGTGGTTTTTGAACTTGTGACGTATTAATCAAATTTGTGAAAAAAAAATTTGCTTGTAAATTTTTATACTTTGTACTTTGACACCCCTGCGTAAAATTTCTGGATCCGTCACTGTTTCAGCGGCCCAGAGGCTGTATCGTTCATGTGTCTTCTCAGATCGAGTCATTCTCTTGTCCATGCTATTAGAGCGGACTTTTCTAGAATTAGCGAGACTTCCTCTCGATCGAGGACAGAGCAGAGCGTCTTTTTTACGTTGCGAGCTCGATCTGTCGCAACAACAATTCTTCCTCTTTGATTACTTGGCTCTGGAACTATCTGCCATTGCAGTTGAAGTAATGCTATTCTTATTTTCCAATGAGGCACTCGAATAAGCTTGAATATGAGCAGTGGATTGGCAATGTTTCTTAACTGCCAAATGATAGACGGTCGGCATTATAACATTTTCATAATTCCTTAAATATATTAAAATATTTCTTCCACGATTCTTATAATGAAAGAAGGTATCTGATTTACTTATACCTTCAAATGGTCGGCTTACAATAGGCAGAAAGTTGATATTGGTGCCAACATATAGTAAAATGAGAGAAAATCGCTCGAGGTTTTTTAAGAAGTAACTCGGGAGAAAGTTGGTATGATGCTGAGGAACATTCTTGAGGTGCTTATGGAAAGCACGCCTATGGTCTCTTACGGTATGAAAGGTTTTCATAGTGTGCAGTGATCGGTTCTCATAGTGCACCATGTGGCGATCACTCCTGAGGTCGATGTTGAACTTGTTTCGGAATATTAGCCATGTGATAATACAGATAGAAGGAGTACTTGTTTGGAATATTGGGATTCAAACTCCGTCTCTGCTCACAGGCGCTTAGTCCTTTAATCGCCAGGCTAATAGACTTTGTCCATATACTCTGTATAGATTTAGAAGCAAGAAATAGAAGCAAATTCCTTTATTTCATCTTTCTCATTGCATTGTGTACCATACATAGAACCAGTACACAAGAACTGGTACAACTTGTAATATATATATTAAGGACCATTGTAAGCTTAAAAATTGCACAACACATAGCTCTATCAGCTAAACAGAAGGATAAAACCAGGTTAACCACTAAATATAGATAAAGATCTAGCGGTATTTAGCATGATTTAAAGATGCTTCTTTAGTTCATAAACACGTATGCTGCATCGAGTTATCAGCTTCTAATGGTGAGTTCTGGAGCAGCTACTTCAACCATCCTCGGCTTCTTATTAGCAACCTTTGCTGGATTGTTACCAGTAGTGAGAGAAGCAGGTGCTCGTTGCGGATCATACGCTGCGGCATGCACACCGAGGGCTGCCCTCCCGGAGGGGTCAAGGTTATTTGCCCATTGAGCATCCCACTCGATAGCTTTAGCCGTGCTGCAAGCCACACTCGGACCACCTGGAACCGTCAGCCTAGCCGAGTTCTGCGACACAATTAAAATAAAAGTTTAAAAATTGTGAAAGTTTTTTTTTTTTATAGGAAGAAAGAGTTTGAGCTTAGGTCTAGTAATCACCTGAGGGAAGAATCTTTCAAATATCATTCTGTAATAGTAGGCTTCTTTTGTGTTCGGTGTGTTGTGTGGATAGATGTTTTTCGCATTCTGCATCATCTTATCAGTAACCTGTGATTGTAAATATGACCGCATTTTAGAGTTCAACTAAAAATTTAAAAAAATATCAGAAATAAAGCTAGTTAATGAACTTGATAATGTACATGTTTTGAAGCATGAGCTTTAAGTCCATCAATCCAACTATAACCAACACCGTCGCTGAACTGCTCCTTCTGCCTGTAAAGTATGTGCTGCAAAACAAAAGTAAAGTTAATATCTTCAAGAAATGTAAGACTTACTGAAAAGGAAAAACCATTTTTTTTAGAAATTTTTTTGCAATATTAAATCCAACCTTTGGTAGGTAGGGTTTCTCTTCATCATCAAAAGCTTTCCTCAAAATCCACTTCTCAAATCGTTTGAGGTCGGGCTTGATCTGTTTACCAGAAAAATGCATGTTAAAATTAAGAAACACTTATTTAACAAATCCACTAAAAATGTATTCACTCTTACCATTTTCCATTCGGGGTCGATGCTCATTGCAACATTTATGAATTCCTTGTCCAAGAACGGCACACGAGCTTCAAGTCCCCAAGCAGAGGTCGATTTGTTTGCTCTTAAGCAATCATACTGGTGAAGAGCTTTTATCTGCAATATAGTAAGACATATATATATTAATATCTATAGCCGATAAAATGATAGTTTTGATCCTTTTTTAACATGGTAAAAAGAGTACCTTGCGACAAGTTTCTTGGTGGAATTCTTCCTTGTTCGGAGCCTTGTGAAAATACAAGTATCCTCCAAAGATCTCGTCTGATCCTTCTCCGGAGATGACCATCTTCACCCCTAGTGCCTTGATCTTCCTTGACATCAGGAACATAGGCGTGCTCGCCCTGATCGTGGTCACATCGTAGGTCTCAATATGGTATATGACATCCTCAATAGCGTCGATTCCATCCTATTCGAACATAATATTGTAAGTATTTGCTAGAAATCATGAAAGAAAGGTTGCAAAGGAGTTCAATAATTACTTGGATACCTGAACTGTGAAGTGAAATTCATGGTGAACAGTGCCCAAGTATTCAGCCACCTCCTTGGCAGCCTTCAGATCAGGTGAACCCTAGAAATGAAAACAATAAGCTTTATGAGTTGATATCAAATAAAGCAACAAATTAATATAAGGATATATGGCAGGGTACATATTAATAACCTCTAGGCCAACACAGAAAGAATGAAGCTGAGTTCCCCATTGCTTTGCGGCCTTGGTACCGGCCAAATGACGAACAGTAACAGCGGCTACTAGGGATGAATCTAGGCCACCCGACAGTAAAACTCCGAATGGAACATCGGTCATAAGCCTCTTTATGACAGCCTAAACATGACCACAGAAATGAATTACATTTGATGCAATAACAAAATAACTATTTGAGAAGTCTGTCAAATGTAAAATACGGATTCGCGTATCTTACACTCTCAAAAGCCTTCCTCAAAGCAATGGGATCGTATGGAACAGAAGGAATGGACTCGGAGAACCATGGCGGATTGTACCACCTCCTGAAACCGCTTTCTTTGCTAGAATAAAGATGTCCCGGTGGAAACAACTCGAAGTGTTCGCAGTCATCGTTCAAGCCTTTCATTTCAGAAGATATCCAAACAGAGCCTGTGAGAAAAAAAGAAATAGAATTTGGTTATTAAATTAAATAATAATAAAGTGAAATTATTCTTCTGAAATCATAACAAAATTAGTACCATCAAGGCCCCAGCCGATGTACAGAGGTGTAATTCCGATTGCATCTCTGGCAACCATGAAGTAGTTGTTGCGAGTGTCAAGCAGAACAAAGGAGAAGATGCCATCAAGCATGTCCACAAAGTTTTCTCCATGTTCTTCATACTGTCACAAAGCAAAAATATTACAGAGATAAGCACAATACAGTGATTATTTATGCAAATTTAGAGCTGAATTATTCTGAATAAAAGAGTTTTAAAAGTAAATGATTGTTTAACATGACTAACCAAGTGAGCAATGACATCACAGTCACTCCCTGTTCTGAATGTATGGTTAGGCAACTGTGCCCTCAGCTGCTCATGGTTGTATATCTCTCCATTAACCTGTTCCAAGAAGAACTTATCATTCTCCATGATCGAACGAACTTATGTCATAAGCAAATTTCTGTATGATTACAACATAAGCAAATTTCTTTTGATTAATGATTCTTTTTTAAATCAAAGTTTTAGGGAGTAATTTTCACTATTATGAATTCCCTAATACAAGAGCAATCAAGCTAGCCAACCATCTCCTGCTGTGGTAAGCACTTGAAGTGGGTGCATTTGAATGCAATTTTCTTGTCAAATAGCTTTTATAGCTGGTAGACATATAGAATAAGCTAATTTAAGTTATTAGTTGTGTTTGATTATATCAAGGTTGTTAATGCAAAATAGTTTGTATGTACACTGACAGCTGATAGTGCGTTCACATGTTGTCTGGAGCTTAAATCAGCTAAAGTATCAATAAGCTACTTTATCAAATGTTGTCTGTAGCTTAAAGTTTTAAATTTAGATTGTTCCACAATATACTATTTATAAGCTATTTCACAAGTTGCAGGCTAAACGCAATTATATGTGCTTAATCTACTCTTGTTATAGTTCCAGTATGTGGGTGCATGTTTCCTAACTAGATATCTTTAAAAAAGTTACAGCAAAATTAAAAAAAACCATAAACAACTCAAAATCTAGGAAACAGGATCAATCAATCATTCATTCATTCATGTTGCGGACGTATGGTAGCTTGGTAGAGTCTAAGCTTAGAAAGTTTACCGTGACAACGATGGATTTGTCTTCGTTGTAGAGCGGTTGATCACCTGAAGCTGGGTCGATGATGGCAAGACGTTGGTGAGACAAGAAGCAGTCCCCGAATTGGTGGAGCCCGCTCCAGTCTGGACCCCGATGCTTCAACCTGCAAATATTATTCACGTAATTATATAATGTAACCTATATATGATGATTATTACTATTTGAATACTGTATTAATTAAACTCGTTATTCTTAGTATATAATATTAAGTAGCTTTCTTTACAAGAAAGTTCTCAGTCTGGACTTTAGATATGTCTCCTAAGATCACTCGATCCGGGAAAATCCTAGGAGCGACGCTTGGAGGGCACAAGTACACACTCATCCTGCTATGATCGTAATCTCCTCTTCAATTTACTATTTTTTTTTAATATTCACCGCCATATACTGAAACATTAACTAATTATGTTCATTCAATCCACGTAAGTTTCAGTTTCGTGAATCTACATGCATACATTTAGAATCTTAATTGAAAGATAAAGGAGACTTCATTGACTATCAACGAGTAAACTTATCAACCAGACTATAAATTAGTCACTAGCTCCATTAATGGTGATCATGCCAAGCAGAAGATCAAAACGAAGAGATTTGAAAGAAAATTAAGATAGAAGCCATGAATTGCCTGCGAGAGAGCTCGAGAACTCGGACTCTCTTCGCCTGTGAGCCATCCGAGCAACCCAACACCGCAAGTATCCCACACATCTTCTATCCAACAAAGAAGAACAAACAAGAACAGAACTAGTTCAAGAAGTGTTGTAAGAGAATAGCGGGAAAGGAGGTGTGATAAGCTAAGGCCTATTACATCCCACTTATTTATAGCCGTTGGAGGGGTGGGTTAGAGGATTAATCAAGGACTAAAGTTGATCACTAAGATAATTAAAAACATTAAAGATCTAATCACATGAGATATCATCAGATATCTCTGGGACGAGTAAAAAAAATATTATAGTGGGAGTATTAACGTGGAGAGTTAACGTCGATTAATCTCCACGTCAAGCGGCGACGCTTCCTCGCAGCGCCGAAGCGCCCACGGTCCACCGCGCCTGCGAAAGGACACGTGACAACTGGTCGCGCCTCGATTGGTCGGGTCCGGCTCGAGACGGAAGGAATCTCGCGGATCGGCCGGGAATTATCCGGTCCAAGAATTAGATAATGACGATGACTGATGACTCAGCTGGGTCCCGCCGATGTCGCGGTCAATGGCCTAGGAGTGCACGCGGCTCACCCTCCCTTCCGTCCCCAACTAGTGCACTACCACTATTTTATTCTATTCTACTCCAATATAATATCATTATGCTTCATAATTTATTTATTTTATGACTTTATTTTGGTGAAAACTATGAAAGGATCCTGTTGAGTTTAAATGTTCTTGTTAATGAACAGTTCCAAAAATGATATGTACATTGATTATATCCCAATTATTGTATGCAGACAACAAATTTCATAGAAGTTGGCCACTTTCACTTTAATCCTGATTCAAAATAATAGCAGTAATAAAGCTGTTCTAGTTTGCGCCGAGAAGATGAGAACTACGAGATGCCACACACCCGTCGATGAGTCCAACTGCAAACGGAAACGATCAACATCAAAAGAATAGTACAAAATATTATAAGTGATATTTATCATATTGGGATGCCTTTCACCCAAAAAAATAAAAGAAATTAAAAGAAATAAAGATAAGAACTCGGATTATGTAATCTTAACTCTTGAAGTCACCGAGATGTCAACTCGGATTGGCTTTTCGGAAATAAAGATAAGAAAATCAGTTTGAAATTAGACTAATATCAGTTGGATTTTGAGGGGTGTAACAAGCCAAATCTAAATTTTGTTGAACAACATGACAAAGTAGACGTTTTCTGGAAAAAAAAAGAATATTTTTTTTTTTTAAAAAGACAAAGCAGATAGGATTATACTTAGTTGATACCTTTGCATGCGTTGCTGATGTGATGAAAATACCAGTAAATTAGAGATAATTAATATCGTTAGATTACAGATTTTAATATCGAATCCTAGACTAAAATTCCATCACTTTGAACCAGGGACGGACCGAGCTTTGAAGCAGGGGTGTCAAACGACACCCCTGCTTTACGGTATTGTAGTGTATATAATACTTTTAATTAAAGACATAAACAATAATAGTAGGTAAGATACAGTGTTTCTAAGTCGGCACAGTGGTTCTTGGGCTTGGGTTATTGACTACTACCTAACAACCCGTGTTCGATTCTCGTGTAGGGTGATTTTTTTTTGTGAGCCTTTAATGATTTTGAAAATCTTGACAAAAAAAATCCATATTTATTATCCATTATTTTCGACATGCTAAAACACTAATCTAGAAGTATTTTTTTTTAAAATATTTTAAAATGAAAGTTTTAGATTTTGATAGACTATACAACTTTTCATGTTCAATTTTTCAAAAAAAAATACTTTCAGACAGATGTAACGAGACTTCAAAGTTTAGCGGTTAACAGGTCAATCTGAAATCTGTTAAAACATTCGAAGCTTTATAATAACTATTTAGAACCATTTTTGGAGCAATTTTCAACATAAAAATCGCAAATCTTATCAAAATATTAAACTTTAAAATTCTTGATTAAGCGAAATAATTAATATTTGAGATAGTTTTAACTTATGAACTTTTATAAATATTATTTTGTATTTTGACACTCCTGAATAAAATTTTTGAGTCCGTCACTGCTTTGAACAAAGATATTGATGTTTATGATGGCGTAATCTCTATAAAAGTGAAAATTTTGATTCTTCTTTCTAATTAATGAAACCCAACAATAAAATTGGATTTCTTTTTTTTTTTTTTGAGAAATAAAATGGATTATAATAGTACATATATGATATGATGCATATATTATTTTATATAATTGTATACATGTGAAGTTTCAATAGAGAAGCATCCATTTTGATTTTTAAATTCAAACACGATCAAAATGAGATTTTTAAAAAAATAACAGATGAAACACGACTCCGAATTTCTGTCAGTCAAAAGTACCTCTTTAATATTTTTATAGGTGTACGAACGGTAGAGACGGAGATTACCATAAAAAATGCGTAAAACAAAATTTCAAATAATTAACTTGGTGAGGATGTCCAAGTGGTTGAGGATTTAAGAAATCTTATTATTTTGGATTCGACTTCTCTTGCCATCATATACATCTTTATGAATATTATACTGACGGGTACGAATATACACATACGCCTCCTTATATGCAACATAGTATTTTTAAATATTTTTTGAGGAAGCCAGGTGAAGATTTTATATAAATAAATTTTCTAACTCCAAATAAAGATCATGGACGCTCAAAATACAATTTAATTGGTAGAAGCTCGGCATTTGACCGGTTATTTTTTCTAAGGACTTGTCTTCATTGAAGAACATGTTAATTGCCTTAAGACAGACACATCAAGTAAACCACAAAAACACACAACAAGGACATGTTAATTGAAGAGCATATTAATTACCTTAAGGTTGTCCGTCAAACAGACGATCATTTGCTTGCGTGGTATGTCACCGTGCGTGCGGCCGCCACGCTGGCAAAGGTCATCTGTTAAATAGACGATCTGATTTTATTTTTGTAAAATTTTAAAATTTAATATTAAAAATATAATTATTTATTAAAATAAAATTCCGGATCTACTCTCTATGAGACTACCAATTTCCAAATGACATATTCCATCCTACCCCAATTTATTTATAAATTATTATAAAAAAAAAAACTCCTGTACGATCATTATAAACTTATATATAGCATTATTTTATATGCCAATAACCCAAAAATCCTCCCTTCAATTTGGACAGATACAAAGAAACTTATTACTGCTTATAAAATATAAACAAAATCGATTCTCCACAGCTTCATAGTTGACATTTGCGGATTTTCACGTAATATCTTCAACTTCATGATGTGGATGTTAGGAATTAATCCAATAATAATATATTTGAATAAGGAGACGATTATTCCCATCGATCCCATCTATCCTGATCGTCGAGGCCGAAGCTCCTATTTTCTAAACTTCACATCAAAAAAAAGTATGAAAACGAAGGAAGCAAAGAAATTTTTAGATACTCGGAATACAAAGTCTAATATGTTACGTGAACAAGTAATTCTTCATTGGTCGGTTTCTGCAAGATGTAGCGTATTGGGTTGAATCTCCATGTAATTTGCGTAATTTGATCGTTCTAAATCTCCCGAAACGACAAATCATTCTAAATCAACTCTCTGAATTTTGCGGTTTTGTTTCGGTCTGTATTTTACTGGCAGAAAGTCAGCAAAAAATGGATGACTGAAATGAAAAAAGGACTAACTCTTCAAAATTGGATTGATAATAGTGGCTGATATTTATGTCACTCTATTTATCATTGTTAATTATTATTAATCTTTTTACTAAAAAAATAAAAGTATATCCATTTGGTCATTCCATATATGTATATTGATGATCTACTTGTAGGGTTTTGATTAGAAACTTTACCGACAAAATAACAACTTTTTCTTATAATTAAGGAATTGACATCACCAAAGAATAGGATAATTGTATATCAGCCTTCCTAAAATTAACAGTTATGCGTTTTAATTCCTGAAAATACGGAAACGCGCGACGTGGCGGCGCGTGCGAGCCACGTCAGCGCAAAAATGCGTTTCCAAATTAGCGACATGTACCATAATTCAGTAACCTTCGAATTCAAGATAACGAGAGGAACCGATTCATTATAACCATAGGAGTCATTGCTTGGTATGTACTTAAAAATATGGTACCTCTTCTATCTCTCACACTTCTCAAATATAATCTCTCTATATTTTTTTTAGACATTTTCTTGAATGTTTTTAGCATGTACTTATTAAATTATTTAAGTAAAATTCTAAAAAATCCACCTTTAATTTTCCACCGGAAGTTTCGAATTTCTTAATTATAAGGGTAAAAAAGTACGAGTAGGTGGTAAGTCCTAATCTTGGTTGCAACTTGCAAGCAAGCAATAACACATTGCACGAACAAATATTTTCAGAGACTGAATTAGTGGCCGTTTAGCCACACTTTAATTAATAATTAGCATAAATCAATAATTGGGTTTGACCCAAAAAAAAATAATAATTTAGTTTTTTTCAACAAAAAAAAAGGATTTTGTTATTAATTAATGTTGATCCAGTTGGTTAGTAAAACTAAATATTATGTGGAGATTAAGGTCTATTCCACATGAAGTAATCGGATGTTTGAATTCCAATAATATATGGTTGGAAGAGTTTACCGTTTAGCGTTCAGTATCCTGTCGAGATGTAGGATAGAAGACAAACTCGAATGTCAAGATAAAAAAAAAAAAAATCTACTTTGTAAAATTTAAAAAAAATCAATTCCTCAGATATAACACGTTTGCACAATCCAACATCCTATTTGTTCGTCCAGAACATCACATTTGCTCAATCCAACACCACGATTATTTACCCAACACTTTATTTGTTCATCCGAAATATCGTATTTTTAACACCGTAATATAAATCGATAATAGCGTATTTGCTCAATCCAACATCGTGTATATTTGTTCGGAACACATAGATATATCCGGCCAGCTTTTTTTTTCTTTAAAAAAGTTGAAAACACATGTTAATATGTATTATTTTTATAAAAATAGGGTTTTTTTTTTTGTACATTATTCCTTAAGTTATCTTATGAAACAAGAAGGTTAGACTAATAATTAGAATCTTCGAATAAATATACCAAATATTTGATGAGTAAAGACCCTCCAATTGAGGAACTAACTACTTGTTGGATGCTGCTGCTATCCTCACGTTTATAAAGGGTATAAAAAGTCATAATGGTCTATTGAAAAAAAAAAAAAAATTTAATAATTTGATAGTGAAATCAGCACAAAGCCGTGTAAGAAAGAGTGCCTCCATTATTTGGTTTCGCTAGTAATATTAGTACTACGCTGTTCAATCAAGCAGTGTTTGTCTAACAATCAGTAGGAGTAGATAATTGATAGCGCTCGGATTTGGATTGCTAACGTGTTGGGAGAACAGTAAGGCTTACATACGCAGACAGATAAGACCACGAGAATGGATCCTGAGAAGCCTGCCGACGGCTCGTACAGGCCGGACCTCAGTGGTGGGCGTCGCGGCTATGTCGAAACGCGTGATACCTAGATCCACCTCGAGGTTTTCATACCTAAGGTCTATAACATGACCGGAAGACCTCGGCCAGACGTGCAGATCACTACCGCGGGAAGATACCGAAGACCACGTCCTCCACGTCGCGACCACGTAAGCGTCCACAACAAGAACCGGTCTTCCGCGCACGTAGTGGCCCACATGGCGCAAGGACAACGCGATCAAGTCAGAATACCAGCCGAGATCCGAAAAATTTTCAACCGCCGTCTAGCTGTCTTAGTTTCTGGATCGTCTATAAAAGGCCGTCTACGGTACTGAACTTAGGATTCTATTCTGAATACTTGGGAGCGCTTGTATTAAAGAGAATCGTGAGTTTCGTAAAGTTGTAATTTCTCTTATTTATAGTGAATTCCTCTTCGTTGGTATTATGTTACTGTCCGTAGTTTTATCTCAATAACGAAATTTTTTACGTTAAATGTTTGTATGTGTTTTTCTGTTCTTTGTTTCGTTTATTATGTTTAGTCTAAATTCACATTCGATCATTTTTTTGATCGGGTCACATTCGATTTCATTTTTTTTTTTTTTAATTGCATGAAGAATAGATCGGTGAATTCCAACAAACCTAAGTCAATTTTTTTTTTTTTTACTATATTATTATATTTTCGATTGAAATCAATCTAATCACCCACAGATTTTGAAAAAAAAAAAAAAAATTGAGCTGCCCCACAAAGAGTGCTTGCATTATTTGCGCTTTCCTGAAGCTCCAAATGAATGGGATGTGACAGTCCATGGTCAATTGTGTACTTTTCTAATATTGTTACAGGATACTTATATTGTACTTTTTATATTAAATTTTAATATTTTAATTTATATCTATTAATAAAATTTACTGTAACTTTTTTATTAATTATTTTTTATATTACAGTATCTTATTTTAAATATTTTTATATTATTTTTAATTCATAAATAATTATTTAAATTTATTTTAAAAAAAAATTCAGCAAAATATTGTAAGATTTTAGTGAAATTTATAATTTTTATTTAAAATATTTTTAAAAAAATATTTCTAAATAGGTGTTTTAAGACTTCAAAACTCACGTCATATTTTAAAATATTTTAATTTTAAGATTTTTTTTTTTACTTTGATATCTTAAAATAATTAATTAAAGATATTTTTTTGAAAAATTTTAATGTTGAAAGATTTTTTCAAAAAAATTTCTTAATAATTATTTTACGGTGTTAAAATAGCTGGATCTAACTACAAATGAAATTTAGGTTGAATCTAAATACAACAAAATTGAAGGTTAAAAATTTACGTTATATATCAAAATATATGGTATAAATTTTGATATAATATATATAATTCTGATAATCTCAAAATCACTATGTACCTTTGAAGAATAGCTTTATTGTTCTATTATTGGTTCATATTATGAATCTCTCTTCCATGTATCCATCCGATAATTGAAACAAATAGTAGTATCGCAAGAACCAATATAGCACCAATAATGATCATAGTCGTAGCGAATGATTTGATTTTACCTTGTTTTATAGGATAATTGCATATCAGCACTCTAAAGTCAACAGTCGCGCGTTCGTCTCAACATATTTTTACATTTTTTAAGGCTAAAATACAGGAGTTTAAATTTAATAATTAGATAATATAATTTTATAATCTTTCATTTTATGCAATTAATTTTATTGATTTTTGGACCATCCGGTATACCATCACATTAGAATAAAAATCAATGTATTATATGGAGGGTTTTTGGGTCATCGATAAACTTGAAAGGGTTCAATCTTATGCAACCTAAATAAAAATCGACGTTAGAATAGCTTTAAATGAATATATATATATATATATATATATATATATATATATATATATATATATATATATATATATTAGCCGACGATGTATCCATTATGTCTATACAAAAAATAATAAAAATTATTTTTAAAATTTATAACATTTTAATTATATTTAGTACATATTTTTAAAAATTATACAGATCTATTATATATATCATATTTTTAAAAAAAATAAAAAAAAGACTAAAAATAACCTAATCCATGTATTAAAAAATTTTTAATCTGAATATTATATAAAAATATAAAAGAAAAAAAAATAAATATTTTATAACTTCATACGGAAGATAAGCCATATAATATTTATAATAATTATTTTATATATATTTTAAATTTAAATTTAAATATAATTATATTAAAATAAAAGATCACTGAACCTACCTATTGCGCTTTAATATTATATTATATATATAAATATGGAGGTAAGTATAATTAGCTGAAAAATCAAAAGCTGTGAGAGCACTCACCCATTCACTCACCTTTCTTAAAGCTCCCTAATCACAACCGTTGATCCCTTCTCACCTATCAATCCGCCATCTCTGAGTGCAGCATCCCATCCTACATTCATCGTAGTGAGCAATTTGGGGTGAAATGAGACCGCTGCCCGATGTCAAACTTTCAAAAGATTATTGAATGCGATGATATTTACAGCCAAGCAGCCTCCTGTCCGTAGGTCACTCGGCCGGAGCGCTCGTCTCAGGAATTGAGCATCCGGGTTCGAGCCCTACGGGTGCCTATAATGGAGATGTACCTGCGGTCGCGTGTTTGCAGCGGCTGCGGAGAAGTTGGTGGCTGGATAACTCCCAGTACTTCATGTCTGGTCTGGAGGCGGACGTCAGGTCGAAATTTTACTCTCCTGCGGGCACTTGGATAATGGTCCTATAGATGCTCGTAAAAAACCGTGGTCCGCGAGTTAGCGGAGATCGGAGGAGAGATTTCGCCTCTTTATCTCAAAGAAAATATTTACAGCCAAGCTAGCTTATTTGCACTCTTTTCTTTTCTTTTTTTTTTTTTCTTTTTCCTTTCAAAACTAACAAATTAGAAAGTGATGGCAAGATGGCATCTTATCCACCTCAACAGTGCCAACATTATATGACACAGACAAACAAATAATTGTATGCCAACAAAGTGCCACCATATCACGTATGAAAAATGTAGCGGATAAGATCGAGGAAGGGTTAGTTCGATATAGCTGAGCAAAATATAAAAAGAACTTTAAAAAATAGAAAAATATTTAATAGAAGTGTTCATAATTTCTGGCGTGGTCTATTAGCTTGCCTTCTTCATTTCTCATCTATAATGTCAATATAATGTCGACATTGACATGTTATGTCGTCGAACTGGACTAGAAGTCCGGATACGTGATCATTCACCTTTTGGATAATGATAGACTATTAGGTATCTCAGAATTTCATCCAGTGATCATTTCTAACATGCAGAATGGTGAAATTTTCTATCTCATAATTTAAAAATAACAGGTTCAAATCTCGCATAATGCCACTTATATTTGTTTTATTCCGTAAATGTGACATAGGTTTAAGAGTCTGTCTAAGATAGAACGGCTCGAATTTATCAATGGTTGCAATATGACTTTGTATTATCTGTAAATTTATTTATTATGATAGTTACGAAAATTAGACCAGTAAAGAAGAGAATTTCTTCCACTTTCTTATTAGCCATGAACTCTGCTCCAGAAGCATTTAACACTAGAGTTTCTCCCACTTTCTGCAGTCTCTTTGTCTAGAATTCAACTCAGTATTCATATGTTTAGAATAATCAAGGTATACTCCTAGAAAAAATTTGCATAAATCATCGACTGCCAGATTAAATATCGAACAGACAGAATATTGTGAGATGATTTTCGGTGGAAGGTGTTTTTTTTTTAATTATTTACAATTATACTGTGGGTTTAGTTATTTCTCAACCTTATAAATTATTTACAATTATATGGTGTTTTTTGTAATTATTTTCTCAACCTTCTTTTTCTATTTATAATAATCTCAACCTTCTTACTCATTTCAAAACGGACATCTTTTTCTATCTTCATTGTCTTATTCATAACATCAAACGAAAATAGATAATAGAAAGGAACCCATCGACATGTCAATATGTCATTAGGTGGAGACAGATGATGGAACAAACCCCAACGAGAAGACAAATGAAATGATAGAACAAACCCCAACGAGATGATCGACGACCCTTTTTTCTCTAAGATTTTAAATTAGCTCCTTCTTTGAGAAACCAAAAGGCAATTCTTATGATGCCGAAGGAGGCGACTCGTGATAGCCCATGAGAGAATTCTCATGATCCTGAGTACTTCCATCTTTATTTGGTTATTATTGATATTAGAAATTGCTGAGTGCAATTCCTGCTCCATCAAGGTCAATATTAAGTTACGTAACTAAAGAAATTCGGAAGTCTACACCTGCTTTTGATCGAGAACAACGATATCCACGTTCACACATGCTCACCAAATGCACCAATAATGAGTACTACATTTTACTAGTAAAACATGTGAATAAATATGTGAACTCTTAAGTGCGAATACTCATTATTGATGTATTTTATCCTAATGTATTATATATTAATGATGAACAATTATAACGATTACTTAAAATAAAATTTATAATTTTTTTTTACCGTAACTGTTTATTTACATTTACTAAAAGTTAACGTAATTTTCTTAGTAAGATGTAATACTCAATTATTGGTGCATTTTGCCCAAAGTTTGACCTACCGTCCCATATATACCGTGAGCTGCCAGGGTGCAAACCATCAAGCACGAGATTACCATCAGAAAGGGTGCAGCCATGTTTGTTTGTACTGCTGAGATCTTGTGTTCATTTCTTCAATACCTCCTAAATTTTTTTTTTTAAAATGAAGGAAGAAGCTGCAAAATTAGGATGTCTTAAATTACCATAGCACGGAGATATTTACCAAACCATAGCTTTCATTAACATAGCTAATGGCCTAATTCAAAGCACATAAACAACTGCATACACAGACCCACTAGGTGCTTGGTTACTCGACTATCATACAACTCTCAGAAGAGGGGAGACTCGAGCTGGCCTCTACAAAATCGTAACCACCACCTCAAACTTAAACTTTAACATACCTACCCTACATGACACGAAACAGATACGAACTAAGAACCTTACAAGTCCTTAAACATTGGTCATGTACTTAGACTCGTCGATCTCTATTCCCTCCCGGGCAGCGCGCTCGCCCCCGGACTCGTCCTTGGTCGACAGACCACCTTTGCGACCCATCTCACGGTATCCTTCGGACCCAATCTGATCCCTCCTCGTCTCACCACCTTTGTGTCCGATTTCACGGTACCCTTCCGAACCCAGTTGTTCTCTCCTCGCCTCGCCGCCTTTGTGTCCCATTTCACGGTACCCTTCGGATCCCAGCTGTTCCCTCCTCGTCTCACCACCTTTGTGGCCCATCTCCTGATACCCCTCTGTTCCAAGCTGTTCCTTCCTCGTCTGCCCTCCCTTGCTACGACCTACACGTGCGTTCAATGTTCTAAAGATGTCAACAACATTTTGTTTTTAGTTTTTTAAAAAAAGGGTGTAGTTAGGGTTTACCTTCGGCGAGGTGCTCTTGAGCTTCGAGGCTCTTGCCACCGGTACCGCCGGGGACGACAGTCTCACCTTCCCTGGCCTTGCGGTCCAGCTCAGCCCTTTCTTTCTGTGAAGCCATGGCGCCCGTAACACAGTCGAACGAAAATGGAAAGGAGAGTTTTTGCAACAAGCTTATGCAAATATCGATCGCAAACGTTGGCAACTTCTCGGTGGCGAGTGATGATGGAACTTAAACGTACTTATAAAGATGAAGGAGGTGGGGAGGTGGTTAGCGGAAGACACGTACAGAGCTACGCGGAGAGCACTGAAGATATCAGCTTTTTCTCGGCGACACGTAGTGCATTGGGCGGCGAGCTTTGCCGGAGCACGACACGAGGGCGCCGCACGGACAGCTGAGTGGAACTGCCGAAGATAGACTGGTATAACATATTAGGAAGAAGAAAGATCATTGGTTGACGCAATGGACTAGTAATTCTGGCTCAGACAAAACCGCTCTAATGGTCCGTATGATAAGACCAAGCCTGGACTGATATGACCAAAAAGAGGCCAATATCGTACATACATTTGAACCACAACTCCAAAAATATGCCTCCATATTGGTAAAAGCATTGCCAAACTTTTTCACTGCAATCTCTGTTCTAAAAGGATATGTAATTAAATGTGATGAGGAGAACATTGTATTGTTTAGATTATTTTCGATCAAAATATCATCAATTATAAAGATATTGTCAAGTATCGAATAAAGGTTAAGGCATTTTTTGTTTCAAAAAAGTGTCATTCATTAAATTGAAAACGCTGCAAAAATTTTTGTAAAAAATGGTAACCAACACTCTAAGCTGGAGGTTCAAGTTGAGTTAATATAGGGAGAAATATAATGCTCTCCAATCAATTAGAGCGGCAATGCAATGATATATAGGTTAAAAATCGTGCAAGATTATATGCCCTTGTATAAATACATTACAATCTCCCCTTGTCATAGTAGGTGATGCAGGCACAAATATAATCTCTAAAAAGATATATCAGTATAGTAATGTGACGTGGGAACATGCAAAACTTGAACTTCACTCTGGAACAAAATGGATATCAAGTTCAACATGTCCCATTGTAGCATAAATCATGAAGTTCTGATGTGCTTGAAGTTTTTTATCGCTAGCCATCAATGAAGCTAAAGAAATTCTGGAAATCTCTATAAACGCACTAGGGTGGCTACGCATTGATATGTCGCTAATTGGTAACGTTATCGCTAATTCAAATGAAAATGTTATATGATGTATATGGCTTGAGCGCAATAACAAAATTGCATGGGAATACATTTCTATTATTATTTTCTGGTGAATATGTCTTGAGCGCAACAGTAGAATTTTCAACGGAAATTCAAGCAATTTTTTCGGCGTCTATAACAGTGTCATCTCCATTCTTCGCCTTTGGACAGTTGTCTTCACATGGAGGCGCCGATATAAAACAACACATTCTCAGTCCGCCGGTATAACACCCAGAGTGCAGGCTTAATGAATTCAGTAGTGACTACATCAGAGGGGTCGCTCGGTGGTGGTCCTTGTCTTCACCTCCCAAGGAGGAGTTCTCAAGTTATATCAGCAGCAACCTCGACAGATATCATTATCAAAGACAGAGGTGGTTAGGAAAAGCGCGAGCAATCATACGGAAGAAACAATCTCTTACTGAAGTAATATACTAGATGAAAAAACGGTATGAGATATAATGCTGTGTCACTACCTCTTTTTTAAATTAGTTGGCTCGAGAACCAAGTCTTTCCAGAGCTTCGATTTTTCTCTAGTACGGCTAAGTCTGAGTTTCTATCTCCATTTACAAGAGTTTTAATCCTATATTTATAGAAAATGATGATATTTAAATTTAGTATATATTCTAAAGAGCCGGTCAATGCGTTATCACCACGACATCTGTAATCTTATGATTGTTTTTGACCGATTCTTTCTCTGGATTTGATAAATTCTTGCTCTTTAATCAACTTTTCACCATATAACCTCGGCATAGTGCCTATTGAGCATCGTACCTCGGTCTCATACCTACTCGATATCGTATCTATTCGAGCATTATACCTCGGCCTACCTATTCAGGATTCTTACCTCGGTCTCGTACTCGGCCTAGTATGGCGTCCAACTCAGACTGACGCATGATAGGCTACATTTATATTATTTGTCTCACTAGTTGTGCCTGTTCTTAATCTGCTTTGTTTGTGCAGCTATCTTTTTAACTTTATGGGCTTGCTAAGAACTCTGTTTAAGCTGCTTGCTCTGAGATCTCTTGGTTGTTCTCTTATTTTGTCATTTTCTCTTACTTAGGTCATTATTTATAACTCTTTTATCTGTCATTATTTTCCGTTAGACATATTTGATTGCTGGATCATCGGTTGTTGGATACACGAAAGTCTAACGAAGTCGTAAAGTATAGGTTATTGTTGGATACCGTTTGGTACAGTTTTTAATAACTTTCTAAAAATTTTAGAAATAAAAAGTTATAGAATCATCTTCGCCTAAACTATTAAATACCTTAAAAAGAGAGACATAGGAGATAAAAAAAAATTATTATTTAGAATCATTCAGACTATTATAGTATACTAATTGACACACTTATTAATATTTGTAAAATAATTTTGAGCTAAAAAGTTGTAAAAAAAATAAAAAATAACCTATTTTGTTGATTATTTGCTAAAAAAATTAAAAGTATCAAATCAACAACTATATAAGATAGTTATATTATCTTATTTTTTTTTAATTGCCATACTGGTGTTATATTATCAGCTACACTAGCAGCATATTGTTGGTAAGGCCGAGTGAGCCTTCATACTGTCCTGCTGGCATCGACTCGTGGAAACCCGATTTTAGTTTTATAAAATTTAAAAAATTAATATTAAAATAATAATTTTAAAATTAAAAAAATTCAGATTTTAGTGGTAAATTAAAAAAAGTTATTTTTAATAAGTGTTTTGGAGCAATGGGGGGGCTGAATGCAAGACTTGCACGCATCGCAAGTCCCTTCGCCCCAATTTCGTCCAATTTTCTTCCGAAGTCCCCTTCGCCCCAATTTCGTCCAATTTTCTTCCACCTTCACACCCCCACCGCAATTTTCTGTTCCCTGCTTCTCGTGCTTACCATAATTACGTGCAATTTCGAAATTCTTCCTTCTTGGAAACCTAATTCGCGATCGACCTGCTCTCAGGTGAGTCCTTTACCTTGATCCTTTCCATATTTGCTTCGAATTCCATTATTTATCTTGTTTTGAGCTCGAATTTATAAGCTTGAAGCTGCGCGTGTGCGTATATTGATTCGATTAATGTGTGAAAATATCCTTTGGTTGATCTCTGCTCGTAAATTGGATTTTAGACTGGGTTAGTTTATAAGCTTGTGTAAGATTGGAGTTAGTTTTTTTGGTCCGTTGCTCATAACATTGGGAATTGTAATGTAATTAAGGATGAGATACTTGCTTATGAAGTTATCACCTTAGTTGGCCAGAACTACGAAGCGATTCTGGCTTCCAGTAATATCACGATACCTGCATCTTTTTTTGCAGAGGCTCTGCACTTGCGATGACTGCATGTCTGCATTACGTGGCTCCTATTTGTACCGACGGTAGGATCGGTGCAGTCAATTGAATTTGACCCTCCAAATAGTGCGAGCTAGATGGAAGAAAATTTATTTTCTTAGAAACAAAAAGAATAATTAGAAAAAAGAAAAGAAAGGAAATTAGAAAGTAACTGGTCTATGGCGATGTGATTGGAAGCCGGAGGAAGCATGATCGATGGCGGGAAAAAAACTATATATATATAGTAACATGCTACGCTCCTCTTTAGAGGAGTCAGACTAGGCTAATGTCAGGATCATTTTTGATAATCCGAGTCTGAAGATTGGAACTGTTAGTGAGTAATCTATGAGTTTAAAAGTACTCAAAAACAAAAAAGCAGTAGTTTTAATCAAGTTTTACTTGTACATCAAACAGTTAAAATATAGGCTAATGAACGGTGTAGATGGTGCAATTTAATGCAATTTTAGATGATATGATATACGCAGAATTTTGAAATCCAAATTTTTGATGTTGAACTACATATTTTTATCCATATGGATTGCAATTCACACAATTTGGGTATTTCTATAACATATTTCTTAAAGGAATTCGTTCTTAGGTGTCCATTTTAATCAAGTTATTTAGTACACACAAAATAACAAAATTATTTGAATTTTGGTATCTAATAGTTTCCACATCCTATATCACTTCTAACGGTTTCAATCTTTTATTTGAAATGCGGGTCATCGAAGATGACACAACATGTGCAAAGCTTGGTATCTCGGGAGGAGCAATATATATATATATATATACCCTCCTCACCACGAGCTCAGATACCATGTAGTTGACTGTATAGGATCTCCAGTGTAGTGGTGAAAGCACGTAATCCAAGATGTTCTCTAAAACAAAACTTTACATACGAGAAAAAACATATTTTATTATATTCTACAACATTGTGGGGGAGGTGCAAAGGGAAGGAGGGTCACATGCGGTTACTGATCCCCCTCTCTCTTTTAGGTAATCCTTTCAATCGCCGATACCATTTTTCCAGTAACTAATCGCGCTTCCGCCGGGTTCCAATCACACCACCGACCATGGTACCTCGCCTCAGATCAGCTACTTTCGAATTGCCTTTCCTTTCTTTCTATTTCTTCTTCTTTTTTTTTTTTAAAAAAAAAAAAGCATGTTTTCTTCCTTCTAGCAATCAATTTGGAGGAGCAAATTGAATTGAACCCATTGATCCCATTTTAAGTTCAAACAGGTGCATTGCAAATAACAACATTTTGCAGCAATACCGGTGTTCACAAAAGTTGAAGGTGAAGGAGCAGGATGACTAAGAACTCTCACAGTTACAACTTAAACTTCCTTCATCGTAACTTTGTCTTCTTGTCTTTCAATTTAGGTCGCAAGAGGGGAAAAAGAATAAGATGAGAATCGTAGGGTTAACTGGAGGAATCGCTTCAGGCAAAAGCACGGTGTCAAATCTCTTCAAATCCAATGGCATTCCTGTTGTAGATGCCGACATTATTGCAAGGGTAATCTTAATTTCACTCTTTTTATCAGCTCTTCATTGTTTGAAAGTCCCCTTCTGCAATCAATTTCCTGTAGCGTATGTGATTATTCTGATGATTTCAGGTCTTTGGCTAGCTCTGACATTTACCATTAGACTTTAGTCACTTTACATGGCATCAATTATGAATCCATAACCTTCTATTTTCTTTTTTCATCATCAATTTGTCACCATTTTACTTTAATCGTCATCAATACATCACCATTTTACCTTTTTTTTTCCGAGTACTGTATAGGATATTTAGGTTTATAAAAAAGCATTAATAACCTGTAAAAAAAAATGATTCGAATGATATATTCCCATGGTACTTTATAGAAACTAAGTTATTATACTTGGTTCTTTCATAATATGGTGCTGTAATGACATACCAACTTAACACTAGTACATCTTTGGCAAATTGCTGTTTACTCCCTCAACTAGTTCGCAGAGTCCGACACACAAACTAGCACAAGTAGGTATTCTGGATTTGATACATGGAGGTAACTGTAAGTGTAATTTAGGTTAGGGGAGCGCAATGTAATTTTCCATATATCTTTATAGTTATTTGTAAACCAATTTGCATCTTCTGTTTTCTGAGCGGAGTAGGTCTAATTTTTTGTATATATTAGTTATTGACAAGTGTGATGTATTAACTGATCCCTTCACATTGTCCTTCTCAACTTAGACATAGTTTTCATATTTTTTCCTGTAACTACTTCTTCATACAGGAGAAATATATCTATCTCATGGCTGAGTAATTAATATTATGCCAAAAAATAACATGCGAGAGCTTTGAATTATGCCAGAGATCAATGTTGGTTTTCAACCTCGTTATGGAAATTCTTGGGTTGTTATGAAATGCGTAGACTTCAACTTTATGTTAGCATTTGGTGCGTACGACGACAATCAAGTTTAATCCAAGTATTTGTTTACCGGACAAGTCTTGTTTGTTTTGAACTTCTTATGATACTTTTACCAATAGACTAAGAAGTTTTGCATAAAACAAGAAAAGAAATATCTTTTTGACTTAATGAAGGGACTTGTATCTTTTTATTGGTGTTACATATAGTTTGTTGTACAGATTAGTTGGTCTTGTAATAATTACTGCTCATTTACTGCTTCTAATTGTGAAAGTGCTTTTTGAGTTTAGCATGTATGGATTTGCTAAATCATTGGTACCAAGACTAGAACTCGTAGGGACATCAATAGGAAATTCAACGGTAAAGCATCACTAAGATCATGATAGGATGATGTCAATTTCTGGTGGTTCTGTGGGCGATTTTCATCTATGAATGAACGGGTATCAACAATGTGCAGGGCATGAACAAAGAGCTAGACCATGAGGACATCAGTGAACCTTATTTGCATTGTACTAGTGAGTATGAACATGTTTTATCTTTAAAAATCATGAGACCAGAGTAGGCAAACTTTAAGCATCCATTTTTGTGGAAATCGAACTGATTGGAAGCATTCCCGAAATTTCTAATAGTTGTAAATGCTTCAAGGCACAAACTTCCCTCGTCAGAGACATTGTATACTCAAAAGGATAAGTAGCATAGCGTGTGATTAAATTTCAAACCTCAAGTGCTAATAGTTGCCTTAGTGAAAACTACTAAAGTACTAAGTGAACAAAACAATGGAGGAGGCCTTCTTCCACTCTCGAAGATAAAATTCTACAGTAGGGGGTTTTGCTTCTGGACTGGCTGCAGCAATTTAAGATATCGAAAATAAGATCAATTTCCTAAGGTTAGCTCATCTGCCAAATATAGCAACACAGCTCAAGTATATGTAATAGGACACGCTTTGTGACTATGCATTGATTTAGAATTGTATAAAAGGGAACAATTTAGTAGGTCGCATTAAAATTAGAATATATTTACTCCTTTTCAACATCTTTCAACTGCATTTGATATTAGGGTACTTCTGTAGGTAGTTTGAATTAACTTTTAGGCTTTGACAAACTTCAAGTTAGAAGTCGAACAATATGGACTCTAAGGAGACCGAGATGCAGGTAATTTCCATGAAAGGTTAGGAAGCATTTCGATATCCACTTGAATATTTCAATAGCTCGTGACAATTTTCTTGCCCTTGTCACTAGGAAAGAGAATTTAGAGAGTTGCTACTTGGTGTTGATAGAGGACATAAGTCTAATTCACGTCCTAACTCCCAAGTGAAGCTTATTTCACTTTTCCTTTTGTTGGTAATACTGAGAATGACTCTTCGAGATTTCTAAGCTTTTAGCATGAGTCACCGACTCTTCGAGATTACTAAACTCATTTTGAAATGACTCCTTAAGTGGTCTTCATTTTCCTAACCCATTTACCCTCTGGGGGAAAGCTAGACGTTAAGCTGTATGTACTATGACAATGTGACTGCACTTTCACTTATACATCTTTTCATAGCTTTAGTGGTATGTATTGTTAGCAAGCAACTATATTCAACAACAACTAGTTGCGAATGAGATATAATTGTTATTATCAAATCACACCGAACATTCTATGAACTTAATTAATTATTCCACAATAATCATCCAAGCATGGTAACTGTGAACCATTCAAACTGGAGAAGGTCACTGGTGAAGTCTTTCTTTTCAATGGCAGCATAAAGAAGATAGTTAAGCACAATTTTTCTGAGAATTGTATTGAAGAATACTAGAAGAGGATTATTAGGAATTTGAGATGTATTGAAAGCTGCAAAATTTTTTTTTTTTCCCCAAAATATATGCATTGAGTTAGCTTTTATGTTTAAACAAATAGCTAAAAAATCCGAAGTGAGGTGTCTTATAAAAAAGTATACAGATTGCAGTTTGTAAGGCTTTTTTGTACTTGGTCCTATTGCTGGTTCCAGAGTATAGTGTGCTTCTTGCAACATTTTTTTTTATCTAAACTCTGTTTATATGACAAATACTCCATAATCATTTGACTTTTGTGGGAAATGTGGTCACTTCATAATGAAGTCTAAAACTACCTTTGATGGACTATATATAAAGTTGGATAGATGCAATGTTGCATTTTTGGAGGTAAAGGAGACATGCCTTTATTTTTTTTTAAAAAAAATTTTGGCTTTATGTTTTGTCGGTAAAGCTTATGACAGCCTTTTGAAAGCCACAACATTTTTCCAAGGTTTTGAGATAGACTAGCGTGCCAAATTCATGTTTACATTGAGTTTGTGGGGCAAGATTACATGAATGGTCTCTTTCCTGATATCGTTCGAAATTCTAGTGTGTTTTGTATTGTCGTGGATTTACCCAGTCATCCAGGAAGCACGAACACGGGTATAGGGACACGGCATAGACACGGCACAGACACGGGACACGCCAATTTTTAAAAAATTAGGATTCGTGTACGGCTTAGACACAGCAATAAAAAATATAAATAATTAAAAAGAATTTATATTAAGTATTTGAATATATGAAAATACAATAACATCTAATAATTAAATCATACATAATGTAATATTTTACGTCTTTTAGATAAATTTAAACAAAAATGGTCTAACTTCATCAACAAAAGTAAAAAAAAAAGATATAATATTTTAGTACATAATTGTATTATATTACTTATTAATATGTACAGCTAGTATTATATAATATTTTATTTCACTAAAAGAATAATAAGAATAAAAATTTCTTAAAAAAAAAATTCGAATACGCGTGTCGGACACTTCTGTCTGGCATGTCCTTTTTTTTTTCTTTTTTTTTTTTAAAATAATTTTCGGACTACGTGTCCGCGACGTGTCCGTGTTGGACACTGCACGGAATAAAATTTCGGTATGTCCGTGCTTCCTAGCCAGTCACTTTTCGTTGCTGAAAGTTGTGGCTTAAAACAAGGATGACGGACAACCATCAAGAACTATCGCAAAGAACATTAAGTTGCGAACAAATAAGTTAATTTGGCCCTCGTTTTCTGATTTTTAGCTGAGGACATCAAAGATCCTTTATGGTTAGCATGATAACAGTTGGCATAAACGAAAACACAAGCGACACTTGGAAATATTTCAAAAAACTGGTAAATAGACATAACAACATACATAAAGAAGCATAACATGGCTTCAAACATAGGAAACGCGCATAGCTCTACATTAATTAAAGGATGATGAGTAAGTAGCACGGATACGGATACGTGACACGGATACGATATGACACAAACGCAATTTTTTCTAAACAACATGATATAATACGTCGACGATTTGTTACTTAATGATGTATTAAAATATTAGACTATTGATTATACAAAGCATTTTAAAAATAAATAAATTAGCAAAGAAGCATTATTTCTAAATATAAGAACTCATATATTAGTATTTGAGTTACCACTTATTAACATATATTTGAGTTACCATAGGATTAGAACGCCCATGAACATTAGATTTTCTCTTCTTGAAATTATACCCGCCTAAAATGAAGGAAGATTCCTTACAATCACTAGAACGTCGTAATGTAAAGGTTCAGTATCCCTTCTTTGCTTTATCTTCCAACTTTTGCATATCCGAAATATCTTTTGTTGCCACTTTTTTACAAACTCCAATTCCTTTCCCGACAATTTCAAGAAGTGAGCTTTAACCTTTATATAAGAATTTTTGTGTGTTTTATGACAAAAGTTGCATTACTATAACATATTTCCTCCACCATTGAGCTTTTCATGTCTAGTTACATATGTCTATAAAGGCTTGCTCATATCTCCGTATTAACAATCATATCACCAGATATAGTTATATCTGCATCTCCACATTAATGTAATTTAAAAAATAAGAATTTTAGATGTGAAGAATTCGTAGCATTTTAAATATAATATAAGATTATGAATTTATAATTAATGATGAGCAACTAAGAAAGCAATTAAAAGCAAAATAATAATAATAATAAAATAAATAAATAATCTAGCTAGAGAATAGTAAACGTGTCCCCAGCGTGCCAAATTTATTAAATTTGGATACTTAAATTTGCGTGTCCGACACTCCGATACGTTGTTCGAAGAAGTGTCTGTGCTTCCTAGATGATGAGCATAACAGGGATATTTGATTGACTTTGGGAGAAGCAAGATGGTATTTGGCGGGTATGTTTAAATTCTTATCTCAAAGTAGCTGATCCGGAAATAGTTTGAAGCTGGATAATTCATGCTTTCAGAAGATTTTTAAGTACTTGCTCTTGGACAAATTAGGTAACCTAATTGCAAAAATAATATTCAATCCTTGATAGACATATCATGGTTTTCATGTTAGTTTTGAATGAACCGTTTATTCATGGGGCATGGCTATGAAATCTGACACATCTGTTGGTGTATTTGCAGGATGTCTTGAAAAGGGGGACTGGTGGATGGAAAAAGGTAGTAAAAACATTTGGAGATGATATCTTACTAGAAAACGGAGAGGTGGATAGGGCACATCTAGGGCAAATTGTCTTCTCTGATCAACAAAAAAGGCAACTACTCAATCGGTATGTACATGATCACCTCATTTGCTGTTTGAATCTTTAAATTTCATCCTTCTAGATTTTGGTTATCCTTCGGCTGTTCTGTTGGTTCTTAAGGATTGATTTCTTGCTAAGCTAAGAACTTGATAGATGCGGATTGACGTGCAACTATATTTAAGTAGTGTATAACATGTGGAGATTTTTTTTTCCTCATTCCATCGTCTATAAAAAAACTATATTTTGGTATGTGCACCGTCTTTTATTTAACATTGTGAAGTTTTATCCTTTCTTACTCTTTGGGTATTTGCAGCTTATTAGCTCCATATATTTCCTCGGGAATTTTCTGGGAGATATTTAAGCTGTGGATGAAGGGGTGTGAGGTCATCATCCTTGATATCCCCTTGCTGTTTGAGGCCAAGATGGACAGATTTACGAAGCCTATAGTTGTTGTATGGGTTGATCCAGAAACCCAGCTACAGCGTCTAATGGCAAGAGATGGGATATCTGAAGAGCAAGCAAGGAACAGGATTGAGGCTCAATCTTCACTTGATTGGAAGAAGAACAAGGCCGAGATTATCATTGATAACTCTGGTTCACTAGAAGAAACTAAATTGCAGTTTGAAAATGTATTGACAAAGGTTACGCAACCTTTGACATGGACCGAATTTAGCCGTACCAGAAACGGTATTGTCTGGATTTGTGCATCGGCAACTGTAGGCATTTTGGCTATACAAAAACATCTATCTGGTTAAGAAATGTTGAACATGCATATAGTACTTGTACCATGGACAGTATCAATCATTTTACGGCAAAACTTATATTTTTTGCTGGTTCATAAATATTTTTTCCGGGCGACTGGTTTGTGTATAATTGAAGTATTGGATCTGTTGTTATGTCTGTACGAGATGTTCTTGTTAACTTGTTCTCTTACGGTTGATCATATTCCTCTTTATATTGCAGAGTGCTGATCCTGTACAATTATACCTGATTATGGTGCGAAGAACTCTCAAACATCTAATTCTTCCTTTTTTTTCTTTTCAAGAGAAAGCTTGAATAAGAACAGATTTTATATTTTCTATAATTTTGTTACTACAAATCTCTTTAAAGATATGTTGAAATAGATGTTTTGGGTCAGTGTTAGAGTTTAAAAAACTAAATCTGCTAACATTTTGAATGTACGGTATTCTACAAAAAAGTAAATGTTACTGTATTTTATACAATTTAGAAATTCAATTTTTTCTAAAAATAAAAGATTATCAAGATATATCCAAACAGTCACCGAAAGTTGTAGTTTGAAAAATTATATTTTGGCACATTTGAAGCACTTTTAAAAATATTAAAATCTCAAATCATAGAATATAATAAAATTTATTTTTTAAAGATATCTATTACATATATTTGTGTTGTCATAGGATGCAGGATCTGTTTACTTAGACCAAAAAAAAATTAAGAGTGAGAAATTCAAAAAGAGAAAAAGTTAGTTATTTAAAAGTTTCATCTCCGCCAGGCAAGCGATTCCTTGCCCTCACCTGTATATGTCTGAACCGACCCAGTCCGAACGAAATCGAACAGAATCATCGGCCCAATCTCATCGCTGTACTCGAATCTTCCAAAGGATCCCAACCCCCGCAGCTTCTCCCACGCCACCGTCCCCTATAACAACAAACAGTCTAGCTATTTAAAACCCTAGCCCCCTTCGGCCACGCTCTCTCATTCTTCTTCTCTTCTTCTGGCACAATTAATCTCAATCGCAAGGATGTCGAGCGCAAGCACCGAGCGGAGGGACGAGGAAGAGGCCGGAGAGGGCGGCGCCGCCGAGGATGAGGATACCGGAGCCCAGGTTGCTCCGATTGTTCGCCTCGAGGAAGTCACCGTCACCACCGGCGAAGAGGAGGAAGAAGTCCTTCTTGATCAGTGAGTATTACATCCGATCCGTAAATTTTGTTTTCTATGGTTTTAGGTGGGGGTTTGGTTTGATTATATTTGTTGAGTTTGTTTTTTATGCAGGAAGGCGAAGCTATACAGGTTCGATAAGGATGGGAATCAGTGGAAAGAGAGGGGAACGGGGAGCGTGAAGCTTCTGAAGCATAGAGAGACTGGAAAAGTTCGGCTGGTCATGCGCCAAGCGAGAACGCTTAAGATCTGTGCCAATCATCTCGGTTAGTTTAGTTATCACATATTTGATTGTTTAGCTTTTGAGCTGAATGTTTTTATTAACTATTTTTACTTTTGTGTGATTTTAGTTCTGCCAACGACGAAGATGCAGGAGCACGTGGGAAATGATAGGTCGTGTGTCTGGTACGCCACTGATTTCTCGGATGGGGAGATGAAGGAGGAGATGTTTTGCATTCGCTTCGGATCTATTGAAAGTGAGCAATTTTACTCACATGTATTCTTTTTGCCTTGGGCTTTTTTTTTAAATTTTTTTTCCTAAGGGTCTGTTTACTTTGGAAGGTGGACAAATAAATAAAAAAAAAGTAGAAAGTTCTGGAATGTGATAAGAAAGTATCAAGTGAAAAGTGTGAAAAAATGGTATAGTGAAAAGTGCTTAAAAAGTGCAGATGAAGGGTTCTGTTGTGGCGGTTTCAGCAGACGAAGGAATAGCTAGGAGTCAAAGGCAGTGAAGGGAAGCTTCTAGCAAGTAGTGTCATAGGCATGAAATTGTCATTGTTCCCCATTGACTTTCTTCGAATCATATGTGTTTTAGTGTTTTAACAACCAAACCAGAATAAAGCTTTACTCATCCTCCGGTCATAGAGTTATTTTCTTCAAACTTCAAAGATGACATAAAATCAGTGGGTGCTCTATATTGTATGTATATGTAAAATACATAAAATCAAGCAAACATTAGGAGGAAGTAAGACTGACGAAATTTGTCTATGATTTGGAGATCTGAGATTAATGGCCGGTACATTGGTGCTCCACTGAAGGTGAGATCAGGAGGCCAGAAACTCAAGTCCTTTTTTTTGTTTTTGCTGCTCCTAATGGAATCTCATACTGCTCAAAGCCTTATTCGCTGTTATGGAACCTCATACTGCTCAATGCCTAATTGGCTGTTATCTTCTTGAGCTAGTAGATAAATCCCAAGCAGCAATGTTGGCATACACTTGCTGTCTAATGTATGCTTGTAGGGGCTAGATGTAACTAGGATGACAGTTGTATGTTGTTCTTTTTCATTTGCCAAATTTCAGGCCGTAGTTTTTGGGTATCCTTTCTAGTTTCCTTTACAGAAAGGATATGATGACCTAAATGAGGATTCACACGTTTCCTCTTGGTTTTCCTTTAATATCATTCTTGGTTCACACGTTTCCTCTTGGTTTTCCTTTACAGAAAGGATATGATGACCTAAATGAGGATTAAAATTGACATTCTATGCTTTTATCCAGTGAAACTTTTAACACAGCTACTCCCATAGGTCAACTACGCCCTATAAAAGAGAATAGCAAGGATTATTAGAGAGCCATTTGACTCGTTAATGATGGAAAAATGACTGTCTGGATGTTAATAGGTGCCATCTTTTAATGCTTTTAGTTGTTACCTTTCCGCCAACTGCCTCCATTGTTCAACTGAAAGAACTTTGTGTGTTGAGGCTCACGGTGGATAGGCGAAGTCACTTTTGTTATTTGATTTATCAATTTATAAACTCTGTTGGGTCGGAGATTATATAATGCCATTCTTTTTATTTATGTTTTTTTCCTATATTGTCTGAATTAATGAATGGAAAGGCTGCACTAAAGACGATTTTTTGAGATGCTATTGATATCCAAATGAAGGTTTTGTCAAAAGTGTTAGTCTGATCGGTCATCATTTCCAAGCCTTTCTCTCATTCATTTCTTGTAAATTTGCTTCTTTCTGCAGGGTTTTAAATTAGCCAGTAGGTATATGTTCTAGTTCATAAATCATGTTCAGCATCTTTTGGATTTACCATATTTGCAATTTTGTTTCGGTAAGCACTTAGTGCCATCTTTCGTTTCTCTTAATGCGTAATGAATTAAGTTGAACCTATATCTCATATTCCTTTTACATATCTTTGGAGATGTGGACAAGAGTAACATTATCGTATGTAACCTTTTGCTAGAGTCGATGTGCTGCATATTATGTGCAGTTTGTCTCTATTTCTGCTCGGATGCTACGGGCAATAATTCGATCTTTATCTGCTGCTTTCGAGTTTTCTGAATCTCATCCTTTGATGAAAAAGATTTCTTACTTTTGACAACCATCTTATTACATTTACTTCCCTGTTTAAGCTTCTTTATGACCTTGTCAATATCTTTAGTTGCACAGTGCAACCGACACCAGATACTGAGCGATGAACTTTCTTTGTCTGGCAGATTGCAAGGCATTCATGGGAAAGGTCGAAGAGATTGCTGACTCCCTCGGTCGTAATGAGAACGAAGAGGAGAAAGAGGATAAGGACGCAAACACTGCTGCCGAGCTCCTGCAGGATCTGAGCGTCAAGGAAGCCAGCGATGAAAAAGATAGCGCAAGTAAAGAGCAAAAGAAGGAAGAGGATGCGCCTGCGCCAGATAAAGAAAAACGGGAGGAGCCTAAAGCCACAAGCTAAAAGGGCAAGGGCTACTTTTTACGGCATTTATGCATTCCTTGCTTGGGGTGGTTGGTTCTATTGGATTTGAGTTTTGTTTCTTGCAGAGTCCTTGGCTGGGTTATTGTTGGGTCCAAGTGATCTCGTCTGGTGTTTTGTGTATTTGATTGTTTCTGAAAAAAACTATAAACCATACAAGAGAAGATGTTTCTTATAACTTTGTCTTCCAATTTAAAAAAACAGAATGCTCGTTGGTCCATATATACTTAAGACTAGAAGACCACACAGAATTTTATTACCATTTTTTTAAAAACTATATAATAGGACTTTGTAGACATGATTCAATTAAGAAACTGAATCATCCAAGCGCACAAAGCATTTCATATATTGGAATTTTACTTGTACTCATTATTATCCTATACAATGCCTTCTATTCACGAATTCCTGATTTCCTTTCATTATTTTGAAAAATCCATAGAAATCTAAATAATAGAAAATTTATCAATTGAAATTTCATTTTTCTAAATAAATACTTAATCTTTCCAATTCTTGGTAGAAATCCTTGCTTATTAAGGACGAAGTACTAAAAAAAAAGTTAATTAAAGACATGACACCATGCAACTATGCAAATTGCAAGTACCAGAACCTCATATAGTTCATGAATAATGTAAGAAGTTTTAAAGCTTATTATCAAATTTTCAAAAGTTATTGGCATTGGACATTCATTGATACACATCATCCGTTAATATACCAAGGCGTGCAACATATTTGTTGTATCATTATCACTTCCAATTATTTTTTAATTTTTTTGGTGATATAATCGAGAAATATTGATACATTTTATAAGTAAAACTGTATTATTGATCATTTATTATAGGACATTCTCTGAAAAAACAAACCACAATTTCGAGATTTATTTCGAACGCAGTGCTCTTTTTTATATAGATTTTTTTGTTGTTGAAATATATACCTAGTCATATGACACGTGGCATCTACGGTACTACGCCGCCATGGCCAGCCTAGACGAGTCCTAATCAAAACTAACTCCACCGTATTACCTAAAATAAGCTCAACTTATGTTATAAGGATCTGGTATCTTTAAACTAAGCCTTCTTCTAATAAGAATTTTCAATTACGATCCAGTCCCTGTAATTGTAGCTTATATCGTAGAAAACTCAAATTATTATTTCTACCCAATTTTCTTCCCACCTCCACAGCAATTTCCTGTCCCTGCTTCTCGATCTTAGATAATTACGTGCAACTTCGAAATTCTTCGTTCTTGGAACCCTGATTCCCGATCGAGCAGCTCTCAGGTGAGTTCTTAACCGCGATCCTATCCGTATTTGCTTCGGATTTCGTCATTGATCTTGTTTGAGCTCAAATTCAGAAGCTTGAAGCCGCGCACTTGCTTATATAGGCTCGGTTGAGTGTGAAAATATATAGTATCTAATGCATCAGCGTTGCTTGATCTCTGCTCGTTAATGTACTTGTGTAAGATTGGAGTTATTGCTCTTTTTTTTTTGGTTGCAACTATGGTGAGTTATAATGTAGTTAAAGAGAAGATGTTTGCTTTTGAGTTATCACCTAATTTAGACACAACTTCGAAACGGCTATGGGTTCCGGTAATGTCATGATACCTGCGTACGAGTGTGGAGACTAAAGCTCCAGATAACTCAGGTTTCTGTTAAATTTCGATGATATATTTACAGTACATAACCTACAAAGGTAATCTTTTACGGCGTTTCATTTCCTGTGAACTATAAAAGATTATAGATTATGGCCTTCCACTATCTTGTCTGTCTCACATTCTTATTTTGGTGTTAGTTTTGTCACTCTTACTTTCTTGTTGGAATTGATGGTAACCATCATCAGTCTTCTTTAGCCTAACTTGGTATACTATCATATGTAGTTCATGAACTTTTAAAAAGTTAAAGTTTCTTATACTACTATCACCTTTAAGGTTTTACTATCCTATTTCTTTTTTTTATTTGGAAAAAACACAATAAACTTTAGAGGAGTCTTAGTGTTTTCTAGGTTGAACATGCTGATTTACTTTTATGTAACTTGTTGATTTCATTTTACTTGTGTGCACTTGTGACAATTATTTGCACTAATTTGGCAGGTTTTCTTTTTGCTACCCTTGGTTTGAAAGTCCTCCATATACAATGGTTATAAGTTGCGGCGCTGCTGATTTATTATGTGACCAGTTCGTAATTTCTGTTAAAACGTGAAGGAATCTGATTGAATATGGCAGCAACAAGCAAGCATGATCTTTCTTCAGGTAGCCCTGATGGACCAGGTTACACAAATGGGCACCGTAGCCTTTATGGATCTAAAATTATGGAGAGGTCAGGAAGTTTCCGTGAGGCCTCCGAGAACCGTATCTCAGCCTCACTTTCAAATATGTCAAAGTCAGTGTCTGCATTAGCTCAGAGTGATTCTAGGAATATATTTCAGTCTCTTCTGTCTGATTTGAGACCAGTTGTAGATCAGAAATTTCCAAAGTTACTAAAGATCAAGGGAACGATAAGTTCTGCCCTTGGCATATCTCCTGAAGAATCACCTGTGACATTTAGTACAAAGCTGGCACCTTCTTCTATGGAAGAAATCAGACGTCTAAAAAGCTACATCCTCGAGAGTTCCATGAAGGCGAGGTATATTTAAATGATATTTCGAAATTATACTGCCACTTCTATTGCTAGTAATACTTACATATGTTTATGTACTCAGGGTGCTGTCTTCGTGAGTTATATAGGATCCCATGCGGTCCTTTATGATTTAGAAGTTGTTTCGATATAGTAACTAAAATATTGTATGAGAAACCTTCCAATTTAAATGACAATGCATTATCACAAGTGATTTCATGTTAATATTGAAAGAATGACTTTTACAAATGCATGTTATTGATAGGGACCGCGCACAAGCCTTTGGTGAAGCGGCAATGAAGCTCGATAAAAGTTCTCATGTTACTTCAAAAAAGCGGTCTCGAGCTGATGTTGCATTAGGAGAGCGATCAAATGTGTTGTCTCCAGGAGGTAGTACGCCAAAGACTTCCCAGAGTCTTCTGATTGGAAGTGGCTCAGACTCTGCATCTCACAGATTGGAAGAAAGGACAAAGGGCTTTGTACCGAATAGGAGGATTAGATCGTCCATGGTTGAAGGAAGGGTTTGTATTATAAACTCTTCATGTCGATAATTTTCTACAAGTTACAATCTCCTAGTTATAGCATTCTCCTTAATTGTTTTGACCATTTTGGACTACACATCTTCCTTGAGCTAAATTGTGTTTAGCTCTGATGAAGACGGCCATGATTTATCTATCTTGATGACAACTTGGGACATATAGACAGAGAGAGGATCACCTGCAGTGAAATTTCTTCCATTATCCCTGCAGTGAAACTACAGCAGTTATCCTGCAGTAAACACAAAGCGGGTGGGGGTCATTTTTTTTTTTTTTATACTTTTTTAAAAAGGTGGTACCAACTTGTTCAAAGGAGATTGGCCCCACTTTTTTTTCCCAGTGTGTACTGCAGTTAAACTGCAACAATTCTACTGCAGGTGCTCTCTAAAACAAATGAATTTGTTCTTTTACTGTCTTTCTTGCTGGTCAATGTTATGCATATTTTTTATATTGATTATCTTTGCATGACGAGTTGTTCAACTCTAATCATATCTTCTTTTGAGATCTTTGGATACAATTTGCTCCTCTTATATGCCTCTCCGGTCTTTTTCTTTTTTTTGTTTTGTTTTTTTTTTTTATGAGTCAAGTGCTAGTTGCCTATCTTCTTTTGCTAATTGATAAATCTGTTTTGTTGTAGTAACCAACAATACGTAGCTAATAAACTGAACTTATCACGATGTGCCTTGACGTGCCTGCATCTACTGGAATTTATGCTTTAGTTCATGATGGACATTTCAATTATTATCATGTTTATCCGTGATTTGTATCAATGCTGAAGCCAAGTAGGCACGTAAACTAAATTTAATGATGAATGAAGGAATGTTTGAGGCTGTTTTCTCTGTTTTGGCGTTTTATGCTATTTGTTTCTTATTGTGCTATTACTTGGTGATCTTATTGTTAGTGCTACAATTCAGTGCACAATCGCTGAGTTAACTGCTTTCTTATGCTTGTGATTGATTTAGTTGGATGCACGAGCTAATAATCCGCAGAGACCATCTGGGCTTGCAGATAGGGGCAAGGTTGTATACAAGATGGTGAATGGTGCTATGCCAGTGCCTGAAGAAAAAAGTCGAATGCTATCATCTGCTGTTGATGGCTGGGAGAAGCCAAATATGAAAAAGAAGCGTTCAGTAATAAAGTCAGACATTTCTTCATTTTCTCCTAAATCCCTTGACGGTGATCGAGAGTCTAGACGAGGAATTCAACAAAAATTTGGCAATGTCAATCGCTCAAGGATGAATAGTAACATCCAGGGCTGCAGGTTTGACATCATTGTTTTTGACATTCTAATCTTGATTGACCATGATGGTTGTGAATAGGGTAGCGCTAATTCTAGTAGATACTAGACAACTTGACAAATAACTATAGATGTTAATTGAGGCAAGTATAAGATTTGAAGATTTTGAATGCTTGACAATATTATTGAGCCATGTCATCTCTAACATTCTAGTAGGATAAGGAGTCAGATTAATGATAATTATTTAAAGGAAAAAGCCATTCATCAGGGGCCCTGACGGCCCTGATGCAATCTGGGCCGTCCGAGGCCCATCGGGATGTGTATATACACATCCCGAGGCTCTTCGAGGGGCTTCGGACGGCCCAGATTGCATCAGGGCCGTCAGGGGCCCCTGATGAATAGCATATCTCTTATTTAAATTTGATTGGACTTATATGATTTATCTAAGAGCCTATGTGTCATGCATTGATGGATAGTGCCACGTCCTAATTGAAAACAATTAAATTTCATGTGAAATCTACCATTCTTGGAAACTCAAGAGCACCTCCAGTAATGGTGAAAATTCTTCTAGGAGGAAGGTGTTATTGAATAGTACTGGTTGCTTTTATTATGTGAATATACTTGAGAATGTGATCCAGTAATGTATGGTATTGATTGTATTTGATGCTCTAATGCACTTCGGTTTAGAAAATATATCTTCGGCTTGGAAGTGTATCTCATAGCGAGTAGCCAGTCTTCATATCTCAGCTATGAAGAAAAAGCTAAAAGTAGAAGTAACAGGGGAGATTAAAGGAAATGGTTTATGTCATTGAAGAGGATGGAAGAGAGGATAAGGTCATAAAACGTAATAAGAATCAAACTTTAATAAGGAATATTGCTGGTCAATGAAGGCGTGCTTTATCAATACAATCAGTTGGCACTTGTGATACTGTTTGTTTTTTTTTTTTTTTTTTAATTAATAACTTTAGGCTATTTGTGGGCTGGCAGCGATATGCAACTTTTTTCTCATAGTTTAATAGCTCATCGCTTGGAATTAAACTCTTATGAATGGTGGGACCATTTGGTATGGTTTTCTCCCAAGTGACGTTTAATTTGTATATATGCCTACGAACTTTTTTACCTTTTACGCATGTGCAGGTATTTGTGGTCGTCATAGTCCAATTTGAGTGAAAGAGTATTTGACCCTTTTGATTGCTCCTATTGTAGAAAGAACATAATGAAGTAGATCAGATGGATCATCCAATCCTTAGGGTAGAGTATCAAGATGCATATATCATGTTCCAATCGCTTTTTGATTGAGATTCCAATTTTGTTCCAAATTAAAAAAGCTAAGTGGACACATAAGTTTACTTAAGAAAAGTTTGCATATAAAATGAAACTGTATGATATTTATACCCAATATTTCTATGAAATTTGTATTTAATATGTTTGAGGAATCTGGTTCATTGCTGTTGGAGCTATATTTTTTTATTGACTAGGATAATATTTTTTTGTGATTTTGATTTACTTGTACATATAGTCATTAATTTGATACAATTGTTTATAGTTATACCTATTTGTTCTTGTGTCAATTGTCATCCACTTATCGATTAAGTTTTCATACTTTAAAGGGTTAAATGGACAAATAAGTACAATTGGGGTACTGAATTTCACTTGACAATTTTTGTTCCTAGAAGGTAAAATCCTCATTTTAGTTGAGACCTATACAAAATTTAAATCGTTTTTTTTTTTGGGGGTAAGTAAGTTATTTTATTAGCTCAAAACATAAATCGTTTTTATTTGGTAAATGTGTGTTTAATGTGCTTTAGGCCCTAATTAGATATTTCACTGCTCCCGTTACACTTCCAATGGACTAGCATAACATTTTAAACCGTCATTAACTAAGAAATTTTACTTGGATTTATCAACACATTATTGCTAAATCCAAATTAGCGATTTTATGACAAAATCAAGGTAGACCTTGAGTTTAGTCTTTATAGATTAATTTGATACGACCGTTTATAGGTATACCTATTTGTTATAGCTGTCTTCTGTTATCCAATTATCGATTAAGATTCATATTTTAAAGGGTTAAATGGACGTATAAGTACAACTGGGTACTGAATTTCACTTGAAAATTTTAGGTCCTATAAGGAAAAAAATCCACATATTAGTTGCGACCTAATACAAAATATAAATTGTTTTATTTGGTATGGAAATTTTGGTTTAATGTGTTTTAGGAACCATTTATATATCTTACTGCTCCTGTTACACTTTCAATGGACTATCGTAACATTTTAAACTGTTTTTTATATACTCTATTTTCTAGTCATCAGTTGAAATTTTTTACTTGGATTTACCAACACATTATTGCGAAATCTAAATTAGAGATATTATGACAAATCAAGGTAGACCTTTTTTAGTCTTTATAATGTCACATGCAGAAAAGAAGAAAGGGGATTTGGTCCCTCAAGTGAAATTAGATATCTAACTTAAATAGTTCTGATAGGACACTAGATCTTATTCTTCTAGGATTAAAGTATTAAAGTATTTCACTATGAGCCATGTTGGCCAAAGCAAATCTTATCTTATCAAACTTTGAATGTTTTACCAACTTCATTGTTTTGGTATTTTATACTTTGAAATACTATTAAAGTATTTCACTATGAGCCATGTTGGCCAAAGCAAATCTTATCTTATCAAACTTTGAATGTTTTACCAACTTCATTGTTTTGGTATTTTATACATGATAATATATTGCTACCAATAAGCTGTGTAACATACTATGACGAGATATGAATCATGTACAGATTTTTGGAATATAGTTAAATATAGATAACTGGAAGTGTTAAATCAAACTTGCTACGAATATAAGCTTTATAATGCTATATTTTCAATACTCTTTAGAATCAGAAATCATCTGCAAAGCTTCACAGTGGTATATATCAATAAACTTTTCTCAGTGCTAAATAGGGTGGTAATGATGTTATCATCATTACTACAATTATTATTTTTATTTTATTTTTATGCTGTGAGTTAGAAATCATGAGAGAGTGATTTGTATGTCTTGGGCCTCAGAAAGAGAATATGGGTAAATTCCAAGTATAATAGTCAAATGCTGACTATTGCAGCTCTGCTGCTTAGCTTACTTCTAATTGTTTTGGTCTCCGTCTACCTGCTTTATGAAGTAGCGCCATCACCATGCCTATTCTTGCTACAGTGCAACTGATAGTTATTATGCCATCTTGCTGTTGCTTCTTTTCAAATAGAAGTGCTGCAAATCAGTTAGCAATCGCAAAAACATCCTTATATGGCTGCCATGTCTACGAAGGTTATAAGGAGCTGGCATAAACATATGTTTGACCGGTGGATAGTTTGTGTGGTTTTGGGTGTCGTTTACTTCATTTGTGACTTATTGTTTGCCAAATTGTTGGAATTTTAGACTCTAGGATGACAGGATGATATTTAATCTTGATATTGGATATTTGTCAGGACATTTCATAAATGTCTATTTGTGATCTATCTGCTAAAATATGCAGTTTATCTTTTTTTTTTTTTTCCCTTGGCAAGTAATTAATGTTAATATAATTAGGATGGAATCTATAAACGTATATTTCATTGTTGTACTATTTGTAATTTGGTTATTTTTATGACATTGATAAAGGTGTCAAATGCAAGTTGGCTTCCAGCCATTAGTTAACTTAGAAGATATCAACTGTTTGTTTACAATTACTGTGCTACTCACTGAGCTATGCCATGTGTAAATCTATATGTCGTTAGGAGGGGATAGTGCCCGTTTTATTTTCTTATGTATCAAATGGGAAAGGGAATGTAGGTGTTCTTTTTCTTTTTCCAGATAGAATTTGAAGTCTAGAATCTCAAGTATGTTATCATATCGAATTGTCTTAGTTGCTCTCTTTATCTTTTGATGTTTCTTAGGCATGTTCGTAATTCTTATTTATAGGCCTTTACTTGGTAACGGCACTGGTTTGCTCGGACAGTGTGATTCAGTCTCTAAACGTCCTGTAATGCGCCCCTCGCCTACAAATGACAATGAAAACTCCTTGGTTTTTGGGGACAGGAGGGATGGTCGACTTGGCGCTTTAAATAAGGAAGGTCCAACTCAGAGGACGATTACCAAGTAAGAACCTTGTGTTTGTTAAGACTGCTCCTGAGGATGTTAGAAGCTTGCTCTAGTTCCTTTTACCTGTCGTCGTTTTTATTTTTATTTTTATCCTTTTTTAAACAAACTATAACTTATACTTGATCTGTGCACATACACTATAGCTGATGTTTTTGGATTACTAATGCTGTATGTTGCGCCAGTTCTTGCATCATCTTTCCATGTTGTTTGCTCATTGATGCTCAGGGTAAATGGCCGTGAAGATAGTTCTGCTGCTAGCACAACTCCACTAACCAAACTGAATCCATCAACTCGTGGACCGAGATCAGGTTCTGCTTCTCAATTAAAGGCTGCACAGAACACTAATAGGGCACTTGCAAATTCTAATGATGTGGATTTGCTTCCATGTACAGACAAGAGTAATACTGTTGATACATCTACCAACCGCAAACGCTCGATGTCAGTGCAGCCGGCAGCACCACCTGCACAGTGGGGCGAGCAGAGGCCTCAGAAAATTTCACGTACTGCTAGAAGATCAACTATACCCCCATTTTCTTCAAATAGTGATGAGTTGCAAGCATCAGAATTGGTGGATGCATCTCCAAATGATAGTGGGCTGGCAATCACTAGGCGACTCTCTTCTTCGCAGCAAGTCTTAAAAAATGAACATGTAGCATCGTTGACATTCTCAGAAAGTGATGATTCGGGTATTACTGAAAATAACCCTAGTGGTAAGATTAAAAAATGTAGTGAGATTGAAGAGAAAGCTTTCCAAAGTGTTACAAAAGGTTCGGTTGCTATGCCGTCCCTAAAGAAGACAAAGCTGGTAGGTGATGAACAATTTGGAGATGCTATTCGGAGACAAGGGAGATCAGGACGAGGGTTTGTTCCTGCACGATCAAGTATCCCTGCTGGATTCGATAAACCTGGCAGTACGACCACTATAAAGCAAATGAGAACTGGAAGGGGATTGGAGAAGTTGGAAAGGTAACCAAGTACTCTTACATGTTTATGCTTGAGTATGCTCTACGTTAGTTTAGAAACTTGTTCATCATTCTTGTATTGCAACTTTCTCTCATGTGTCTTCCTGTCATATCAGTAGACCAGGGCGCCCCCCAACTAAGAAATTTTCTGAGCGAAAGGGATATACACGTCCGAGGCATTCTTTAAGCAATTCATGCCTGGATATTGCCGGTATTTATCATGGATGCTGGTTTGTGACAGCATGTCATTTTTGCATCTTTCATGCTTTTGTTAGCTAATTTATAATTTCAACTATGCAGGAGAGCCGGAGGATGATCATGAAGAGCTTCTAACAGCAGCAAATGCTGCTACACAAACAAGTAACTTATCACGTATTGCTTTTATTTGTGTAGGATTTGCTAATCAAGTTGCTAATTATGTAAACATCTTTGTTGTTAATTAGGGAATGCTTGCTCTAGTTCATTTTGGAGGCAGGTAGAACCTATATTTTCTTTCATATCTGCAGATGATTTAGCCTTCTTGAAACGAGAGGTATTTACAATTCAGATGATTATATACAACTCCTCTAATTCTATTTTTTAGCTGTTGGTTGGCTGGGTTGTTCATCTGCTGATTTTTTCAAATTTATTGCACTCTTACCAAGCAGATGAACTCAAATGTTTCTGCTGAATGTAGCAATCTTAAGGAAGCTCATGGGCAAAAGGTACTTTATTTGCTTGTACCAACTGTTATTGTTATTATTATTATTATCATTGTTATGTAATTATTGAGTACATAGTGATTAAAAGCTCTTCCTCATAATTGGTTCTTGTTTCATCTTTTGTTTATACGTTGAGCTATGCTTTTCAATGAACTTTTAATCAAGGTTTTATTTTTATTTTTATTTTTTAAATCTAGATTACGTGCAAGTACTTCCACTTTTATATTGTGATGGAACATGTGACTACTTAAATATTTGTATTAATTATTTCCTTCCCTTTTGCAGAGTGATGTTGAGTATCGGTCATTCACATCTCCAGGACTTCAAAAACAATCTGATGACACTGTTGTTTCATTTAGCTGTAATGAACATGAGAGAGACATGCGGAGCATTGATAAGAAAAAGGATAATGAACCTTCCCTTGAGCAACTTGTACAAGGAATTGGCTCTCAAACTGGATTTTCAGTTTGCCAAGCAGTTCTCTCTGCTATAATTGATGATGAAGAGTTGGACAATTTTTATTCTGGTGCCAATAAAGTAGAAGAGTTATTACATGACCACGCACTTGATAGATCTGAAATGATACCAGAATTACAGGCAACGGCTCTAAATTGGGAGTACTGGGATAATTCTGACAATTTGGAGGAAACAACTTCTAATAGCTATGATTTTCGCAAAAACAGTTATGAGCTGAATGGTGATTTGCTGGATGCAAAATTGAGAAACAACAATTCTTCAGTAGAGCCTGATAATGTAGAAATGTCCTTTGAACATGCTAATTATGTGCGTCCAAGCCAATTTTCGAGATCCTATACTGGTTGCTCAGAGGTTCATTATGGCGAAATGTCCATTGATGATAGAATTCTTTTGGAGCTAAGTGAAATTGGACTTTGTCCTGAACCTGTGGTAGGTTTCACTTGCAATTTCAAGACCAAACTGATGAGCTTGTTTTCTCTATTTTATATGACGTGGTTTCGTTTCCATATTCTAACTGATGATTTCATCATTTACAAGTTAAACTTTAAAAAAGAAAAATTCTTGTAGCTTTCTAGCTTGGATAATTGGCAATGAGTCTGTTTAGAATTACAATCTTTCTGGTTGAAATTGCATATTTCAGTATATACTGTATCTTCTAGATGTCTCTAGTTTTCTTAATGTGCTCACCTATGCACGAAGACATGCCATTTAGTTATAAAATTTCCTCATGCTAGATGCTGATTGTGCATGATAGACCATTTAGCCACTCACATAGCGTATGTTCAATTAGCCATTTTCATGTTACACAAATGAGAAACCGTCATGTTGATGGATATGCTCCAGTCAAATTTGCATCAATGTAGATTTAGTTTCTATTAGAGAAGAACCGGAGGGCACCCGCTATCTCAACCATTTATTGTATCGACTCAATCCCAGGACTCATGAAATCGCATTAACACCTCTGGTAATTAGAAAAATGTTTCCTCATGCAAGATGCTAGATGCACATGAGGTCCATTTAACCCACTCACATTGCATGATTGTCCATTTATCCCCCTCTGTTACACAAATTCTGGGGAACGTAACATGTTTAACATCCTGTTGGATATGCATTAACTTACATTTGATTAGTTTAAAAAAGAAATTGCGGGAGAGCGCCACTTCCAGGTTATTGCTCTGTTTAGCATCCTCCCACAATCTCTCCCTATCATTCATGCACTCATCCCTCATGAATCACACTCATGCCCACCATACACAATGAGAGCGCTCTATAAGAGTGATCTTATTATTTTAGGTATAGAGTGAACTAGATAGACGGGACTTGGGTGTCTAGCATTTAGCATCTAGGATCCTTCTTTGCTCTGTCTTTGAGATGCGAGTGGTACCATTAAGCAACGTTTCCTAATAATGGTGTTGGATTAGAAGTACATCTTCGTTGGATTTGCGGTCAGTTGCGTTTCATTTTTTTCCTTTCCAAATGAGGATACGATTAAACAATTGTTTTCACGGATGCATGCAGTTCCATTAGTTCATGCAATTGGTGCAGTAGATGGTGGTCTCTTTTGTTCTTAACTTTTCGTAAGGCTCCAATGAAATGTTGTTCTCGTGATTTAGAAATGTATGTCTTGCCAGGCTTTCTTACGACTCTTTCCCCTTTTTTCGTATATCATGGATTAGATCCCCATCTGCTAGTGTCTTACTTCATTTGTTTAGAAGTTTTTTGCAATTTGTATTGATTATTACACCTTGCATTTGTCTTGATTATTTGCGCTGTTTCAGCCTGACCTGGCGCAAAGTGAGGATGAAGACATCGAAGATAGCATTCGCACATTACAAGAGAAACTCGGTGTAGAGGTTCTTCTTCTAGCACTTGTTCTCTCTTTCTTACATAACTTAGCTATTCTAAAGAGAGTGGAGGACATCATCTTTTTTTATTCTTCACCATGCTTGGAAACTGTTTAGTTTTGTTTCCAGCATGGTTTTACTAGAGCTGAGCCCCGTTGGCACTCATCTCATAACCTTTTGTTGAGATTCATGACGTATAAAACTTCTTTTCTTATGCTATTGAGCTTTAGATTGGGCTGTTTGGTTGGCTGAATTCCGAAGTAAAAGTAGAGGATTCATTCGACGAATGACCTTGATGATAGATTACATAATTTTGTTTGGTTGGAAGTAGTGGTATGATATTATGTTGTGTTGGGGAAATAACTTGGGCACATATTTTTTTAATCTTGAGTTTCTCCCAAGTCGTACTTAAAGAACCATGGAGAATGGACGAATCTAGTGCTCTCGGGTCTCTTACTACTCAGTTAATGATAACTTTTATAATTCTTATACAATTAGATGTTGATTTTCTAAATAACAAATATGCATTATTAGCGTATTTATTTAATAAAAATGATTAACATGTTTTGTAAAATATGAATAATTAGTAATTATAATTATTTGTTGGTGATGAACCATTATTCTTTATCTATCACAAAACAAATGATATTATTAATGTTAACATATATTAAGTTATTAACATCTACGAAAGTTTAATATTATTGTGTTCAATCCGAGGGCGCTTAGGGCGAATTGTTGGGGCTTTTACCTCATGGGGAGGTCTCAGGTTCGAATCCCGCAAGCGCCACCCGCAAGGGTGTGGGGGATTTATTCTCCCTGTACCCCGTGGAGGGGTAACACGGGTCTTGGGGCCTGCCTAAATCGAAAAGTTGGGACTCATCTGTTGGTGGAACATGGGTCGTGCCACCTGTGGGTTTATCTGTTATGACGGTCGCATAAAAGTGGGCCGTTTACGGGTAGAGTTTCCCCACGATAATCTCAAAAAAAAAAAATTTAGTGTGTTCAATAGTTATACACCAACATAAGTTTTTCAAGAATTATAATACTTAATGATTGATATTTATTGAGTTGGTGTCAAATATTTTAATAATTGGTCAAATCGGGCCCCCTTAATCGGTTTTGACCAAATCGGACCTCCTGGGCATGTAAAAGACGAAAGCACCCTTTTCATAGAGGAGGAACTTTTGAAACGTTGTTTTCAGGAACAACTTGGAAAGCCTTTAAATATAAGTTCATCTAAAGACTCTTATGATTGTTTTAATTGCTTAAGAATACTTACTAACACCTACGTCATGCTTAACAACCCTTCACATCTCCTAACAACACCATTAGGCATGTGACATTTACGCATGCAGGGTCAAAGTTGCTCCCATTTTTTGTTATATCTATTCGTCGTTCTCTCATCTCTAAGTTATCGTTTCGATAAAATTCTCATCTTTGCCCTGTCATGCCTTTAACTTCATCAAGATTCAGCTGTGTTATAAAGTTTAAGATGCCTCAAAACACTCCGTAATTGCTGTACACGTATCCAAAGATCCAAACACTTTTGTAATTGGTTGTATAGACTTTAGAACAATTTTATCATGCTTCAGAACACTTTAGAAGTTTTTTGTCATGTTTAAGAACACTTAAGATCAAAGTATCATGAAACATGAAGAATGTGTTTTAATGTTATTCAGAAGCATATAAAACAGTTATTTGAATCTTTTGAAGCATATACAATAATTATTAAGATGTCTTGAGTAGTTTAGGGCGTGGTGTGAGGCTTTGCGATTGAGCGAAAAATAATTTGGTTGGAATGACAAATTAGACTAGGGAGAATGAAAGAGATAACCGATGGAATGAGAGAGCAATTTTAATTGTCTCTGGACGTACATAAAATTTCTCATGTATAACGACGGTATGTTCCAGAGATATGAAGTGTCCGAAGCCCCAATGTGTTCGGAAATGTTCTTGAGCAATCGCAACAATTATGAGAGTATTTTAGTGCATTTGATACAATTTTTGGTGCTGTTCCTAAAAGTAGCAGTTTTAAGAAAATTAGAGGTTTTGTGGAAGGGGTATTTTCGTCTTTTCAGATATGTAAGGCGCCAAATTTGGCCAACACTGATTAAGGAAGACGATTTGGCTAGTAATTGATTTTGGGTGGCCAGTAATTGATTTAAGCTGGCCAGCTTGGAAATGACCATGTTATTAATTAGTAAATTACCTCAAATACAAATATATTAATCAAATATAACTAATAAAAGTTATAATAATCTAATTGTCTAATTACTCTCCTGCATTGTCAAATGGCCATCAAAGCAAATCTTTAGAGAATCCCCTCTCCCATTCCCTTAGAATTAGTAACCAAATGATGTATTTTATTCTCTGCTGAAATCAAAAGGATTCCAGTATGTACTTAGGAGAGTTTGAGAGTAGATTTTTCACTCTCCACACTGCATCACTTTACTTCCAACAAACGCTCTAAGGAACAGTCATATTCGGTAAAATTTTCTTACTCCGTACGGGCCAATGGGTTCCAGCTATCATGTGGAATAAGCTCATGTTTTCTAATCTGCTGGTTGGAATTGTGATTATGTTCTTACTTGAAACTTTTACATAACTAGGTGTTTTTGCACTAATATAATGTGAAAAGCCTATTAACATTTACGACTTGCCTGGTACTTTTCTTAATTAACAGGTGGTGAAGAAAACAGGCAAGCTGTTGGAAATTGAAAAGGCTGTCATGGAAGCAAAGGAATCTCAAGATAGGTAAAGATTTAGGTCTTTATGAATGTACGCTGGTAGTTTATATACTATAGGCAAGGCAACATTTATAGTATTGTCCCATACAATACGTACACGATCACTTCAATCTTTTGAATATAGACTGCAAGTTAATATCTCAATGTCCTTAATTCTTGCAGGGAACTTGAGCATATTGTCATGAACAAGCTTATGGAGTTTGCTTATGAAAAATACATGGTAATTCTTGCATTCAAAAGTCACATAATATCAAGTTATGGCCAAATTATGTTAAATCATTACAAGTAGCATAAGGAGTTTGGTTTTCATGGGTGTTATCTCCAGTTGGTTTAGACTTTACATTCCCAGCTTTTGAAACTGCAAAAAAGCTCTTGTAACCCTGACATGTTGAATAGAGTACACATAATGACAAACTGAAAAGTCAAAGGATATTTCTTGAGTGACACGGGCACTTTACTTATGCGCTTATAACTATAATTTGTGATAATTTACAGAAGCTTACAAATATAGTTCTGGTTATTTATAATATTTTAGTACTATCACGTAAGTATGTTTCTAGTAGTCAAACTTGATGATACAAGGTAAAGTTGCTTCTGATGTCAACAAGTAGCTGAGTATCAGAAGGTATAATTTTCCCATTGCTTTTTTATGGTATTCTTGTCTAAATTGCAGAAGTTGGGTCAAGGGATCTTGCATGCTTCAACTTGGCTCTAAGAAAGATCTTTTGCTCTTTTTAATTTGATACTGCTGAAGTCAAAATTTGCTAGGAGAATGAAGTGTATAGAAAAATTTCTAGATGTGAAATTATATTATGCTTTCACAATAAAAATCACTTGAATGATCATAATACTTTAATAGACTTCATTTTTTGGGAATAGTCTTCCTCCAGTTTGCTTTGTTAACATATACGAGGCAATTACAAACAAAATCTACCAATTTATCCCTAAGTCAGGAATGATGTACCCAACTGTCTTTGGTTATAGTCGAGCATCCTTTAGAGCAATAATCAACCAGAGTGAATTTTTGTTGCCTTGCCACACTCTTTGTGGTTTCTATTTTTGAAATGATTCTAGCTTTACGGAGTGAGTAGATATTGCTTCTCATATGATATTTCTAAGGTGAACAATGCCACTTTTCTTTCCCTTGATGGCAATGGCTGCTGGATACATAGCAACTTAGATTAAGGGATGATGTAGGACTTTTGTTGCTATATTTCCTGCCAATTTCTCATGGGACTGGTTTTCAGCGTTCCTTAGGTGAACTTGAATTGGAAGTTCTCATTGTATTGTTATCCTCCATCACATGGCTTTAAACGATGTGGTATGGGTTTTAGGAATGTACATATTGTGCAAGTTATATGTTACATTTGGATGGAGTCAGAAGCCAGAAACATGTTTCCCTAGATCTAACAAAATAAAATATAGTTAGGATGTACGGTTAATAGGTAAAGTACCAGCTGCATCTCCAGACTATAAACTTGGGTATATGGTTGCTTGCTTCTGTTAGGTAATTGGGTAATTTCTATTTCACTACCTTGCTAATGAATTCTTTCTTTCAATGAGCATGAATATCTGTTATCCTTAGCAGGCTTGTTGTGGTCCTGCTGCTGGTGGCAAAAATGTCAACAAAATTACCAAGCATATTGCACAAGCATTTATAAAGCGAACGCTAGCAAGATATCGCAAGTTCGAGGAGACAGGGATAAGTGGCTTCAATGAGCAAATGTTTAAGGACATATTCCACTCCGTACCATCTCAAGCAAGTGATGCAGAATGCCAGGAATTATCCACAAACAGCGATGATCCTGCTGCAACAAGTTGCGTGACTCCAATCCAGCATTATGGTGAGATAAGTTTTCACCGTTATTTCTTAATTAGGTTAGTGTTATGGCCTGAAGGCTTAAGTAGGTCAGTCCTAAAGATAAGAAATCGGTTCTCTTTGGTTCATAATAAGTAAAATAACTGTATTTTAATTCAGCGACGGCAAACGGTTGCAAACTATATATGGTATAAACAAATTAATGAATTAAGATTCAAGACTTCTTATAAACAAAGAATCTTGCTAAATTTAGAACTCCACTATAGTACGCAACATGACATAGTATATAGATATCCTAAAATATCCCTACTAAGCGAGACTTTCCAAGTTGTAACACCCTCTTAGAAGCATCTTTGTCCATAAGGTTTTGAAGCTCTTGTCCTCTAGAAATTTAAAGCGATTGCTTGGAAAATCTTGGCAATCTAATGGTGGCAGTAATGTTAGAAGGAACGACGAGGTGACTGGAGTTCAAACTGAGGCAGATGGCAGTTGTGGATTTTGATTGATGGAGATATCCATCCAGCGAGAGGCAGTTGTGACTGCCAGCAATGGGAACATAGCAGCACCAGCGGCTGCATATGGCTCTGGTGTTGGTTGTGAAGGTGATGGCCGCTTGAATGAGCAGTCTGAGGACATAGCAATTAGCATGTAACATAGTAGAAACGTTTATGAGAATCCACTCTGATGCAATTATTGGTCCTAGAGCTAATACTTGACCCATATTGGTTTCTATAATGGCCTGACGATGGTGAGATACATATTTTCGGTCATGTCAAGACAGACACCCGCTTGTTGGTGCTTTCTTATGCTACTCTACTCCTGATGTTATACATACATACATAAAATATGTATCTTTATACATTCATGCCAAATGGTTACCAACTATAGAGTATAACTAAAACTCATGATCACGACTCCTTGAAAATAAAGAATCTTACTAAATCCAAACAAACTATAATTAGCATTAAGGAATATATATTCTAAAATGTCCTGCTAAATGCAAGACTTTTCCAATTTATAACAGTTTTATAGATGTTTGTTGTGAATATTGGAGTGTAGGCTTTCTTCTAACTTTTAAGCTATTTGATGAAGTTTTGCCTTTTTATTATTTCTGTTTTGCTTCATTTAGCTGATAACTTATGTTTCTTTTTTCTTCAGATCATAATTCATCAGTGGCATTGTTTTCATCACAAAGAAATGGGACTCAGGACGACCTCACTGCTTTGCCCATGGATTTTATTTCGGAGGAGACATGCACTAAAGAAGAGTCATGGTCACATAAAGTGAAGAAAAGAGAATTGTTACTTGACAATGTTGTTGCTGTTGCATCTGGGAGCTCTTTGACAGGCCCTTCAGGTACTGGAAATGCTTTCACAAGTAATGCCAAAGGAAAACGAAGTGAGAGAGAGAGAGAAAATAAAGGGCAAGGAAGAGATGCAGCAAATAGAAGTGGCAATCTGAAAGTTGGCCGTGCACCTGCCCCAAATCCTAAGGGTGAAAGAAAGAACAAATCAAAGCTCAAACAGAAGTCTACAAATCTATCAGCCTCTGTTAACGGGCCTATTGAAAATCATGGCTTAGTTTTGACTTCAGGTCCTAAACCACATGGAGGCAGCAATGAGAAAGCAAGTGAAAAGCCGGGGTTGCCTCCAACTTCGGGGATGGAGGATTTTACAAATGTTGATCTGTCCAGCTTAGAGGTTGATTTTGGTGGCCAAGGTCAGGATATAGGTTCATGGTTGGACATTGTTGACGATGACGCATTACAAGATCTTGACTTTATGGGCCTGAACATTCCAATGGACGATCTATCAGAAGTTATATGATGTTATGACACATAAGTTTTGCATTTCTCGCGTTCGGGGACAGCAATGGCGCCTTTAGGAGATGGTAGCTTTTAGCCTTCAGATCCAGATAGATGGTTCCAGGTCGTCGAGGGAGCTAAACTTTTGCCTTCTTATCTTCTCCGACTGTAGCATACGATTAGTGCGGCTGTAAATATCCTGCAATATACAAGCTAGCATGGCATCGCTAGTTGCGTCCTTCTTCAGATCAGTGTTCTGGTCACTCAGAAAGCAGCGTCAAGTGTAAATACATTTTGACATCTCAATAAGAAGCTGTTTATTTGAAATCTGCTTAGCTTAAAGTTTCGCCGGAACTCTTTGTTTAGTATATATATCAGAATATAAGGTAGTCAGCAAACCTTATATTGGTGGTCACAATACTTGAAACTATACAATCTTACTAGAAGCAAGAACATAACAATAGTTCAATCATATATCAACCTTTTGATAGTTGTTGCCCAGGAAAAATGACATTTCAATCATATATAACAATTGGTTGCCAGCTTGCCACTTTGAAGTAGATTTATGTGCTTGGAGAATGTATAGTTCCAGTAAGACTGGGCCTTTGGGATAGTTCTCTATAAATAGTTTGATTTACAGTTCAACTTGAAAATAGGACAACTTGAACTTGACAGGGGTCATGTAGGAACAAACTTTTAGTTGTACTTTTGATTTGACACTGAGTAATGATCTGTCCAAAATCTGAAGGTTATCTTTCTTTTCTCTTTTCTTTTTCTTTTTTTTTTTTTTTTTTTTTTTTTTTTTTTTGCTCTGCCCCCGTCTCGAGGGGAGCCCCCGGTGTCCTAGAGCCTTCGGCCCTAGACTAATCCGGAGCGGGGGTCCGGAGTGCGAGACTGGAATGGCCCCCTCCCAGCCGCCTATTGCTCTTTCTCTTCGAATTCGGACAGGGGTCTCCTGTCTCGAATCTGGGATCTGGGGGAACAGCTCCACATATCCAGACAGTTGTGCCAGGGTCGGCTGGTAAATCTGAAGGTTATCTTGAGGTATGAAAAGCTAACGGTTCAAAGTTGGGAATTCCATTTTTTTTTTTTTTTTTTTTTTTTTTTTGTGATGATTATGAGTAGAAATTCTGCCCTATGTCCCATTTTAGTCAATGATTTTCTAGTATTTCTTCAACAAAGAAAGGTTCGATTATTTGTTACAGAATCTTGCTTATGTCAAGCCGCACTCCAAGAAAAGATGGAAGTGACCCTCCTTTTAACACTAGCAAACAAACAAAATTTTCCAAATAATTGTTTCCCACAAGGACTCGTTGTTCACACCTCACGTGCAGTCCAAACTATACTCTTACTTATCCAAAAAATAAAAATAAAAAAAAAGGAGGAAATGTGCCTCTTATCTCTCACTTCATCTCATTACTTTTATCTCCCAACATCTATTCCATCCCATATACCGCATCAGGCTCCATGCCGAAAGAGTAGCAAGCTAGAAACCATCGAGCGTGGGACCTTACGGATAGCACAGTGGATAAACCAATGATGCGTTTGCAAATTTGAATCCCATGCTCGCCATGAGAGCATATTAATAAGGGAAAATGCTTTAGGGTCCGACCCCTATGCTTGAAAACGCGTCCGACCGCATTTTTTCAGACACCTCGGGATCGGTTAGTTCCGATCATGAGGCGTCAGAAAATGCGTTCGGGTTCGTTTTCGGGTAAGTGGGTCAGGTCCCATAGCATCGTCCATTAATAAGTGTTCCCATGTTCAAGGACCATGCGATGTGGTGAGCGTGCGGTGGTAGGCTGGGCTGGACTGTGATACTCTAGAAAGTGTACGGACATTCGAACCTATTAAGATAGAAAATTTATAGTTATTTTGTTGATGCAATATAGATTACTGCTATTTGTTTATTTACATATTATGACTATCCTATAAAATGGATCAAATAGAAGTTTTCTTCCATGCTGTCTCCTGTTTAATATTCAAGTTCTTGTTTTTCCATGTACAGATACCAATTCATATAGTGATACCAGTTTTACACCCATACAACGTACTACTAGTAATCATAAATGTCATATAAATAATAATATTAATATATCAAATATTTTTGTATTTTCATAATTCTAAAATTATATCAACTCTTATAATTTTAAATTATACTTGTAATTTATTATTTATGTGTCAAGAGTACTTCCAAAACCAACTCATATCAAAATTGATATCGATAAATATCTTAGTGCAGATTATTTAAGCAAAATATTTTATTACTGCATCATTGAATCCATTTTAATTGAACGAAAGATTCCTGAAGATTTTTTTCTCGATATAAATATTTATAACTTTATAATAAATTTTGAGAGATAATTCTTCATGCTATATTTATTAATTGAAATCAAAAAATGAATTTGTGAAAAACTCTAGCTACATTATATTTTATTCATCTTCAGTTTAATATATCTAAAATATTAGTTTATATGTACTTTATAAGAGATGCTCTTAAATGTAATTATTTTTATATTAATGTTTAAGTGCATACATATGTCAATTTCATACAAAATAATAATTATTTTTTTAATACCATGTTGTATTAAATTACATAAAATCAATATAGAAATTATTAATAAAATATGGTGACTATTACAATATTTATATAATCAACTATTATTATGTGACCTTTTAAATTCGGATGTAGCAGTTATAACAAAATTATATTAGTACTATTAAATGCAACTATTTTAAATTATTTCAGCATTAAACTTATAATTAATTATAAGTATTACATTTAAATGTGCCACGTGTAATGTTTGAAGAGTAATAGAGAGGCCAACCTATGAATGATAAGAGGTGATATATGACGTTAACCTACGTTGGTACCTACTATATATATATATATATATATATATATATATATATATAGTAGGAAATTATGGCTAAGAACTTACATCAACCAATTCTATAAAAAAAAATTGAGTTAAAATCTTCAAAAGACTTAAGCCAATAGTAAGGAATGGCAGGCGCTACTATTTGAATCTTGATATCGATATCTAAACGAATGCAACAAGAAAAAGACAGGAAGCAGTGATTGAGTTAATGAGTGATGCAATCAAACCCCTCTCTCTCTCTCTCTCTCTCTCTCTCTCTCTCTCTCTCTCTCTCCTTGGTACAGAAGTTGAACCAATGCTTACACACATGCTGAGTAAGATATGAGGATAGGATGCTCTTTCAATCATGCCTGTCCCTTTCTTCCCAACCTCATCAGCTTAATTACTCTTCTCCAACCAATATAAGACTTAACCATTTCTATCATTCATCTCTCTCTCTCTCTCTCTCTCTCTCTCTCTCTCTCTTTGTGGAAGAGGAACAAGAAGAAAGAGAAGAATATGTATTAATATAGAGTGCAATAATAAAGTTGACCAATTGAGAGAGATGACATCAAAATTTGTTAACCACCAAAACGATTTATTGTGCTATGTTATGTGACAGCTATGGCTGAATGCTCTTCTTCTTCTTCTGCATATGGTTTTCCTTCGATGTACAAAGGTTCTTTGCTGCTCCCGCGTCCAGCCGGCGGCGGCGCCGGAAGTGCGCAGCCTTTCTACGGCTACTCGTCGAATTCGTCGACGGAAGCCAGAGCCTCGGCGGCGCTGAGGATCCACAGCGAGGCTGAGAAGCGGCGGAGAGAGAGGATTAACACGCACTTATCGACGCTCCGGCGGATGATTCCCGACGCCAGCAAGGTAGCTCAAAATTTCCTGCCTGTCGTTCTGTGATTAATTATCAAAATTAGTTTTAATTAATTAATCTACAGAAGTTAAATCAAATATCTTTTAAGAAATCAATTTGGAAAGCTGGGAAATTTTTGTCTGGTGATTCCAAGTCGCCAGCAAAATTTTAGCTTTTGAGGAGGTTTCACTTTTTTTTTTCTACTGTAAATCTTCTGAAAAGTCATTAAAAAGCTAAAACTTGATTGGATTTGGGAAAGATTATCGATTAAGTACTTGTTGGATTGGAGTGGATATGAGAAATGGAATCTGGAAAAAGCTGAACATATCTTTTTTAATTGCTTATTATATCAAAAAAGAAAAAGAATTTTCTTTTGAAATTGTGTCATTGAATTAGATGCTTTTATGATTTCTTCTTTAGAGGATTTGGAAATCTCAGCGGACATAGACCACGTTTTAGTTGCCAACCTACGCATTCAGGATGACCTTTTTTCTACTCTACTTTCATATTCTGTTTCTGACCACATCATACGACATGCGTGGCGACTCGTCACGGACGGCAGCTCAAGACTCTTCCCGTATGCTTTTATGGTTGAATTAGCTGCTGATTTTTAGAACTAGCAACATATAGACTCTTGAATCAGTTTAGTACCCCTACAAAGTAATGATTTAGGCAATGGAGTTGTTTTCGTTAATTGATCCATAGTAGTATTAGACTCTGCCACAAGGTTTTTGTGCCGAGCCAAGCCGAGTTCCACAAATTCAGATCTCGGCATTTACTGGCCATATCGATGCTGCATGGCGATCGTGCCACTATATGTATATATTTGTTATTTTCAAAAATAAAATAAAAGTAAAAGTAGCATATAAGATTTTTTCGGTATGTGTCGTGCCAGAACAAGAACGCGCCACGACACGGACTGTGCCATGCTCTTCCATCGACAAGGAAGCGCTAATTAGATTTCACAGTGGAGCATACAGACTACCAAATGATATATAGCCACGTATAGAAGAAGATTGCTTTAATCAAAAGGCACTTCTCAAATAATTGAGTGTTATATATAGTAGATAAATATGGAAAATTAAACTAAGGCCATGTTTCTGCTCTGTTTAAGACAAGAGTGAACAACATCCCGCCTTCTTCCATTCACACGCTTCTCTTGCAGATTCAGCTTAGTTACTATTGATATAAGATAAACAAAGTACTTTAACTTTCTCAAAGGACGTGGGTTAGATGCACTCTTTCTGGTTGGGTGTAAGGAGATGAAGGAAAAGATTAAGGAGCGCCAGATGAGCTGCCTCTGGAACTTCGCAGTTCACACACTTGCTCTAATTCCAACTACTCGTGCAAGTATAATACCAAACCAATTCTTTTAGGGCCCTGGATACTACCTCGAGCTAGGGTTCTGCCGCCATCAGGACCCCACCTGGCTCTCGTAGAAGTACGCTCTCATCCTAGGAGTTTCGTGTCGTATGCTAGGGAAGCACGTGCTCAGGTGCAGCGAATTTTATGCGCAACTCGCAATGCATGGAGTCGAACTCGGGATATGGAGGCTTCCTGAGGCCACCTTACTACACGCCACTCCCACACCAGGCTAGTTCATTCATATATTTGTTCAATAATAGTTTTTTCTCCTTAATCTCCAATCAACATCTCTTGCACCCATCCCATCAGCTTCTAGTGAACAAATCCCCACCCTACATCCAAGGAGGAGGAAAAAGAGGAGCAATATGAAGGATCAGTTCATACTTATGTTGATAGTTGTTTTCTGTGGATCTTACAACTTACACAAGCAATAGTTTTGAAATTGTAAGCATAATCGTCTTTCATATTATAAAGAGCATGTCTTTATGGATAGAACTAAGTCTGTTAGTATGCCAATTTGATTTTAGAAAACAAAGTTGAGGCCGCTTAACACCGTATACGTTAAATTAGAGCACTATAATCAAGTCTGATATAATTCTATTTTGCTTCTCAAGGGCCACTGGAATTCAACATCATTTCACACATGATCCGTTTCTTAATTTGTGAGCACTATCAAATATAGATAAAAATAACTTGCAAAGAATTTTCCTATTAAAATTATCACAAAATAGCTATATTTGCATATTATACGGAAATCAGAGTATCAACTTCTTAAACATAAGCCCATGGGTGCTGGTTTGCTTATTTACCTCTTCTATCTGATGGAATTGCAGAAAACAGTCTTAATAAATGACTTAGTAATGGGAAAGCCAAACTATTTGACAAGGACTGTTGAAATATAAGCTCTCTCCAAACATACTGAAAGCACATATTATTCAAAATTAAATTTAATAACACCAGCAATAATGTTGGTCCTTTGATAAGCAAGATCTATCATTGTGCACTACATCAGAGGGTGTAAGCAATTAGTGAGTGATTGTTTTGTTTATATTTGTTAGTGCAGATGGATAAGGCATCCTTGCTTGCCAGAGTGGTTGAACAAATGAAAGATCTAAAGAGGCAGGCGACCGATGTAAGAAAACGTTCCTCAATACCACCTGAGATAAATGAGATCACCGTAGACGAATACGATGCACACCACACGAGCTCCTCTCCCTGGGATCATGATAAGCTGTACATCAAAGCTTCAATTTGCTGCGAAGACAGGCCAGACTTGTTTCAAGAACTCATCCAAGCTTTCAATGATCTAAGACTAAGAACGATAAGGGCGGATTTTACATCCTTAGGAGGGAGAGTGCATAACATTTTCGTGTTGTGTCATAACAAAGACGGCCAAATTGAGTGCTTAAGCTCTTTGAAGGAGTCCGTAAAGGAATCATTAGGTAGGATCGCATCCACAGATTTGGTATCGGCAAGCAGTTTTCCCAGCAAGAGGAGGAGATTGTTACAGTCACATTACTGCAGTATGTCTTTCTAGGAGTAATACTAATTTATAATCATTTACGAGTGTTTTTTTTTTTCCATTCTTTTTGTGTGATAAAGTTGGTGAGCTAAGTGTTGATTCGCCATTTGCTGGATCTCTTTTACGTATATAGTTAAGATTTGTTTGCTCCATGAACTTGGAAAAAGCTTGTTAATGTATAGATCTAACTGGATATATATATATAGTATGTGACATGTCTTTGTTGGTCGTATGCTGAAGCTTTCTTTTTACATTTCTGAGTAATCTTCAGTATTATTTCACTGGAAACTTCGTATGCAATGTTGATTTTTTTTTTCTTTTTTTTTTCTCGACACGAGAACTACGCCTCGTGTATACAATGTTGATTGATCTGCAGCAGAACTCGAGAATATTGAAAAGGATGCTGTTGTTTGTCATTTAATCATAAATCATACAAGAAACGAGAAACTGATTTGTTAAACTTAATTTTCAAAGGGAGAAAGAGGATCATGCAGTATTAGTTCATTTTTTTTTATCATTTGAATAAACTATACATTTCAATTTAGACCAGACCCCGTCCTGCGGAACCTACCTCTGGGATGTTGTTATTGTTGTAATCAATTACATTTCATATTAGACGTTCATCTTCTTGTCATTAATTGACGACGTCATCAACCATCTCTTGATTTTGTAACAATCCGAGTGTTATGTTACCTCCCAATGCAATTAAGGAGCATATTAGTCATAAATATAATATATGTATTGAAGGGTATTCTATCATTCTATCATTATACATTATATTAACGTCCGCATATAATAAAGTACAATCCAAGAGAACCATGAGGGCATTCGAAGGAGTATATTAGTCATAAATGTATTGAGGGCAGTCTATCATTATACCTTATGTTAATGTCCGCATATAATAAAGTACAACCCAAGAGAACCATGAGGGTCGTGGTGGTAGGACAAACCTCTTAAGTGTCCTTATCAGGCTCGATATCCCTACGGTCAATGTAAAAAAATTTGTTACCGCTACGTAAATGTGCACCCACCATATGTTACGGAACATGGGTGCCGTTGTTGTGCTAGTATCGCGTTATGTGGGAAGTATTGAGGAGGGAGGGGCGGGATCCCATACCACCTTCCCAAAAAGTAAAGTACAACCGTCTAGCTCAATGTTGAGATTTTTCCAAATCTTTGGCAGTGTTACTATTTTTCATCAAATGATGCAACTTCTTTTAGATTGAACAAGCTTTTTTTTTTCGACCGCGCGTTGTCGCTTCCATATTGTGTTCTCATACTATCGCGACTAAATATACATCATTGTATATTTAATGATACCCATTACTCTGATAAAATATGAGTTAATATATTTATATCAATAAAAACTAGAACATTGTATTTTTTATATACTAGAAGTTTGCAAAATATTTAACTGAATTTTTATATATAGTATAATTATCTGCGTTTACCAACATTTCAACAATAATTGAACAATTTTTCGGTAATATTACCGACTTTCAGAGAATATTACGAATATTTCTATAATATTTATACAATATTTACTAGAATATTACAAACATTTCTATAATATTTAAATATTAGCAAGTCCTACGCGGGCCAACCCTGTTTTAGAGCCCATTTTCACTTCTAAACAGGCTATCCATAACTCTCTAGATTCATTCCACACAAATTTCGTTCTCGTGTGGTTCTCTAGCCTTGATTTCATTTCCATCGAACTCCCGAATCGATTTACAGAAGAAAAATAACTGGTTTCCCATCATCGTTTTTTTTCCTCCCTCTGCTCCATTGATCCTCCAAGGTAATCTTTATAGTTTGTCTTGGATTCCTGACTGATTTAGTGTAGATATTTGAAGTGATAGAATTATATTCTTTAAAAATTGTTGCTTCAATGCTAAGTAAGTAGGCGGTATACTAAATTCACTTCATTCGTGAATCTCCGTATGTGCCCCCTTAGTTTTGCTGAAGGTCTCCTAAGCCGGTGACATCTTCGGCAAGGTTACTGCCTCTTTCACTTGATTTGTAGGTTGAGACTTAATGGACATTGAAGTGAAGCAAGTATATAAAATAAATAAACGATTGTTTTCTTCTTTTTTTTTTTTTGTTTAAGGATAAGCATGTTATCGAGGATAAATGTATGATTTGTGGCTTAGTAGCAATTGATCTTGTACGTGGTTATGTTATGACGTTTAATTTGATGTCAATATATCATAAATTTATTCTAGTGTTATTCCTCTGATAAGTTGGTTTATCCTTTTAATTTTTGAATCGAAGTATTTACAGGAATTGTGAAAAGTAGTAACAGTTAAAGGATTGATATTGAAAAATATTGCTAACAGCGACAGAATTCAGAGGGACGTGCCTTATACACTGGTCCATACCAGGGTTTCATGTGATCAACTTTGAATTTAATGCTCAGCATGAATCATTTTTAAGAATATTCTATGATATTTGGTAGTTATTGTATTAATTGGTTGAACAAGTTCTTGGTTGATAGAATCTTGCCTGGAGTTGCACTTAATTTGTTCCCGGGTAGCAAGTCTTGTTCTATTGCCTTTCTTTGTTGCTAAGTAATACATTTTGTTATCACTTAGCAGGTCTCTATTTGCATCAACTGGTATCAGTCATAGAATGGCTGTTGACTGCTTTATAATTAATTTTGGGGTGTCAAGGAACAACATCGATGTATACTTCAATAGAGGATCTTAGTTACTATCTAGCATATCGTATTCATGAGTGAGATACGTAAGTAGAAGTCCTAAGAAAATGAAACATGTGAGGATAGTCAGGAAAATGAATTTAGTAGAAGAGCAACTTCTGGTGAATATTTTCTGGTTTTGGCTGTTAAATGATCTAACCTAGAATGAATGTCTCCTTTTCTGTTACCAATTATTGGTTGGTTTGATGTGGTTACTTGGTTGTGGAAAATGTTTGGGTCGCAGAGAAATTGGGTAGTGTCACAGTACATGAATGTGATATGCTACCCCATGATATGCAATACTTCAGGTTTAGGATTCGTGACTGTAGTTAGTTTTTGGCTCACCATTGCGGTAGTCATTCTATCTCTAGTATTGCACCATTGATTGCAGTAGTCATTCTATCTCTAGTATTGCACCATTGATTGCAGTAGTCATTCTATATCTAATATTGGTTAAAGGATGGAATTCAAAGTATAAATGTTTGATAAAATTCTGTGTTGTTATGACACATGCTTTATTGGTGTTGTTAGTATTAGAGTTCAAGATGAAAAATCCACCTGAATGCGCTCGTGATGCAGTTTGGGGCTGATGTTCGACTATCTCCTACTCAAGTGAGGCAATAAAGGACGTAATCTAAGTAATGCCTGTTTGATAAACTTACAATGGTATTGAAGATAAAGGGGAGGATATTAGGTATCTCATTGAGTAAGAAGAGAAGTTTTCTAGTTTGGTGCATAACATAGTTCTAGAAACTTTATATAAATAGGACAAGTTTGGAGAATTGAAATTTTGTGTCGCTCAATTTTATAATGGAACGTGAAAAGAAAACTCCAATTTTCATCTCTGTGGGGATGTGTTTTGGAAAACTGGCTATCTTTCTGAAGTTCGAAAGGTACCAAATGTAAATTTTTAATTCAACGTATATCTTACATGCTAATAACTTTGCAGAGGTGACATATATAAAAATTTGTGGGTTATTCAATCATTGCATGATAGGATTATTGTTCCAAATGTTGTTAGAAGAGAGTAGCGGATTCTTGATGACCAATTGATTATAAGCATATCCTAGTCGTTGGTCTTCTAAAAAATCGTAATTTGAATTGTTGTGCAACAAACCTGAAGAAATTTATTATATCTGGAAATGTGAGCTTATGAATTAGTGTTTTATTGAGCTATGTTAATCCATGTTAGGAGTCAAACATCAGGACTTGGGTCATTCAGTTTAACTCTGTAATCTTACTTTTGAATCAGACTTAAAGTATTGAATTTCATTGTAAGTTAGCTTAAAAGCATTTAATGTCATAGTTTATTCCTCTAATGGGTTTTGTTGTCCATTAATTCACAGCAATGTATGATAATATAAACAGCCAACCAGGGGTAAGACCCCCTCTAAATCCTCAACCGAACCCTTTAGAAGACGTATTCTATGGAGCAGGATCTGGTTTGATCCGAGGTGGCCTGGGTGCCTATGGAGAGAAATTCTTGGGCTCGAGTTCTGAGTTCATGCAAAGCAATGTATGACACCAATATCACCAAATTGCATAAATCTCTGTTCTTGTTTAATGTGGTAGCTTGATTGGATCATGGCAATCTAACTTGCATATACTTAAACAGATTAGCAGATACTTCTCCAACCCGCAATATTATTTTCAAGTTAATGATCAGTATGTGAGGAACAAATTGAAGGTGGTCTTGTTTCCTTTTCTTCACAGGGTAAACTAAACGACAACTTTAGTTCTCTGTAGGCCCATGGGTTCTTTAATTGAATTTTTTTGTTCGTTTTGTATATTTATAATTAAACGTTTTTACTTCGTCACATGACCAGGGACATTGGATGAGGATAACCGAGCCAGTTGGGGGCAGGTTGTCATACAAACCTCCAATATATGACATAAATGCCCCAGATCTTTACATACCATTCATGGCATTTGGTACTTACATTATGCTTGCAGGATTCTACTTTGGCCTTCGTGGAAAGTAAGACAGAAATCATTCACTTCTTGTCTGATATTTATATTTGTAAATATGGAAACGTTAAAGCTAAGTCGTCTCTGCCATGCAGGTTTAGCCCGGAAGCTTTGAGCTTGCAATTTACGAGGGGGTTAGCTGGCTGGTTAGTGCAGGTCTTAGTACTCAAAGGAATGCTGTATTCACTGGGTGGAGGAGAGGCACCATTGTTAGACATAGTCGCTTATGGGGGTTATGCCTTCACAGGAATGTCTCTAGCCGTATTGGCAAAAATTTTCTGGAGTTATTCGTACTATTTTATTATGCCGTGGATGTCATTATGCATGGCAGTTTTCTTGGTAAAGACAATGAAGAGGTTACTTTTCACGGAAATGAGGAGCTACCAGAAGCACACAAGTAGACATCACTATCTCTTACTTTTCATGGCCATCTTTCAATTCCCTTTATTCTTCTGGCTTGGTAATCTCGGAGGATGACTGTACCAGTACCGGCTTGTCACATTTCTTAACAGATTATTGTGCGGTTTGATGTCTTGTTCGATGGTAATATTTGTGAAATATAAAGTTGTACACTAAGGTTATAACTCAAATACGAAATCAGCAGTGTACATGCTATCAACTTTATAGTTTATTGAATTTTTGTAATGTAATCTTGCTTTGATCCCTCTCCCCTTAGGTGGCAGTGGTGTCATATTCCTTGTTCTCTGTTTCTGTAGATGATTTTATTAGACTCGGTTGAGAATTACACACAGCATTTTAATTTATTCAATATTCAGGCTTTTGTCTAAATCCTAATGAGTTGGATACCACCTCAAAATTTCTTAAACAAAGAGGCTTGGTGATACGATAAATAGACAGTCCCTTCTGAGCAATTTTGTTACGGAATGAGTACCAAGAGAACTACAATAGTTATCCTAATGGTTCACGTTTGATGCAGGATCAAGTTTGCATGTGCACCAAAAGGTTCACTTTTGAACTTCTAATCATAGATGAATTTTGGGAAATTTTGAGAGCACTAGCCTTACGGGTAATATATGCTGAGTGCGGGTTGCTCTAAGTAATAATGAATTTATTCTCTTTGAACGATAATTAAGAAATACTCTAAAGCGGGAAGCCTTCACACATACACTGGTATATATATATATATATATATGTTTTAGCTTAATTTAATCATATTTGTAACAATGAAACTTAATTTGGAAGGAAAGAGAAAGTAGGGGCTAAGTGAGATTATTCCTATTGTTTTCCTAGGAAAGAGCACTTTGCACCTTGTTTATAGACACGTGGATGTGTATGTTGCACTAAGTACATTTCATGCACCTCAAGAAGGTGATAAACAAGGCACCCCAGCATTAAAGGAACAAATGTCGCGAGATCTGTTTACACCGAGTCGGTAACATCAACACATAGGCGCCGCTAAGGTAAATTCAAGTTGTCCCATTGATTCGCATTAACCATTGGATATTCCTAAATACAAGAGTAGATTTTTTTTTTTCATTCGGCCAATAATCTTACAACTAGTTTCAAACATGAAGATTATAGTAAAACAACAAAGTTGAGTACTTTAAACAAAGTGGAGAAGAAATGCTAAGACATGCAATAATCATGCCAAGCTTTGGCATCCTGGAGAACCACTCACTGAGGATTGGGCGGTCTACTGTTTGCTGCAGAGACCCTCGACCCCCACTCGAGCAGCTCTTTACTCGTATCGTCCTTGTGCACGATGACCTCTATGAAGCACAAGCAGTCTTTCTTCTCCCCTAAGGCTTTGTGTATTGCCTCCTTTAGCTCTTCCTCGCAGAAGACCTGTACATTGAAGAACATAGATTAGACTTTATCATAATCGATGTTGTCAGAGGCGCGCTTAGACACGCTGAGCAGAAGTGTGTCTACAAACAAGGCTCCTCTTACAAGAAATAGTCCATGCGTGGCTAGATATGCACATCATAACTGGTGCTGGGTCAACTTAAAAAGGTGGAACCCCAACTTATAAGAAAAAAAAGTGAGAAGAAAAAATCACCATCGACTCGTCCCCTAATAGAAACGCACACGTCCTAATGAAAATTCTAGCTAGTGCAACTTTTTCTTTTCTTCATTTTATGTTAGCTGTTGTTGCTTATTTCTTTTTTTTTTCTTATGGTGCGCCTTATCTTTATCCCGCATGCGCCCATGTCATGCACCTGAGACCCCTTTGCCACGAGGTGCCTTGCATCTTGGACAACTTTGACCATAAGAGTGAAAAGTCTAGGTAAACTGTTACTGACACTACTAATCTAGAAAGTTGCGTCCCTTCTCTATAAGGATTTTACTGTAATATGGACATTCTCCTTTGAAAAATTCACAGGCGAGCAAAGAATACCAAATACGCAATATACAAACAAAATCTCCACCACAATTATCCTCTTTGTATCAGCTACCAAGCTTGTGTGAATTTCGAAATAGATAGAAGTTGAAGATAAAATTTGGTGTACCAAGTGTTCATGATTTAGATCAAGTAATTAAGAGCTATTTAAATTTCTACCTAGGGGTAGAAAGTCATTGGCAGCCCAATTGTCTGGTTCTTTTAATTTCCAGCAATCATTCTTCATTACATCCACCTCACGATTAAGTTATTAATCACCCAACATACAAAACAAAGCATACAAGAATATTGGGGAATACCTTAGTGGTCCAGCAGTTCCCCTCGCCATAGTGTAGGGCATCCACTAAAGCAGTGTAGTTCCAGTTCTTGATCACATTGTAAGGACCATCATGAATTTCCACCTCGATAGTGTATCCACCATTGTTTATAAGGAAAATGATGCTGTTCTGGTTATACCTGATCATAGTTGAGACATCCTGTGCTGTTACCTGATGATAGTAGAGTTGTTAAAACACCATAATGTGACTACAATTACAAATTTTAAATCCATAAACTATTCGCACATAAGATGCGGATGCACAAATATATACCTGAAAACTGCCATCACCAATACAAGCAATAACACGCTTGTCCTTTGCAGCCTGAGCATACCCGAGTGTTGCTCCAACAGACCATCCTATCGAGCCATACTGCATTTGGAATTCATACCTGAAAATTTATGGTTCTTGTAAGCTTCCATTTAAATTTAGGCTTAAAATGGAAATCACAAGTAAGAACAAACACTTACCCGCATCCTTCAGGTAATTTCAGCTTCTGGCAGTTGAACCATGAGTCACCAGTCTCAGCAATCACTGCGGTATTACTAGCCAGCATTTTTTGTATTTGCTTGAAGAGCACATTCACCCTAAGCGGTTCTTTGGGGTTGGGTTCACGGGGCATGCCTTCGGGCACAAAGATTCTGCGGTAGTTGTCAAATGCTGTAGTGTTCTTCTTGAGTTTCTTCGTAAGAGCCCGTAAGAAATCTTTCATCAGAATACACCCAAAGGCAGGGCCGTTACCCACAACCACACGCTCTGGCTGCACAAGAATTACCTTCTCCTTCTTTAGGAGGAGGGAGTAGCCAACTGAGCTGTAGTCATTGAAAATTGGTCCAACAAAAATATACGCATCTGCAGACTCTACAATTTCTGCACAAAATGCAGTACTGACAGCGCCCCAGTAGGTACCAATGAACCTGGGGTGTGTCTCGGGGACAAGGCCCTTGGCAGAGGGCATTACTGCAATGGGGTACCCACATGCATCGGCGAGCTCTACAAATGCCTTACAACCCTTCGCGACACGCATTTTTGGACCGGCCACCATCACGGGCTTCACAGCCTTGTTAAGGAACTCTGCTGTTGCCTCAACAGCAGCTTCCAATCCCATCTGATTACTTGTCCTGTCATTTTCAGATGTTTAGTATTGGAAACAAAATACAGGATGATCTTACTGACTACGTTATCCAACATATGGCTTGACTTGCAAGTTATTGTAAATGATCTGCATTTTTTTTTAAAAAAAATAAAGACTTTATCAGCATGAATCTGCAAAACATGACTATTATTAGTATTGGTACCTCAAGCTTAGGATCTATGCAAATTCTAGAACATTTTGCGCTACGTCAGTCAAGGCATTCCAATTTACTCTCTTCATAGAGAACGTCAGAAGCAAATCAATATTGAAAATTGATCACCAAGTCAATCTTGGTTCAACTAACAATTGAAGAAGCCAAAGCAGCTGCTTATCTAGTAATTAGAGATAATATTTGTTACTGGACCTCCCAAAGAACACATGTATTCAAGAAAAAAAAAGAATATATATATATATATATATAAAGTAAAATGTAGCAGAGGAGATAATGTTAGAGGAAAAAAAAAATCAACTCTGGCATTAAAAAGTGAGTCGACCATGCATTATGCATATAAAAAACTGATGAACATTATGATTCATAGTCGATTCATCAAACACATAGTTCATAGTCCGACGAACATTATGATCACCTTGGTGAGATGGAGAAGGGAACTGGCTCACGGCTAAACGTCGGGTGTGGGATCGCCGGCAGATTACAACTGATACTGATGTAAACCGGCTTGCTCTCCTTCAACGCCGTCGAAACGGCCGTGTCGATCAACTCGTGCGCATCTTCCAAATTGTTGACTGCCGCCTACACAATTCATCAATCATTCTAAGAATATATTCTATATACAATTACTACAATTAAAACAGGGAGTATAACGAACCTGATAACACGTGACTGTCTGGAAACATCGAAGCTCCTGCGAAAAATCGGGAAGTCCAATGGTGTGATGGAGGATGCGGTTGGTACCGTAGTCGTTGGAGTTCGGGCCGCCGACGATGCAGATCACCGGCAGATTCTCGCTGTAGGCGCCGGCGATGGCGTTGATCACGCTGAGCCCGCCAACGGTGAAGGTGACGACGCAGACGCCGACACCGCGCGCGCGTGCGTAGCCGTCCGCAGCGTACCCAGCATTTAGCTCGTTGCAGCAGCCGACAAGGTTAAGCCCGGGCTCGGCAATGAGGTGGTCAAGTAGAGTGAGGTTGAAGTCGCCGGGGACGGCGAAGATGTCGCTGACGCCGATCTGGACGAGCCGGCGCGCGAGGTGGCGACCCAGAGTCGCCTCGCAGTGGGAGATCGGGGCGACCGAGTTGAGCGTCGATGGAGCCACAGCGTGGCACTGTGCCGACGGCAGAGCGCCGAAGTCGTTGCACTCCGGCTTCGCCACCTCGCCTATGGATCCCATGCTCGTATCCATTGAACTGAAATTAAATTGCTCTCGGAATTTGATGTTTGGTGATGAACCTGAGAAATGGCTTCCTTGTCAATTTATACGTGGAAAAACTGTAGTGTTGTATGAATTGTGTTCGAAACTGGGGGCAGTATTGGTGGAAGAGTTGGCGGTTTTGTTTTGAGTAGCAGAATGGTATAGCTAGCTGACCGCGCCACGCAATACTGTGATTGCACCTCGTCCCGCGAGACGCGTCAGATGGCTAGCGCGTCTCACGGTGATCGCAGCTTGGCGCCGTGAGCCGAATTAGGAGGAAGTTTAAGTGAATAATTTGAAGGATTAATTGTTTATAAGTACTCATAATTTCAGAATTTTAAAAATTAGTATCTAAAAATTAAAAAAAAAAATGATATGACAGAGCATGCCTATCACTACGTTAATACATCTCTCCATTTTCAATGAATTAATTGTATATTGTCGAAAATATGAGAACTGATATACAACTATTTCTATTTTTAACTCTTAACTCATTTTATCTATTTTTTTCTTTTTATCATGATCCACAAATTTATTTTCTATCATATATTTTAATCAGATATTAAATAACAAATAATAATATTTTCAAACAGATATTACTGAAATTCGAAATCCTAATATTTTCTTTATAAATGATAGATCATAATTTTTTTTTTCAATATCTAATCTCGCTAACCAATTTGATTAATGTCGATTGGTCATTTATGTAAATTTTTAATAGTAGTAAATATAATTAAAACAACAGCAAATTCAACTGATAGGTAAATATATGAGCTAATAAATAAATTTCTAGTATTATTCGTTTAAGCGACTAACTTCACAACCCGAAATAGTAACTAGAAATTGTTAAACTTAGTAGAGCCTGGATGAGTCCCGAATCAATTTAAATAGAATAAATAAATAAATAAATATAGTTATTACACAAATATAACAAAGTAGATTATGATTTGGCTTAACCTGATTGGACCACAATTGGGTTCACGGGCATGTGGTAAATGCGACCGGTGAGGGTGCTAAATCCAAACAACGTCGCCGACCGGAATGTGGCTGCGGTTTATCCACGCCCCGGTTTTATCCGACTTGGTTTAGACTGTTTAGTAAGGGGCAAGACTGAAATTTTCAGCTTAATTAGGTATCAGGATTATAAAATATAAAATGGAAGAATTGCGTTTCAGCCCCCCGTTTCCTAAAATTGACGTTTCAGCTCCCGAAACGTGTTTTTTCCGCCGACGTGGCGGCGCGCGCGTGCCGCCACGTGGCGTTTCGGAGGGCTGAAACGCGCGACCCTAAAATTAGGGGGGCTGAAACGCAATTCTCCAATATAAAATTATTGCAATCGTCGTGTGGGATAGACAAATATATTTGTGAGTTTGGACAGATAAAGACCGCTGTCATCACCAGTTCGTTAAAAAAAGGAGGCTCTAGGTCCATCTAGATCTCCATTTGACCGTCTCTTGGAGAATTAATTCAAGGTGTTTTTTCTTTTATAAGAAGTTTCTGCTTTACAAAACTTCACTTGTTTTGAGATTTTTTGGAAAAAATTTAAAGCACGTTAAAAAATTTAGTATTGAATTGTATTTATATATATATATTTATTTATTTCAAAATTTATATATATAGTTCAGGATTATATAAAAAATAGAATTTAATTAGAATCGTGGTACAAAACAGATGGATTATGAGAAATTTATTAATGATATCAGGCCATATTTTACTTTCTGATCGCCATCTTGTTATTATACGATTGATAAATTATAGTTAGAAAATAGTAATCCAATAACATTAAGGTTGGTACACCGAAAATATTTTGCCTCATTATATCCGAAAAAAAAAGAAAAGAGAAGTTCATTATTACTGATATAATTGGACATATAGAGACTACACTACAACAACCATGGTAGTCTTTTGATAATAGCATTGATATTTTTTTTGGAGATTATTGCAGAAAAATTATGCCCATAACGGTTTATGTTTGTGTGACCGTCGTAACAGATAAATTTATATGTAACACCTATTTATATTCCATAAACTGAATAGTTATAATTTTTTAATCTGAAAACCACAAATGCCCATGCGATTAGAGCGTCGCTAATACTCTCACTCTCGACTGCAGCACATCTGTTCTCTATTTACGTTTTCTTGTTTAGTTCACTAGCTCTATCTCTCCTAAACTCAGCTATTTGAGTTGCTTCTGTTGCGGATACTTAAATTCTTTTTGTGGCTCAAGAATTTCGGTGCCTATATATCCAGCACAGACTATAAAGGTGAATATTTAATTTTTTTTTTTGTCAGAAAAGCAAAAAATATTCTATGTATCTGTACACAATTTATTGTAACACTATATTACTCAAGTTTAAAATAAGATATGCCCTGACCGAAAAGCAACTCTAGAAAGAATAAATTACAAAAACCAAAAAGAGATGCGTCGCCTGAGAGATTCGAACTCTCGCGGGGAAACCCCATGTACTTAGCAGGCACACGCCTTAACCACTCGGCCAAAGCGACATCGTTGCTTGTCTGGTCACAGTTTTCTTTGTAGTTTACTATCTCTACTTCCATTTATTTACAAATAAACCCCTTTACTCAAATCTACAAATCTATCATGTCTCAAAATGTATGCTAGAGACATATTAACTATTGTATAATTTTTTTTTGGGCAAAAATTTGGATATTAAAAAAAATTCCATATAATTACACCAAAGTTTTTTCAATGTTTTGAGACTTCATATCTTAGTAGATTTAAAAACTCATCCGCTAATCTACTAGAAGTCTATAACTTTAGCGTCTTAAAATACGTATTTAGAAGTATTTTCTGAAAAAAAAATAAAACATAAATTTTTTTATATAATTTATAATTTTTATATTCAATTTTTTTTTAAAAAAATATATTTCTAAATATGTATTTTGATAACTAATCGTAAGCAAAAGACTTATTTGTAACAGAATTGAGGGAGGCTGATATTTAAGTCTCCCATTACCTTTTAGTTTTGGGCTTTACTGATGCTCAATGGCTAATTACTACTTAGTCTTTGCAATGAAATATGCAACAAGAATGAATATAATGAGCTTTTAGACTAATTAACAGTCCAATGACTCATCCCATGCTCTCTTATGTTGCTCCTAAGATGTCTCTTATAATATCATAGGGACTGAAGTACAATTCAAGCTTGAAAACTAAAAGCTAGTTGTTTAAAATGTAGTCCAAAATAATAAAATGCAATGCTCATAGACGGGCCATATGGGCCAACACACACCGCAACGAAATCGTAAGAGGATAAGGACCAGGTGGAAGTTTGACTCAATCAAGCAAGGCGGCCCACATAATAAGAAACAAAACAAAGGAGTTAAACCGCGTCCGCTGGGCGTCAAGACCGGCGGAGTCGGCTGACTGCTTCAGTTCTCACGTCTCACACGTAAAAATAATACAAAACAAACACAAAAAGATCTAGATCGATCTCCCTCTCTCCCTCCCATCTCACACCTTCTGCATTTCACATTATCAGTAGCACCACTAACCAATTTCTACTTCTCTTCATCTCCCATTTCTTCCGGTGGCCGGAATTCATCGTCGCCGGCTGCCTCTCCGCTACACCTAATCTGGTTAGTTCCATTCCGCTGTCTTCGATTCTTTTTTTTTTTAATGGTAAAATGAGACTGCGGATTTGTTGATGGTAATCTAAGCTGGAAAATTAGTGTGGATTCTTGGATCCAGTAGATCTTGGTGTTTGGAGTTCGATAATCGTGGGGCGAGTTGGTCAATTTTTTATCTGTAAAATGGGTTTCGATCTGTGGTGATTGTTCGAATTTTGCAGCGTGGTGTTATTTTAGTTGCTTACTTGCTTTAGATCTCTACCGAATTCTGTTGGGATGTAGTATTACTAGCTAATTGAGAATGTCGACTTAGTCGCAATGATGTCTTACAGTTGTTCACTTCATTACCTGGCCGTATAACTCATTATATTGTTACTTAGATACATATGTTGAGTTCTGATAGACTGGTTTTTCGTACGGACATGTTTAGAACATATCGACTCTCTGTCTAGGATATACATTGGCAGGGAGATGGATCCCTCCTCTAATAAACCGTCCCTGCAGTCCAATTCGCGGCTAGGAGGACAGAGGTTCTGGGCAAAATGGAGGTGGATTAATGGATACTGTTGCGATACCCTGACCTTTACCCGTTCAACTTCATATTCAATGGCATCCCTGCCACGTCCACTGACATGGTGGTGCCTCTATCACCACACCAATGACTGCCGCTTATTGCTGCCATAGCCTTCATCATGACTATTATTCTTTTCTCCCTTCAAATAAGGCTTCAGATCTTTCTGAAGGCTCCTTATCTCTCAATTGTACGCTCCTCCCCTTCCATCTATACCCTCCATCCCTTGATTAAGAGGGTGAGTCTCGCCCATCTATATTGTGATAAAAAAACGAGCGACCATTGTGCGACTGATGGAGCGATTTTGAATAGGATGATAGGTGCTGTGGAGAGATTGGAAAGAAGGAGATAGATCACAATCCTATGGGAGGAGACAAGCGGAGGAAGGAAAACTGAAAAAAAAAAAGGTTTAACTTTTTTGACTATTTTGGAAATATTTTAGAAGTGATCGTCAGATAGAGTTAATAATTAGTGGTCAAAGATTGGTGGATAAGTTTACTTCTACATGATCATTCAGAAATATCCTCTATTTTTCCTTAAGATTCTGCTTGACTATCTCATTTTGCTATTATTCAGGTTAGGAATATGTTAAATGCACGAGATATGTGCCCCAGGTGTCTTTTCTGGTTTGTCTATTTTCATCAAGATATGCATTATCTTGGCATGTGATTGTTGCTACATATTTGGCAACTGGTATGAATTGTTTGTTAATTTCATTATTTTAGGCGAAGGATAAGTATATTATTTCATTATTTTTAGGCGAAGGATAAGTTTATTCTAATATCATAATCATTTCATTTCTTGTTTTCGCAGGTGCATTAAAGATAAATTTTGGATTGTAGTAGAACTATCTTCAGAACCTCAGATCTACAAGATACACTTTGACATGGTCAACGCATTTTCTCTTTTATATTCTTACAAACTATATTGCATGTCGTGCCCCGCTGAGTTAGCATAATAGAACCGGGGAAAGCAGCCCTGTGGAAGGGCCATTATGAGGCTTTCCTCTTCTCTCCAAGATTTTTCAGCGTACAGTAATGTAGATACAAGAGAAGCTGGATTGGACCTTCATATAGATAGGAATTACAGCCGCGCCAATCCATTCCGTTTTCTTGAAAGAGGAGGTATTTCAAGTTTCTCGAAGGAGAGGGCTTTGCCATCAAGTCCAATAAAAAGGAAGAAATGGATGCGAGCTGCATTATGTTTTGGTGCGCTTCTCTTGTTACTACTGTTACTCTATGTATGTTCGAGATATGGAAATACATATTTCTCAAATGAAGCGTCTAATTTTTATGTGATACTTGACTGTGGGAGCACTGGCACCCGTGTTTATGTCTTTGAAGGATCTATTGATAGAAGTAAAACACATGCGAACCTACCTATCGTTTTGAGATCTCTTCCAGGACCTCATAAAAAGTCCACAATACAAAGTGGTCGTGCTTATCAACGTATGGAAACTGAACCTGGATTTGGTAAACTTGTACACAATGAATCTGGTTTACGAGCTGCCATAAAGCCCCTTCTGCACTGGGCAAAGAAGCAAATACCAAATCATGTTCACAGGACTACACCTCTGTTTGTTTATGCTACAGCTGGCGTCCGTAAGCTACCGGCTTCTGATTCAGAGTGGATTTTGAGTAAGACATGGTCTATTATAAAGAATTCCTCTTTCCAATGCCGCAAAGAGTGGGTAAAGATAGTAAGCGGCATGGAGGAAGCCTATTACGGATGGATAGCTCTTAACTATCATATGGACATGCTTGGTTCCTTGCCACCTAAAGAAACAGTCGGTGCACTCGATCTGGGTGGTTCATCTTTGCAAGTAACTTTTGAAACACAAAAACCTATTCAAGATGACTCCAGTATAAATCTGAGTATTGGTGCAGTTAACCATCACCTTAGTGCGTATTCTCTCACAGGTTATGGGTTGAATGATGCTTTTGATAAATCTGTGGCTCATCTTCTTAGACAGCTCTTGGAAATATCACCAGATGCTCTTAATAAAGGTCACATCAAGCTAGAGCATCCTTGTTTGCAGACTGGATATAGGGAAAAATATATCTGCTCTCTTTGCTCTGTATTGGGTAATGTTGTCAGTCCTCAGATTGGAGGGCATCGTACTGGGAAAGCCCAACCTGGTCTTGCTGTTGAGCTTCTTGGTAGGCCACAATGGGAAGAGTGCAGTGCACTTGCAAAGATAGCTGTGAATCTCTCTGAATGGTCAAATGTTTCTGGAATTGACTGCAAAGAAAAACCTTGTGCTTTAGCTCATCGTTTCCCCAAACCGCAGGGACAGTTTTATGCAATGTCTGGCTTTTATGTAGTTTACCGATTCTTTAACCTGAGCTCTGCAGCCAGTCTCAATGATGTATTGCATAAGGGTGAGGAGTTCTGTGGAAAAACATGGGAAATAGCGAGGCGTAGTGTTGCTCCCCAGCCTTTTATAGAACAGTATTGTTTTCGAGCTCCATATGTTGTTTCACTGCTAAGAGATGGATTGCACATTCCAGATAAAAATCTAATTGTTGGTTCTGGTAGTATTACATGGACACTGGGAGTTGCTTTGTTGGAGGCTGGACAATCATTACCGAGCAGAGTTAAATTCCAAAGTTTCCGGATGCTACACCGGAATATGAATTCAGCAATTTTTCTTCTTCTTTTTGTATCTATTATTCTTTTATATTTTGCATTGTCATGCGCTACAAAGGGGAAACCTAAATTCTTTAGAAGGTCACTTCTTCCCTTGTTCAGGCATAACAGTGCAACAGCCAGTAAAAGCAATATTCAATCTCCATTCAGCTTAAGGTGGAGCCCTATCAATGCAGGTGAGCTTCCTTTTTGACATGCCAACACAACACTTTGCGGTTTCTTGATTCTTGAGATTCGTTGCCTCTCTCTACTCTTAGTTTTTGTGTATCAAAATAATTGTACTTGTCTTTGGCTTTCCATTGTATCTTGCTGGCATTAGCACTTTTATCCTAGTAACAATACACATCACATTCTAGCTTTTGATTTGCTTACAGATGATTGGTCAAATTCATTGCAAGCATACAAGTTAAGTGCGTGTCTTGATAGTTGGAGTCTTTATTTTCCTGACTTTATGCTGTGAAATCATGCTTTGATATCGAAGGGCAATAGAAGAATGTGAGTGCATGATTGAAGATGGATTCAGTGGGACTATTTGTTGTTGATTTTAGTAGGAATTAAAAATAGTACAAGCTCTGAAGTATAGTGTAATTAGCTTGTTCCCTGTTCTATTAATCTGGCTTTTCTTTTATGTAGTTGTTTTGGCAAACTTATTCTTTAATTGGGGTTTGACTAATGAGTTCTTCCTGAAGTATCTTTCTACGATGAAAGGAAGTAATGAGTTCGTGTTTCATGTCTTAGTTCTTTTTTCTTATGTAGTTTTGAACTTTAAAATGTTTTGCTATATTATTTTCCGTAGTATAGAAAGTATTGCATAGCCTTTTTCCGCTTTAACAATTGGTTGACAGGGAAAGTTGCCTTCTCTGCATAAAAAGGAGAGGTTAATACATTGAAATTGCAAAGAGAATCCAATTGATGTTGAGCTGGTATTTTTATTAACTGTCTCACCCCTATCTGGAAAAGGTCTAAATTCAACGTCATGCATAAACCAGCACATTTCTCTGCATACTTGTTGGCACTTGTTAGAAGTGAGAAAATCCATATAGAGTTGGAAGAATTTTAATACATTATATGTATATTCGGAGACTGCCTTGTCTTCTTTCAATCTAGACCAAGAATTTCTGCCTCCATTGAAGATAGTGATTTAGTTTGACTTCTCTTTGGGAATCTGTCTACCTTTTTAAATTTCATGTTATTCCTAACAGTATGCACTGTTGCAGGTATAATTTGTCGACTGTGCTTTTATGTTGCCACTTTTCATTTATTAGACAATTTGCTCGTGTTTAGCTTCAATAATATACTGCCTGAAATATTAGTAACATGCTTTTGCTCCTAATCATCAGGTGATGGACGGACGAAGATGCCACTGAGCCCTACAATTGCTGGGTCAGAGCAGCATCCATTTAGCAACAGTATTCAGCTTACAGATGCTTCCCTGCACCCGGTGGGCATCAGTGTTTCCCACAGTTATTCTTCCGGTAGCTTAGGTCAAATGCAATTTGGCAGTGGCACAGGATCTTTTATGACGCCCCTTCGAGGTCAAACGACTCTTCAGAGCAGAAGGTCGCAATCGAGGGAAGACCTAAATTCTTCACTTGAGTCTCACATGATGAAGGTTTGAGAAAACCTCTGATGGGAAAGTAATTTGTTTTAACACGCCATGTAAATAATAGATGAAATCTAATTATTTCTTGCTGACGATCGTACTCAATAGTTTAATGCATCATATTTCTGTTAAAAATGTCCTTACTGTCTCACTTGTAAAACCAAAGGTTGATCTTGAAAATCCTATTTAGCAAAATGCCTAGAAAAATATACCAATGAAATAATTATTATTCAACCTATTGTAGAGGTTGAGCTTACGGGACCAACATCAACATCAAATGTACATAAACTTAGCCACTCTAGCTGCCTCCGTCACATAATACATCCATCTCAAATCAATGCATCGTATCATTTAGAGTAAGATCATCTCAAAATAAATAAATAAATAAACGAACAACAAGAATCTTGTTGCAACCTAAAGACAAATACATTACCATCATCATCATCATAAACAACCAAACCAAGTTGCTCATGAGGACAAAAAATGCGAAACTAATATTATCCAGTTCCTCCCCGGAAAAAAAGTAGAACACTTATTTCGTGCATGAAGCAAAATTATAGGGTTCCCAAAAATCCGTCCCAAAATTTCACCCAAATCATACAGATATTGAACTAGATTGGGTGCTCTACATGTTATGATTATGTATACTGTAGTTGCTCTACTTTATCTAAACAATTTCTGCTGGATCTACCGGCGGCGACGGCGGCGATCCTCGGAGCACAGCGCGGCAGAGTGGACAGCTCGCTTGAGTTTTCAACCACTGATCAATACACTCTGGGTGAAAATTGTGGTTACAGCTCGGTAGAGCCTTCACTTTTTCACCGTCAACCAACACGCCGAGACATATTGAGCAGACAGCTTCGTCTTGCGAGCACTTGTGCAGCGTCACGGGAAAGCTGGCGATGGTTTCGACGTCGAGGCCGCCGCCAGCGAGTTGAAGGGCGGCAGAGGAGGAGAGAGAGGCAGCGGAGGAGGCACCGTGTATGCATCGATAGGCCCATCGGAGGTAGAGGCAGACGAGGACGAAGAAGAGCGAGGCGGAGAAGACGATGACGAGGGCTAGAAGGCTGCGGCCGTTCACGGCCAAGGACTTGTCGTCGAGCTCGCCGTAGTGCCAGCGGAACGGCTGAGCCGATTCTTGGGCCGCCATGAAAGTGGTGGCACCGCCGCTGCCTACCTTGACGTCTGCTGAGCTTCTTGAGAGAGTGAGGTATTGGGACTTGGGGGTGTAATTGTTGGAGGATGCAATGTTGCTTGTCTTGTGGTACTAATAGAGCTATTAACTAATACAAAAGAATATTGAAATGTTTGCAAGTTAGTAAAATTGTATCCTAGCTAATAAAGATTGTTTACTTTGATAAAGTGGAAAATAAAAAATAATACTGAAAACAAAAATATTGTGCGTACAAAAGGAAAAGGTCATCATCAACTAAGTTAATTGCAAAGTATTTATAATTTAATTAAAACTGAATTATACTTCAAAAAAATTATTATATAAGAAAATAAATTCTGAGATTATTTCTTCGGAGTTAACTTCATGTATGGTTGCCTATTCTGTTGTAAAAGTGTAAATAGTTACTTATTTACTTAGCTTATGAAAATATGTAGCAAGTGGTGACTGGAAAAGAAAGAGCTCTCTATTTTATTTTTTGGATTGAAATAGAACATCAAATTGTATTTAAAAAGGCCCGTCACCCTTGTGCGAAGTAATGGTCCAATCTATAATTAAATTATGAAGATATAGTTAGTAACTTTTCACTTCATCCATTTCATCTGTCGAAGCAAACCGCTTTTATTTTTCGTATTGAAATAGAACATCAAAATTGTATTTAAAAAGGCCCGTGTGCAAATTAAAAATTGGTCCAATTTAAAAATAAATTATGAAAAAAGTTAGTAACTTCTTATTTTTACTTCATCCATTTCATTTGTCGAAGCAAACCGCCCTAAGATTCAGTAGTAAGAAGGAAGGAGAATAACAGGGGTTTGTCAAAAAAGTCTATGTATTGTATAAAGTTGATAAAAAAGTGATTATTTTTTTTTTGAACAACTTATAAAATCACTCTTATATATATATATATATATATATATATATATATATATATATATATATATATATATATATATGTGTGTGTGTGTGTGTGTGTGTGTGTGTAATGTAAAAAAAATTGAATACGAACAAAAATAAATGTTCTATACTTATACAAAAATATTTTTTAAAAAATCTAAATAAATATTTTGATACTCAAAATTTTTATAACTAGTAAAGACTTCGTAGTCGTAAAAACCTATTTACATATAATTTTTTTAGACTTTAAATACAAAAGTTATAAAGCACATTAAAATTTAATTTTTGTGTATTCAAAATGGTTCTAAAAATTACTTATAAATATATGTTTTTATTAAGAATATTTTATGTATGTAATGTTTTGTATTTTCTATTTATTTCTTATGTCTGATTAAAATAGCTTATCTCCTTATTTTGGATATCCAAATGTATAAATAACCATATGGTATGGAAGAGTTACATAATGCAATTGCAATATTTTATATAGTATCAGAGTACTTTTTTGTGACTTAAAAAAATAGAGATTTTTTTTTCATATAATGGCTTCATTAAATATGTCATCGTCTTATTTTCTCAGCTCATCTGATAATTTTGAAAGTGTATTAGTCACTTGTTTATTGAATGAGAATAATTGCCCTAGTTATATGGGTGAAAGCTATGACTAATGCATTTCTCATATGTATAATCCAGGAAAAATGCAACTTGATGGAAATCTCTTGAATTTTTAATTCTCTGTAGAAAGATATCCATGGTTGTGTCCAGGGGCGGATCCACTATTAATGCAGGGTAGTCAATTGATTACCCTGCTTTAGCGGTTGGGCCAATATATATTATCGGCCCTCTTATATAACCGTTTGTGGCGAACAAAAACGTTACTGTGCGAGCTTGTCGCAGTGGTAAATGCATCAGGTGCGCGCGCCTAGAGCTGATGGGGGTCGCGAGTTCGACCCTCACATGGGATTTTTAGTGTTTTTTTTTTTTTAAACTTAAACCGCGATTTCGCTCAAATTCCTAAATTTTTTAACAACCAATTCCACTGCCATTAAGTTTTAATATTATTCAATCCATATGTACTAATAAAATTCATTCAATCCATCACAGCAAGTACTTTTTGCTGTAATTTTTCATTTTAATTATTTTTTGAGTTACTTTCAATCTCTCAAATTAATTATTTAGGAGAACTTTTAGAAAAAAATTCCAACAAACATTTTGTAAATTTTGATGAAATTTATAACTTTTATATTGTAAATTTTTCTAAAAAATATTTCTAAATAAGTATTTTGAGACTTGAAAGTTCAAGTCACAGTTTTAAATTTTAATTTTTAATTTTTTTCGCTATTACGGGTTCGTAAAAAATTATAATTATTACACTTTAAAATAATTAACTATAAGCATTTTAGGAGAAACTTTCAACATTGACCTCATCAAAAATTATAATTTTTGTGTTGAATATTTTCTAAAAAATACTTGTATATTTTGAGTATTAAAAACAGCTAACTGTAATTGAAAGTTAGGCTTGATATGAAATGCAACAAATTTAACTTTTTGGATCCATTTGCATCTCTCCCTTTTTTTTTAACTTAATCCTCACGATCATGCATTGCGAGGCACTCGATGTCTCCTCCTAAATTTCCAATTTCACTAAAAATCTTGAAGTCCTTAGACTCGTAAAAGACAAGTGTAATATAATTATATTTGTATTTGTGTAAATTATGATAATTACGACAACATATCATGATATAATTTTTTATTTTCTAATATTAAATAATTTTATTTTTGATTATTTTTTCACTAGACAATTTTGTATAATATGTATGTTTGACTACCCTGCTGAAATTTTCTGGATCCGCCACTGGTTGTGTCATATATGTGGAGACAACATGGGAGATGTAGATTGACTTGGAAGAATGTTTTGCCCAAGACAATGCTCCTTGATAGCTGCATATTATCCTAAGTTAAACAGCTTGTGGGATGAGCTAAATGTTTATTCTAGAGTTCCAATACGTACATACTGAAGGAGTTTATTACATGATACAGCCATATAATGCAATTACAATATTAACAGTTTTGGGTTGCTTTTTATAATTGTCATGAAAAAAATATAGTGATTTGTATGTTTTTAAAAAACAGTTTTTTTTTTTAACATTATGCCCAAAACAAGAGCAAACGAAAGAAAGAAGAAAATTACAAATTACTTAATCAAGGTTACCTCGTCTGTGCCAGGTCCACAAGTTGATTTTATATGAATTTTTATATTCAATTAATATTTAGCATAAAGTAATACATAAAGTGATAATCTTGAAATCTTACTTAATACTTAATAGGTCGTGTTTGGTGCGGGGAGTTGTCGCATAAGTGACATTGCATTGATGGCACAGCAATCAAGTTAACCATTTCGGTGTCATCTCGATAATGATAGGCATAAAGACTACCATTATAGTCAACGATTTAAAGTATTTACGTAATCAATCAAGGACATCTAAGACGGAAGATTAGATTTTTACCTCAAAAAATTGAGATCCTAGTTTCAATCATGCAAATATTAATATAAGGATATAAAAAAAATTTATCTTTTATGTATTATACAAAGAGCGATAGGAAATTTTAAACTGGTATAGATCAAAAGCTAAAACTCCTCAGCTGATCAAATATTAGTCGATATCACCTGATGGTCATCTGTTATAGATAATCGTACAAAAATAAATTGATTACGGCCAAACTTTTTCACAGTACGCTAAAAACATACATACCTCATATTTTTAAACAAATACGTTGGGGTGAATGATATTTTTTAGATACGATGTTTTTCCTACGAACACTGCTCTCGCATATAATCGATCATTCCGGCCACAGCCGATTAGAAGTATTATGATGCACAAATGTTAAGCGGCAGAATCAAAAGCCCAATTGGGTCACTCAAAGCAAGAACGTTTGGCCCCACCGTGTCCTACCAGCATTTGGCTCTAAGCGGTCTAGACTTGCAAAATTGATTCCATAAGACCGTGCAAATGAGGTTACCGTACATATAAATGTATAAGTTTAAAAAAATGATAATTATATTTTGAAAAAAAAATTAACATAAAAATGATAAATTTTGATAAAATCTATAATTTTCAAGTTAATTTTTTTTTAAAAAAAATAATCTAAATATATATTTTGGAGACCTAAAATTTAATGGATCTAAAGTTGGTTTGAAAATATTTTTAAAAGACGTTTCAAACACAAAATTTTTAATGCCACATGTAAAATATTCTTCCCTAATTTGAGGCACTCTTCCTACGTATAATAAGTAGCTTTTAAAATTCTAGCCCGCAGCAAACGTTGAGCTATTCTGTGTTGCTGAAGTTAAGTGGCTGAGTTAGGCCCAATCAGCCCAACATGATCGAGAATCTTGCTGCTACATCGCATCTCTTTTCAGCCCCCCTAGTGCCGTCCAATTAGCCTCCTTTCACATTCCTGACCAAGCCCTCCACCTAGGGGTGAAAACAAGCCGAGTTACTCACGAGCAACTCGGATTCGAACTTATTTAAGTTCGATTCGAGCATAAGTTTTACTGAGCTTAAGTATACATTCAAGCTTGAGTAATTAAAAAAATAAAATATGAACGTCAATATTGTTCGGCTCATTGGACTTGCGAGCCCCTAATGAGTTTTTCTATTTTATTCGTATTTCTTATACAAAAAGATTGCTTAAGTGAGTCAAGTTCAAGCTCGATTTGAGCTCGGTTCGATTTGACTTGAACTCGGCTCAGATAGCACAATTGAGCCGAATTCGAGTCGAGGTCGAGTTTAAGATTTTTCTAAATCAAGCGGAATTCTTGTCTTATATAACTGAGCAGCCAGTCCAGCACAATACATCCCAGCAAACTACAAATTCTTGTCTTATATAAATACTAAGAAACGTTTTAGTTTAACGACATTATGTACCCCTACATTGTGAACTATGTAATATCTAAATCTGTACTTGAAAATTAGATAAAGTAGGTAACTTTTTTTTTTAAACTTGCAAACGTAATACCCAATATTTAAACTTAAATGTGATTATTATTATTATAAAGCTGTTATGAAGAGCTGTATTATTATCCATAAAATACAAAAAGAAAAAAAATCTCTCATATTTTTGTGATAGTACTTGCAGGATTCGAACGTAAGATCTTTACTTTGTGAGGTAGAAGTTTTAATTATTATTCTATATTGCAGAGGCAAGGATCGTATGTTATCAGCTAATGTTTACAAAATAATTATACATTCCTGTTAATTATATTCTTTATTCTGATACTAAGTTGTGGATAATTAAATATATCAGATTGGGCCCTTCCCTTTGTATATCACACTGAAATGGGATTATTTAACTATATCAATTAGGATTAAAAGCAATTTAATCGTAATCAACTTCTCCTTGATCGAAAGGTATATTATTTAATCTTCAAATCTGTTGGATAAGGTCCGACCAATAAATAAATAAAAATCTGTTGGATAAGGACTGAGGGTCCTATACATTCATCTGCATCACAGCACTTTTTAAAGATAAATTTTCCCATTCTCCCAGCTACTAGTTCATAGAATTTAACTATCACCAGTGATTCCAATAAATTCGTGATGCACTCAACACCCAAAAATTTGGGAACTTAAGAATTTAAGATTGAAATTCTTACAAAAGTGTAATAATAAAAGTAAACTACTAAAATAATTATTATAATGAGCCATCATGCTTACCGCATTAGTAATAATAATAAGAACAGTACTAGTGGCTCTAAAAAATTCATCAATTCACATAATAAAAAAAATAAATCTTAAATTTTTTTTTTTTAAAAAATGTTCAGTATGAAAGTTATAGATTTTGATTAGATATACAATTTTTATGTTGAAAGTGCTTCAAACCAATCCTTCTAAATTTAACGTATCTTAATAACAATTTAATAATACTTTAATAAAAAATTATAATTTTTATATTAATTTTATTTCTTAAAAAATACTTTTAAACATTTTTTAACTATTTAGATTGTTGGATTTTTTTGGATTTTGAGCATTTTCAAATAATAATAATAATAATAATAATAAATAATAGTATGGACTAGATTATAGCTGCTGTTCTGTCCAGCTATTTAATGCCTGAAATAGCTTTGAAAAGCATATTAACAATGACATCTTTTGTTATTTTCTTAAAATTAAAAAGATCTCATTGATGATGTACTTTTCAATGGTTTATCCAGTATTGAATTTCATAGAACTATTGCATCAGCTTTGTTAAGCTGTACTACCCAGCACCAATATGACTTCCTAGAGTTCTCCTGATGTTTTTAGCTCATAGAGGTTTTAGTTTCGAGCCCGAACTCATCTGAACATTGCTGGAACCAGGCCAAGCCCAGTTAGCATTGCTGGAACTAGACCAAGCCCAGTTACCATTTCAACCTGCATCGTTTCCGCATCCAAACAAATGTTAAATAGTTGTTCCAAGGTGAGATGATATATTATATACTCAGTCATCAAAGTTACAAATTGTTGTTCTTTAAGTGACCAACTTTGCCATTATGACCCATAATTGTCTTTTTCGGCAAAAAGATTATACTGAGATCGATATCAAGATGAAGCCATCTGTTGTCGCATGTACGAAGAGATAGATACGCGCATACTCGCTACCGTAGCATTCGTAGATGTACAATTTACATCACAAAAAGCAGAAGCAGTATGGAAAGAATTTTTGAGCTCCTGTCTATCCGAAGCGACATCACCCCATGGTTGCTAAAGTACAGGTTGATACGTCGCCCCGCTAAAGTCGATCGAATGCATCTAGGATTGGACTAGCCTGCGGCCAAGATCAATTTGTTAAAGGGGATACACTGCAAGAGCATACAACGTTCCTTCACTCTCAGCCAACGATCAATACACTTGCTATGGAAGTAATGGCTGCAGACGGGCAAAACTTTTAACTTTCTTCCCCTCCACGAACTTCCTAGACAAACAGCGCACATCTCTTCTTCCTTCGGCGACTGTAAGCTTTTCAGGTGCAGCCGCAAAGGCAGACTCCGGATGGTCTTCTCGTCGAGGCCGCGTTTAGGTGGCCAGCAAAGCAGCGGCACATTGCAGCTGTAGTAGAGGGCTAGTAGGAGGAGAGCCAGCGCGAAAACTGTGATTGAGTCGAAGATGATGCACATGGCGATGAACTGAAATGAGAACTTCATGTTTTTCGCGGCCAGTTAGGTTTAGGTTTGGAAAATTTTATAATTTTCCGGGTATAAATTTCGGAACTTAAATCATATCTATTAAAACTAGTATTTAGATATATATTTTTAAAAAAATTTCAACTATAAAATTGTTCAGAAAAATAAATTATATTTGTATAGTATAAATTATTTTTTCAAAAAAATTAAATACCATATCAAATAAATCGATAAAAAACTATAGACAAATAAATTAATTTTACATTAACATATTTTGATAATTATTTTTGACATATATTATGATATTTTATAAATATAACTTGAATAACAAAATTATGTATTTTATTTTTTGAACAATTTTGTAGTTGAAATTTTTTTCAAAAAATATATCTAAATATAAGTTTTAATAGGTGTGGTGTAAGTTTCGAAACTTACGCCCGGAACATTATTAAACTTCTCGGTTTAAGGTTTATGTGGACTTATGAGTCGTTGATAGTTCGATAGTATGTTAAGAGATTTAGATTGTGGGAAATAGATGGATTAGACCCAATAACTATTATCATATTGCTAGATATCAACACGGCCAAATTCCTTTTTTAGTTACTAAATTTTACTAAAATGTGCCTCTATAATAATTCTAAAATTTTATTTCGTGTCTACAATAGCTCTATACTTTAAAAAAAACGTTTGCGATAACTTTGCTGTCAGTTTTTTCATTACGATCGTCAATTTGTTGACGTAATAATCTTTTAATTTTTTTTAATTTTTTTCTTAATTTTTTTTATCTTGAAGGGCAAATATATCTTTTAACCTTATTTAGGAATTTGTTTTTCGAAAAACTTAAGAATAAAAATTATAAATTTCGATTAGATCTACCACTTTCATGTTCAAACTTTTTCTATAAAATATTTTCAAAAAGTTATTTAAAAAAATAGCGGATAAAACTATTATTATTTTAAAGTTCCAAAATATCTATTTAGGAATAGTTTTGAAAAAAATTGAATATAAAAAGTATAAATCTAATCAAAATTTATAACTTTCATATTTAAATTTTCTGAAAAAAAAACACTCTTAAATATTTATTTTTAATAAAAGACTTATTTACCTCTTACAAAGTTAAAAATAAATCTAAAAGTAATTAAAATATTATCACGTCAGCAAATTATTAATGCGAATAGAAAAGCTGACAGTAAAATTATCGCAGACGTTTTTTTTTTTCAAAATATAGGGTTATTGTGAACATGAAATAAAAGTTAGAAATATAGAAACATATTTTGGTAAAGTTTAGAGAACTAAAAATAAGTTTGGCCTATCAATGATAGGCCAACTTTTTCAATCATTCGCTAGTTTTTTCCTTTTGAATAATTTGTGGCCATCAATTTGGTTTACGATTAATTATATGAGACCGTCAATTTTGGTTGTCAGCAGGTAAAAAACATGCGAAATTCGGTTTTTCTTTTAATGTTATGTAATTCTCTCTCATTCTTTTTATCACGTTGTAAGATTTTTTTTTCTTTAGTGAAAATTTGAGGTGAGCTTAGAATATGTATAATTATCTTTTTGACTTTCTATCACCTTTGAAAGTTCTTTTTTTAGAAAATTTAAGGTGAGCTTAAAAGTGACACTACATCGTTTCATTCAACAAGAAAAAAAAAAGGTTTAAGAACGAGACTCAAAAGAAAGAAAAGAAATAAAAGAAACAAAAGACACCGACATTATAGAATTAATGAAGTAAAAGGAGCAATTAAACCATTTTTCCTTACCCACAACTGCATTAGTCCAATCTCTAATTAAATAGAAAATTCTTTACAGTAGTATAAGCACGTGCCGAGATTTATTAGGGAAGACCGTAATACTTTTTTCTTTTCAATCCTCACGAGGTCTATAGTTTTTAATAATATTATATTATCGTCGTACAGACTAAGGAAAATGTAGTTGTTGGAAGCTATTAAAAAGTAAATTACAATTTCTCCAGGACGAGGCACCATAAAATCTGTGTAAAATGACATTTTATAAGCAAATGTATAGTAGTTTTTTCATGCAAATCACTGATAACACATATAGTAAGGTTTGGCCTCTTTAGTAAATTGTCAGCTATCAAAATTTTACTTTTGACAGCTTACCAAATAAATTTTTTTACCTTTTCGAGCACCTTAATCGTTAATCCACCATTATTTAGAAAAAAAAAAAGATATTTTCTTTTTTTAGGAATTTGCGCGCCAAGTTCTATTTGAAAAATTATTGTACACACCGCGTTCACCACGTCATCCCGTACACCGCATATATCTACAAGCATTTTTTAAAAATATTTTCAATATAAAAATTATAAATATTGATGAGATATACAATTTTTACGTAGAATTTTTTTTTAAAAAATATTTCTAAATATGTATTTTTAGACTCTAAAATTTTCATAAATTTAAAAATATTTTTTTGATGCTAAAATTATTTAGCCCAAAATTTCTACTAGAAATATTTTTAAAAAAAAATTTTTTACAATAAAAATTGTATATCTCATCAATATCTATAATTTTTATTTTAAAAATTTTTCGAAATAAAGTTTACAGGTGTAACCGGTGCACGGATGACATGGTGCACCAGATGCGTGCAATAACTTCGCGTTCCAATTTTGTTACTCAGATACAACTGCGGGGCACCGTTTCATGCCAATTAGTAGCAGCTTCCCAACAAGCACATATTTCTTTTACATCTGAATTGGCCAGGCATATACGCAGAAACTTAGAGACATATACTCCATGGAGAAACACTAATCATTATTTCTACATATATGAAAGGCCTAGCTATATAATATGATTGATATGGTCTAGTGTCTAATAGTTAGCTACTTCTTGCATGAGGGAGCACGTCGTCTTCTCCAAGGAAGGAGAAGGAAGGCGGCAATGGAGGAAGCGGTGACAGCAGCGGATCTTCAGCCACTGGGTATCCCGAGTCCAACATTTGCTGCGGTATCATCGCCGTTAAAGAACCAACGCCACCACGGACGGAATCCGAACTGGCAGAGCCGCCATCCATGTCGGAACATGGAAATGTGGGGACCAGTTCATCGGAAGAGGGAAGCATGGACATAGCAGCCTGGTGAAGCCATATCTGCGATTTGAGATACTTAACGTAGTGAATAGCTTCTTCTAGCATCGACACAGTATCCATTTTACTTCCCCCTGGAACTAGGCTCTTAAGGGTTTTGAAGCGATCACTTATCCGGTGTCGCCGCTGCCGCGCTGCCACGCTCTGCGGATCGGTTGACAGCTTCACGGTGCTGGCACCTCTCTTATTCGCTCCCTTCCGTTTCATCTCCTTCTGTTGAGAAGAGTCTTCAAATAGCGGGTATTCGCGGTAGCGATCTCTCTCCATTGTTGAACGTCTAGCTTGTGAGTGGTTCTGTGAGTGGTCTAATGGGAGATTTATAGCTGCCGGGAAGTTGTTGGAGGAGGTAAAGGAGGTATGTACGAGCTAGGGTTTTGGTTGAGGAGAAAGTGGTTTTAGGGTTAGGGTTAGGGTTAGTGAGACAGAGAGAGAAGAGAGGAGGAGTTGTAGTTGCTGATTCTTATGGCAGATGTAGAATATAACACCTAGGCATTGAGTTTTCATTCAAAAAGTACTAATGATGTACAGTATAGAATGCGTTTTTTCCTGTTGGAAAAACTGCATACACCTTATGTGTCGATTGAAGGCCTTCAAAGTTCTGATGAATTTCATATATTAGGATATCTAGCTGTTTTGACCCCTGAAAAAAAAAATAATCAAGATATGTAAATCTCTGTCTATGCGCAGTACTACGAACGAGGATTTGCTGCAGCTAGTTTCATTCAAACTGTAGATATAATATTTGTGAGTTTTCAGCCAGTATTTTATCGGTTTTTGCAGACTCAGCTACTTACTATTTTATCGGTTAGTATAAAGGTCCCACAAAAATATTTTTTTTCGAAGCATAAATGTCTAAATTTATTTTTTTAAAATTTCGTTTGACAGAAATTTTGACTGGAATGTTATTAGCTATGCCTAGAGAAATAACTAGGGTAAAGCCCAAATACATATCTCTTCCGGAAATTCCCTCGCACAAGCCAATGGATACGGTTTTCTATATTGCCATGAAAATAGAAGTTCACATAGCTTGTTTAGAACATAGGAGAATACATATATAACAGCTATATTCAATTCTTGAGTGACTGAACAACAGCAATAAACCACCAATATTACTTAAATTCCTGCATATTCTGATTATATGACTGCACATTTTCCTTTTGGATGCATGATGAATCTCGAAAAAGTTGGCTTATGTCCCCCTTATATAGGTTCATGTTCTTCATAGCAGTTTGGTGTCTGACTAAAGAAATACAAAAGCTAAATTCTAAGAACTTAGCAAAATTGTTTTCGAAGTTAAAAAAATAAACTTTGGATTAAAAAAAAAACTAATCTATTAGCTTAAGAAATTAAACTATGGGTTGAACCATAATTCAATTTTTTATCTCATATTTTAATATCTCTATCCCAATATTAGTCTTTTTAAACTTACTCATAAGTTTCAGAATTGAATTTTTTATTTCATACTTTAATATTTCTATCTCATACGTTAATATTTCTCATATACTTTAATATTTCTATCCCAATATTAGTCTTTTTGTCCCAATTCAACCCATAATTCAATTATGGGTTGAACCATAATTGAGTTTTTTTTATCTCATACTTTAATATATCCCAATATTAGTCTTTTTAAACTTACTAATAAGTATCAGAATTGTGTTATATGTATAGTTGCATTTGGACATTGCATATCAGATCTTTGTCTCCCTGTTTGTTCTCTTGGGTATGTAGGTAGGGGGGGGGGAGGTAGGAGGCACACAAGTGACCAAAGGACGTGTCACCGTCCCAGTCCTATCTCCCCATCTGTGACCACAATGCAAGATAGAAAATAGAAAGGAGAATTGCGTTTCAGCCCCCCTAATTTTGGGGTCGCACGTTTCAGCCCCCCAAAACGCCACGTGGCGGCACGCGTGCGCCGCCACGTCGGCGGGGAAACGCGTTTCAGGGGGCTGAAATGTTAATTTTGGGAAACGGGGGGGCTGAAACGCAATTCTCCCAAAATACAATAGAAGATCGGATCGTGCTGTGGAATTCTAAATTTTTCAAGCTCATGGAGATCCTGAAGGTAAAGCTTAAACAAGAATTGCTGTTCCACTCGTTGCTGACGCTGAACGAAATGCCTAGAAATATTACCTGGTTCACACAAAAATTGCTAGTTAATTGAGTGAGAGAAAGAGATTGGAGAGCAGGTTGTACGACGTGTACGGATTCAGGAAGACAGAGAGGTCAGAGAAAGAGAATGCTGCTGGGAGTCTGATGGAACTGATGAAGTGACACGTTGATTAGATGAGTCTTCTTCTACAGTTCTTACTGTTTCAAGGATTGTTGTTGGCTTTCTAATGGTGATATGTCAGATTTTCATGCTATTTCAGATCAAACAATATTGTTTGTCGTCAAAAAGAAAAAGGTTTCATGTCAAGAGTTGATTTTATACCTGTTGCATCTTGATGACCACAAAAATAAGCTTGTTTTGTATTAGGTTCATAGGGAATTGTAGCGGATGTTTAAGGGATAATTTTTTAAAAAAAATCGGTCATAACTTTTGTAGAATAATGTCAAAAAAATTACTTTTATCATAGACTCAGGACAAATCAACTGTCATTTAACTTTTACAATTTTTTTAGAAAAACTATATTTCAGTCTTTCCATTCTAACAGTCGTACGTTTCGCTCTCCCAAAATATAAAAATATGTCATATAGAAATATTTTCGGGGGTTGAAATAAAAACTTTACAATAAGAGGAAAATGAAATGCAATTCTCCCTTTATTTTGATCCGATACATCAAATGGTAACAAATATCTAATTTAGTATTACGTACAAAAGGCTATACCAATTTGTATTATAGTATTTTTAGTTAAAATACTTCGAATGAACAAACAAAATATTTTTTCTGAATATATAAAGTGGTGAGACAAGCTAAACAAGTATTCCGAACGAGCAAAATAGTGTTGGAAAAAGATAACTCTGTCTTTTCATTTAAGAAATTGATTTGTTTAAATCTTCCAGCACGTGATTTTTTTTGTCAAAACCCTAAAATTTATTTACTTGTATTTAATTTGTTAAAAGTTATATCCAAAATATTTTTTAAAGAAATTTTAACAAAATTATAAATATAAAATACATAATTCTATTTTAACAGATCAGGTATTAATGAAATAAATCATTGAAATGGTTCTTTATTTTATAAAACTCTTTGTCAATTGGTTGAGATATTATTTAACAATTTTAAACACTTAGTTTTTCAATTCATAGATTATATTTACATATGAGTTTTAATCGATAAAGTATAAGTACTTATATTCAGAATATTTTTATTATGCTTTGGAAGTATGCTAAGCATAACACACAAAAAAAGGGGATAATTATAATTATAACTCTAATTCAGAAGAAAACATTCGGAGTTAATGGTATAATCAAGTATTAAATCCTAGCTAATATATAGTAAGACTGAGGACGATTCACCAATTTAATGATGAATTCAAGTTATGAACAACCAATACTTTGATTCTGTCTATTAACTCCTAAATTAGTAGCGCTTGTTATATGTTATTTAGTAATAGGTTTGGGTATAACTAGGGGTGAAATTTAGCATAAGTCGGGCACCACATAGCTCAAGCTCGACTTGATTGATATAATTCGAACTCAGCACTTAAGAAGCTTTCTGACTGAGCTCGACTCAATTGTATTAACTGATCTAAACTCGAATCAAATCAATAGGAGCTCAACTCGTGCTCAGCTTGATTACATTAATTAGATTGAACTTAATTCGAGCTCAAACTCGATGGAATAACGTTGTAGTAAAAGATACATGAGTAAAAAGAGCTTGCTTAAGCTCGTGAGTCCAACAAGCAAGGTAATAAGATGCTCAAACTCAACTTATTTAATTACTCGAGCTCGGTGTTTGAGCTCAAATTAAGTTTAAACTTAGTTTGAGTGCACGCTGTTCGTGAACAGTTTGATTCGTTTTCATCTCGATATAACTTATCAAGTTGTACCGTGAAATAATAATTTCTTTCCCTAATTTAGCCACAAAAAATAATTTCAGTGTATTTGTACAATAATACAAATTGAAGTTATGAGTATTATCAATTTGTGATATATATACATGTGCTTAAGTTTTACGGGTAAGTTTTTATTTAGAAGCTGCCCATAAATTGCTTGGCCGAAAATAGGTATGAAGGTGGTCAGAGTCGTACGTGTCAGTGTCTTTGTTCTCACCTACTTTCGTTGGCAAGTATCTGAGAGAGCCGGCTCCCCTGGTGCGTTAGCACCAGGGTGTAGCAAAATTAAGGGAGGAGATTGCGCCACGTCAGCTAATACGGATCACGAGACATTAAATAAAATTTTCGTTCGTTTATTTGACCTATTTTTATGTATTTTAAGGAAAAACTTTGAACTACAAAAGTATAGATTTTATTGTGATCTACAACTTTGCAGTTGAAATTTTTTCGAAAAAATGTCAAACGGTATGCCAAAAAGATAATCTTATATAAGGTTATCTTTTTGGCATACCGTTTGACATTTTTTTGAAAAATTTTCAACTGCAAAGTTGTAGATCACATTAAAATCTATAACTTTGTAGTTCAAAATGTTTCCTAAAAATACATAAAAATAGGTCAAATAAGCGAACGAAAATTTTATCTAATATTTCGATGATCCGTATTAGCTGATGTGGCGCGATCCCTTCCGCATGTTTTCCTGCACCCTGGTGCTTCAGCACCAGGGGAGCCGCCTCCGTATCTGAGCTCAATGGACAGTCAGGGTCCAAGACGTGATTTCGAATTTATGACATTCAGGAACAACCTGGCACGTGTGCTCAGACTCGCAACTGTACCTAATGAGTTGTCAAACACCCAGCCCAACGTCAACATGACTTTCACAATTTTGACATCTTTGTGTACGTCGGGCCCAAAATATACAATAAAAAAATTTATTTAGCTAGTAAAACTATCCAAAATTACGCTACAGTTATTCTATATTATTTAAATTATCTTAAATTAATTTTATATTTTAGTTATTTAGTATTTTTAATATATTTATAAGATTTTTTAAAAAGCTTCTGACGTTTTCGACACTTTTATATCACAACTTCAAGAATTTATCAAATTTTCACTAAAATATAATATGGTATAAGACGAGTGATCAATTTTGATGTTTTGTATATGCAATGATAGATAGTGGGATTAAAGTTGTGGAAAATGTGAGTATGGAAAAATCGTTTGATGGATTTTTTGAGGTATGTATTATTTTTCAAAATTTAATTCCATGAGTTTAACTTTTCCAAAATGTTTATGTATGTACATTTCAAAAAGGGAATTTGTCAACGGCTCCTATCACAATGATACATCTACACCAGCTTAGCATGCAATGTAGATGAAATGAAAGATCAAAGCTAAGTCCAAATTGGCATGTAAATGAATGGGCCTGTCCACTTCCACGGCCCAAATTGATTTTACTCTCAGCCATTATTTTTATTACAAATCGTATTAATACAGTATGCATTGTGTAGCATGTATCTTGACTTAGAATTTATTAAAGTTAATAATATTAATAAAATGTCCTAAATGGGTATATGGTTAAGAACAAGCCATCCACTGAAACAGGTGGAATAGAAATGAAATAAGGTTGCATGCAAAAATTGACAAAAATCAATCTTTAGGTCGACTCGGTTCAAATTGACAAAACACAACACTCGAATTCGTATAGAATTTGGCTCGAACTCGACTTGATTTGCGCGCGAGCTTGAATAAGCTAACGAGCATACAAAGTCGAGATGTAAACTGCTCAAAAACACCCGACAAAATATCGTTTTATTTATATTTGAGTTCGAAGTCGACACAAAATTAGTAAGGTTTGGTCTCTATTAGGCAACGCATGCTGAATTTGCTATCGAGATTTCACTTTACTAAACTCTAGAGGCGGAAGCCAGACTCTACACAAACCTTTAATCTGTTCACTTTGTAAGATCGCGAAACTTGTTGCGAACTCCCGAACCTTCACCAAAATCCCCACCGTTGCACCGCGCTCATCACTATAAGAACAGTTCGTGCCTGGTCGCCATGAACATGCGTATCTGCAAATCGCACCAGAGAGGTACACCAATTCCCCAATGTCTGCGAAGCTAATATCTACGCTGTGGGACCAAACAATGGCGCAAGAGCAAGAGCTTCGTCTCGTCTCGCCGCACTTCGACCACGGCGGCCGTCTGCCACGTCAGTACACGCAAGATGGCCAGGGAGCAAAGAAGAATCTGTCGCCGCCGCTGGAGTGGTACAACGTTCCTGAGGGAACCAAATCTCTGGCATTGGTCGTGCAAGACGTCGATGCACCTGATCCCGAGTCACCCATCGTGCCGTGGACTCACTGGGTGGTTGTTAACATACCGCCGACGTTGAAGGGCTTGCCAGAGGGGTTCTCCGGCAAGGAGGAGGAGCTCGGCGGCGAGTATGAGGGAATTAAAGAGGGGCTTAATGATTATAAGGTTCCTGGTTGGCGCGGCCCTAAACCACCGAAGCCTGGGCAGCATATCCAGTTCAAACTGTACGCGCTCGACGGCGATGTTCCACCGCTCGGTAACAAGGTATTTGTTCAACGAAGATTCATATAAGTATAGCAACTCTTAAACATTGGATTAAAAATGTAAAAAAAAAGGTAAACATTGGATTAAACATTGGATTAAAAATGTAAAAAAAGGTAAACATTGGATTAAACATTGGATTAAAAATGTTAAAAAAAAGGTATCTGATTTGTTTACTTTTGCAGGTCACGAAGGATAAGCTGTTGGAGGCGATCGAAGGGCACGTTCTAGCTGAGGCAGAGCTGGTGGCGATCTACTAGGACTACTGCGGTTTTATGTTGGATCAATCAGCTTTGATTTCACTTGTAAAAGAATTTCAAAATGATATAGATTTCTTAATTTGCATGTATATATTGTATAACATACGAGTTATTTGCATGTCTACCTTTTAATGAAATTGTATAATATACTGAGTTATAGCTTATTTGCCTCAGTCGTACGCTCGCTACGTTCAGCTTATTACACTAAATTCTTATCGGAACAACCACCGACAATTAGAAGATTTTGCTGAGGATAAATGGCTTGCACGTTTAGATTTGAAGAGAAGCATCCCTATTATTCTCTTTGTTTTTTTAAATAAAAAAAAAGAACGAACCCTGTTGTTCTTACTCATTCGATACTAACAATGGTGATCTTTGCCTTGTGCATTATACGATATTGTATTGCAGAAGGTCTACGTTTATCTTCTGAATTACTTCACTACCCCCAACTAATATATTCATCACTGACCTTTCTTAATACTCTAATGGTACTTATCCACACAGGACATTGTTTTACGACGCAAAAGAGGAGATCCCCTTCTTCTTATTTAGATATCAAGATGAAATCTTATTACCATCAGAGTTTAGGGGATACAATCTTGATCTATTACGATTTTCAAACTGCACGTAGATTGAGTCTTTTACTCTAAAATTTTTGGTATTTTACGATGGATAAAATATTGGATGATTCTAGTTTTAGCTCCACCGAAGAGATAATTTATGTTCCGCAATATACGTAGTGACTTACCACCATCGCAGATAGAGAGCTACTAGTTTTCAGTGCTTTTCACTATCACAAAAAAAACTTGCGCCAAAAACAACAAAAGGTGACCTCTAAGGCTCTTAAGTGCATGATACTATTGGAAAGATATATTCTATCTTTGGTAGTTTACATTATTTGTTTTCTTAGCATAGTTTCCTTTTCATAGAGTCTTCATTTTGGGAAGTTATATACTTTCCTATTTCTTACTCTTTCACTGCTGTAATATAAACCTCTCTGTATGCTATCTTTGAAGTTGAAGGAGATTAAATTTTCTCCATTCCTTTATGGTATCAGAGCAACGGTGATTATAATCTTGGGAAGAGGAACCACACACATTGATTCTTACAAGATGAGTGGATCAAATCAAGGGAAGAAGGCGTTGGATCCAACATCACCATATTTCTTACATCCGTCTGACAATCCAGGTGCAGTCATCACATCGTGTTTGTTAAATGGAGAAAATTACGATATGTGGGAGAAGGCCATAACAAACGCATTGAAGGCCAAGAATAAATTAGGGTTCATGAATGGGACCTTAACGAAACCGGCACCAGATTCGCAAGAGGCAAGTTGCTGGGAGGCATGTAACTCCATGTTAATCTCATGGCTTTTCAATTCAATTGAAAAATCGATTCAACCAAGCGTCGCATATATGGAGACGGCCAAGGCTGTATGGGATGATCTGAAGGAAAGGTTTGCTATTGGGAATGCACCTCGTATACATGAACTCAAGAGCAAAATAACTTCCTTAGAACAACGTGGCATGTCGGTGGCAACGTATTACACAAAACTGAAAGGAATGTGGGACGAACTAGGAAGTTATTCCAAAGTCCCAGTTTGTACGTGTGGTGCCGCGCAAGAATTTCTCAAGGAACGCGAGGAGGAGAAGATCCATCAATTTTTGATGGGTTTAGATGAGGTTGTTTTCAGCACTATCAGGTAACAAATCCTTGGCATGGATCCACTGCCATCTTTGAGTAGGGTGTACAACATGGTAACACGTGAAGAACGCCACAAGTCGATTGCAAGAGGACAAGAGGATCATATAGAGGTGGTGGCACTGGCAGCCCAGTCTACAGGAAGAGGAAAGTTTTGCACACATTGCAACAAGCCGGGGCATGAGATGTCGGCTTGCTATGAATTGGTAGGTTATCCTACTTGGTTAAACCGGAAAGCTGGACAAGGTGGACGTGGTCGAGGCAGGACCGGAGCTGGTCGTGGTCAACGGAGTTGGGGTGCAGGAGCAATTGCTGGACGTGGTCAGCAGAATTGGAGGTTCGATGGAGGTGCAGCGATGGTTGCACACGCAAATCATATGCAGCAATCCCAGCAGTCAAGTTCTGGATCAATGATAAGTGATGGTGCCACACAAAGCAATGTCCCAGGTCTGTCCACAGAACAATATCAGCGGCTGTTGAATCTTTTAGATCAACCACATGGGACCCCCGAAAACCTTTCTGGTAAGATCCGTGAAGCTTATAACTTGCCCGCTTGGATATTAGATAGCGGAGCGTCCAACCACATGACTGGAAAACTTGATTTGATGACCAGTGTGAGAAATTTGTCTCCCTCACCAGTCGAATTGCCGAATGGGACAATAACAACAGCAAAGAAAATTGGCCAAGTTGTTTTGGGCCCCAAGATGATTTTACATAATGTTCTCTACGTACCTGAATTGACCTGCAATTTAATATCTATATACAAATTAATAGTTGATTTGAGATGTCTTGTGACATTTACTAATAAGCTTTGTGTGATACAGGACCGTACCTTGAGGAGCCCGATTGGAGTGGGTGAACTACATGGGGGAGTCTACTACTACAAACCGGTCATACTGAACAAGGCAATGAAGGCAACTGGAGTAGACTCCTACACACTATGGCATCGAAGGATGGGACATCAATCAAATCAACATTTACGTTTTATTGCCGAAGTTGGTAAAAGTAACTTAGTTGATAAGACGATTTGTGATGCTTGCTATCGTGCTAAACAGACACGGTTTGTTTTTCCTGCTAGTAAGAATAATGCAAGTGAGCCATTTGATCTTTTACATTGCGATATTTGGGGTGCATATCATCTTCGTCTTGTGGTGCACATTATTTTTTAACTATAGTTGATGATCATAGTCGCGCAATTTGGGTATATTTGATGAGAGAGAAGAGTGAAACTAGTAAATTACTAATGGATTTTTGTGTGTTGGTTAAAACTCAATTTGGAAAGGTTATTAAGTGCATTCGTAGTGATAATGGGTCAGAATTTTGTTCCAGACCTATGCTCAAATTTTATAAGGAGAATGGGATTGTGCATGAAACAGCCTGTGTTGACACGCCTCAACAAAATGGAAGAGTCGAAAGAAAACACAGACATATTTTGGAAGTAGCTAGGGCTCTTCGTTTTCAAGCCAAATTACAAATTAAATTCTGGGGAGAATGTGTTTTGGCAGCCGCATATCTGATTAATAGAACTCCTACTACAATGCTTAGTGGGAAGTCACCTTATGAAGTTTTGTTCGGCAGAAAACCTTCATATAGACACATTAAAGTTTTTGGATGCTTGTGCTACGCCCATAATAATCCTAGACAAAAAGATAAATTCGGTTCTCGGAGTCGACGATGCATTTTTATTGGATATCCATATGGGAAAAAGGGATGGAGGCAGGGACGGACCCAGCTTATTAGCAGGGGTGTCAAGCGACACCCCTGCTTTTCGTTAAGGTAGTATATATATAATATTATAGAAGCTATATATAAAAATGTAATCCATTGAAAAACTGTGTTTTCTGGGTGGCGTAGTTGGTAGGAGTTCAAAGGACGCGCCTACATGAGGGGGGTTCGAATCTCGGTGGTGTGTATATTTTCTATCTTTTTTGGAACAATTCATCCTATTGTAGCACGTTTTTTTTAGCCCTCGTTTTTCCAAAATAATTTTGCTATGAGAGCTATTTTGATGTTATATAAATAATTTTTTTGAAAAATTTTCAACGTTAAAATTGTATATTTAATGAGATTTACAATTTTTATATTTAAATTTTTTTTATAAAATTACTTCTAAATAGGTGGTTTAAGATTCCGAAGTGTTAATAGGTTTCAAAATCGACCCGTTAACTTAACCCACTGAACTTTTAAACCCTCAAAATACCAACTTAGAAGTATTTTTGAAAATAAAAATTATAAATCTTATTAAAATATATAAATTTAATGTTAAAAATATTTAAAAAATATTTCTAAGTGTTTTGAGGTGTTGAAAATATTGAGAATGGGCTAAAAGAGAAAAGAGAAAATTTTGAGTACTGAAACAGGAGAAGTTTTCAAAACAGATTTGTCCCCAAAAAAGCTTTTTTTTCCTTCACTGCTTAAGTGCAGACCCCGACAGCCGATTAAATCTAATTTCCTAATCCTTTCCACTGTTGCACACCACACCATCGTCACAGTGTCATATGACCCATACATGAATTCCTCTGAATTTTAATAGAGTTTGAGTAAGTTATGGTTATTACGACTAAATTAGTTATTATTATGGAAATTAAATACTTGTATTTTTTGAACTTACGACGTATTAGTCAAATTTGTGAAAAAAAAAAATTTGCCTGTAAATTGTTACATATATTACTTTGTACTTCGACACCCCTGCGTAAAATTTCTGGGTCCGTCACTGGATGGAGGTTATATGACCTAGACAGAGAAGAATTTTTCGTTTCACGAGATGTTGCATTTCATGAACATGTTTTTCCTTCCTCTCAAAATTTCAGACAGATTGACCGAGTAACAACAGAAAGTCGGATCATGTGGGAATGTCCAATTGACGATAATGAAAATGATGCAGCTGTAGAGGGAATGGACAATCAAGACATAGGTTCTATCATGAGGCCGGAGGAAATGGGGAGTACAGTGGAGACACAAGCAGATATTGGTCAAGGTGGTGATACCACGGAAAGATATGACAGGAGCAAGAGAGTGACTAAGAAGCCATCATATTTGGAAGATTATGTAATATATACAGCACTGAAGAAATCGGAAAATAGAAATAAAAGTTTCCTTGCTTCCACTTTACAGAGGACAGAGAGCAGTACAGTGATTCCTGCACAAGTCAATTTTCATGAAGACCCCCATGTAGCTCAACCACAACATGAAAGGCACTCAGGTACTCCTTATCAGTTAGCTAATTATGTCACGCATGATAGATTTTCGCCTGCACATCAAATATTCTTGTCTGCTATAACCTCTCATGTTGAGCCTAGAAAATATTCAGAAGCAGTTACAGATCACAGATGGCGGGAAGCGATGGCGAAGGAAATTGAAGCATTGGAAACCAACAAGACATGGACACTAGAGCCCCTACCTCCCGGGAAGAGACCCATTGATTGTAAATGGATCTATAAAATTAAATACAAGGCCGATGGATCTGTAGAGCGTTACAAAGCTCGACTTGTAGCAAAAGGTTTCACTCAAATTGAAGGCTTGGATTTTCATGAAACTTTCGCACCTGTTGCGAAGCTCGTGACTGTGAGATGTTTCTTAGCAGTTGCCGTGGCTAGAGGTTGGGAGCTCCACCAGATGGACGTCAATAATGCTTTCTTGCATGGAGATTTGGAGGAGGAAGTATACATGAAGTTACCTCCTGGATTTGTTGCTAATAATACAAACAATGTTTGCAGACTTCGAAAATCCATTTATGGACTCCGTCAGGCTTCGCGAAATTGGTTTGCCAAACTAACTTTCGCCCTTCGAGAATATGGTTTCATCCAGTCTTATGCAGATTATTCATTGTTCACGTACCGAAAGGGTGACATCTTCATGGGAGTACTTGTATATGTCGATGACATAATTTTGGCCGGTAATAACTCTTCCGCATGCTCAAATTTTAAAAGCTATTTAAATAAGTGCTTTCGTATCAAAGATTTGGGGAAACTTAAATACTTCTTAGGCATCGAGGTTGCTCGGTCCTCGCAAGGATTATTTTTATGTCAGAGAAAATATGCACTAGATATTATAGCGGAGAGTGGGCTACTTGGAGGAAAACCGGTTGAGTTTCCGATGGAGCAAGGTCAGAAATTATCGTTAGCAATGGGAGAATCATTGGCTGATGCTTCAGTTTACCGACGATTAGTTGGACGACTAATTTACTTGACTATCACTCGTCCTGAGATTTCTTATTCGGTCCATGTTTTATCTCAGTTTGCACAGGCACCACGTAAGGAACACTTCGATGCAGCTATGCGAGTGGTGAGATATTTGAAGGGCAATCCAGGACAAGGAATTTTATTGAGTGCAATCAATGATTTACAATTACATGCTTTTTGTGACTCAGATTGGGCAGGTTGCCCCCTCACAAGAAAGTCAGTGACAGGATATTTCATCATGCTTGGACAGTCGCCTATTTCTTGGAAGACTAAGAAGCAAAGCACAGTATCGAGGTCTTCGGCAGAGGCAGAATATCGTGCCATGGCGGTGGCTACTAGTGAGTTGATTTGGTTGAAGACTTTATTATCGTCTTTGGAAGTAAGACATGATAGGCCCATGCAGTTGTACTGTGACAGCCAGGCAGCATTACATATAGCAGCAAATCCAGTATTTCATGAGCGCACCAAACACATCGAAATTGATTGTCATTACGTACGAGAGAAGGTTCAGAATGGCGACATTGTTACAACACATCTACGGTCTCAATTTCAACCGGCGGACTTATTTACAAAGGCACTTGGAGGACAACAATTCCAGTTCTTACTACGCAAGTTGGGCGTTCACAATCTTCACGCGCCAACTTGAGGAGGGGTATTGGAAAGATATATTCTATCTTTGGTAGTTTACATTATTTGTTTTCTTAGCATAGTTTCCTTTTCATAGAGTCTTCATTTTGGGAAGTTATTTACTTTCCTATTTCTTACTCTTTCACTGCTGTAATATAAACCTCTCTGTATGCTATCTTTGAAGTTGAAGGAGATTAAATTTTCTCCATTCCTTTACGCATAGCAGGTGCGCGGCCGCTGCCACTCCAGCTGCGCGGGGCATTAGACGCAAATGGCCGAACTGCATACCCGTCTTACGTTTTACTAGCACTTCACTGCAGAAGTTAGATGAAGGATGAAGACATAAATGGCCCAACTGCCATTATATGAATGGCCCGACTGCCATTATATCAATATATAGTAAATAAAAACGAAAATATAAGAATTAAAATAAAGCCCCCGCCCTTGCGAGGATCGGCCGGAGCGCTCGCCTCAAGCGAGCGCCAGGGTTCGATCCCCCGGGGTGGCTGAACGCGGATGTGTCTGTGACCGCGAGTTTATAACAGTTAAGGAGAAGCCGGTGGCTGGATAACTCCCTGTACTTTATGTTTGGTTCGGAGGCGGACCCCAGATCGGAGTTTTACGTCCTTCGCGCACCTGTGTCTAAAGTGCTTCTATAGATATGCGTAGAAAACTGTAGTCCGTGAGTTGGCGGAGAGTTGGAGACCCAGAAACAAATTTCGTCTCGTTATCTCAAAAAATTAAAAAGAATTCAAAAAAAAAAACTATTAGTTTATGAGAAAATCAACTACAAAAGTTGATTCGTAGTTATCGGTATTCGTAAGTTATTCGTAAATTAAAAAAAACTATTAAAGTTAAAAAAAAAAAATCAACTACAAAAGTAGTTGAGGAAGTGTCTTTGTCAACTACAAATATAGTTGTATAACAATAAACTTTTGCCATTTTTAAATTATTGGTATGGCATTATTCGTAAGTTATCTGATTTGGCGGTCGCATAAAATATTTAAAAACATAATTAGAGTGCTTAGATTCCCAAATTGTCCATATCATTATTGGTAGCAAATTAGGTCGGTCATATATGTGTAATTTAATGAACCAACTGTCTACCTAATTTATCTCCTTGAGCTGCAACACCACAAATTGATTGGGGCCGCTCATGCTTCGCAAAATTTTATTAAATTTTTAAGAATACTTATTCATGTATTTAATTTGACTTAACAATAATAATAAAAAAAGAAATAATTTTAGCGAACTATATAAAGATACCTAATCTATATGTAAATATATAAAATTAGGTGATTAGAGTCATTGTGTCGTGCTGCTCTTAAATAACTTTGGATGTGAAATGTGATATCTTTTTCTTATTCTAAAAACGTGTGAGGCAATCGAATTAATTGATAAAAATTAAAAAAAAAATTAATTAATATAAAAATATGAGTGTTTTACTATTAAATTAAGTAAAATATAATTAATAATCGAAATAATAACTTTATAAAAAATGATCTACAAACTGCAAATGGACATAAATATTAATATAAAGATAGTTAAATTATATATTACGTATGCTTTTTTTGTTTAATACATATATTCTTAAAAAAATTTAGTTATATATATGAAATTGGTATCACCAATATTTTATGACACCTCAAATAAAATTTATATATTGATATAGTGTTTATTTTTATTTTAATAATATGTGCTTATTAAATATAATATTATAAATATTATAAATTATATAACATTAATTTTTTTATATTATAATTTATATATATATTATCACTATTGCCGCAAAAACTACTTATTCTAATAAACGACATGTTTAGTTGGCAGAACCGTACACCACCGATCGATTTTTCTATGAAATCACACACCGTCCACCTCTTCTAGAATAAACTAATAAATATTTAAGAAGAATACCAAGATAAACATAAAAAACATGCGAAAAAATTCACTGAGAATATAATGGACGGTGAAGATCGCCGCCGCAGCGACCGATCGGCAGACGATCCGCATCCTAATCCCTCTAGTTCATTTGGATGGTTCGGGTATTTTTCTTGTAAAGTCAGACCCTTCTTCTTCATGCTTCTTGCTTGTTCTTCTGCATGATTTGAACTCGAAGTTGGTACAGTAAAATACCACCTTTCTGATTCTCTCACTTCTCGTTTCTTGGTTTTGGAGGAAAGGTAGTGTTTCACATCCCCTACCCTCCTATCGCTTTCCCTTCGTTATCCTTTCCTTTTCATCTCCTTCCTAGTTCATATTCATTATCTTCACGATCCAATTGAGGATGAGAAGATCGAGTTCTAAGCAACCAGTCTCGGCTGAGGACAACGGCGGAGGTGAGGCGGCGATTGACTGGGAGCTCCGCCCTGGAGGGATGCTTGTGCAGAAGAGGGACGATCCCAGCACCGCCGCTGGACCCATGATCAACATCAAGGTCGCACATGGATCCTTGCAGCGCGAAGTCTCCGTTCCTGCCCAGGCCACTTTTGGTGAGTTTTTTCTACTATTCAATTCCATGAATTCTTTTCTTTTCTTTTATTGGGGTGTCTCTCTAATTGCTGCTAGTTAGGTTTAGTAAATTATGCGCATTAGTTTATGCGGTTTTTAAAATTTGTTTGAGTGATTGGTTTTAGAGGATTTGGTAAATTTATTTCATTAAGATGCTGGAAAACTGCTGAGACAAATTTGGTCAGTATTCTAGAATGTTGGCATCTCTCTCTCTCTCTCTCTCAAACTATTTGGTTACCTTTGTTCTCTTTAACAAATGTTAATTTCCTCTCGATGCTAAATCTCTTCAACTAAGAACTTAAAAGGAGAATGCTATATCCTTCTGAGAGGAGATAAGCTAGTCTCATGTCAAGTCATTGTGATGATCTGACTTTCAATGAGAGAACAAACTCTTGAGAGTGTGTACGAATTGAAAAATAATAAAAAACAAAATCATCAATTTTGATACACACACACAAACATATATATATATATATATATATAATATATATATTATATATATATATTATATATATATATATATATATATATGGAGAGAGAGAGAGAGAGAGAGAGAGAGATTATTCTCAAGTCGAGCTGAGAATAGTCTTTGGTAAGCTAACATCTCAGCCATTGATCTCTTTGATCTAATGGTTGAGATTTAATTTTAACACTTAACAACGCCGTTAAATACTTAACAGCGTGAATCGTTATTCCGTTAAATATAAAATTAAATCTTAGCCGTTAGATCAAGAAGATCAACGGCTGAGATATTAGCTTACCAAGGCTATTCTCAGTTCGACCTGAGAATAGGCTCTCTCTCTCTCTCTCTCTCTCTCTATATATATATATATATATATAATATATATATATATACACACACACACACAGACACACACACACACACACACATATAAATACACTGTTATGATGTTATTCTTGACTTATTCGATGTCTAGTTAATTGGAATTTAGTTAATAGTTTGTCTTTGTTGCAATGGAAGGCGAACTGAAGAGAACCCTGGCTCAGGAGACTGGTTTGGATCCTCAGGACCAAAGGTTGCTGTTTAGGGGGAAGGAGAAAGACAATGATGAATTCTTACACATAGCTGGGGTCAAGGTGATGTCTAAGGTAGTGCTCCTTGAGGACCCTGCTAGTAAGGAACGCAAACTCGAGGAGGTGCAGAAGAACAAGGCGATATCTGAGGCATGTGATGCTGTTGCACGAATTAGAGCTGAGGTTGATAAGCTTGCTGAGAAGGTCAGTGTCTAATTGAGCGCCATTTGGATGTAAATAGCCCCCCATGATTTTAACTGTTTTTGTTCATTCTCAAAATGCTTTTATAGATCTCTCCTTTGGAGTCAGCTGTCCATGGGGGCACTAAGGTTGCAGATAAGGAGTTTGTTGTGTTGTCCGAATTGCTTATGTTGCAATTGTTGCAACTTGATGGTGTTGAAGCAGAGGGTGAAGCCAAAGTGCAGAGGAGGATTGAGGTAGCCTTTGTTACTTTTTGTTGCTTCAATTTTATTCAGTGACTTTTACATCATTGTCTCGTATATTGTTTCCATGTCTGGAATGTTCATTGTGTTAATATTACTACAAGAAGGACCATACAGTTTGAAAGAGGAGTTCAATGCCCATTGAGTTTTATATATTTAAGTAGCTGGTGTAATATCTTCTTGATTTACATGTGGAGACTAACCACCTAGAATATAAACAGTAGAAACCTTAGCATCCAAAGTTAACAGTCAATTCAATCACTATGGGAATATTATTTCTACAAGTCAAACAACTATACGATGTTATGTTATTTTGTGCTATGTTTTACACCGGCTTGGCTAGTTGATCTTTTGGTAGAGTGAAAACTAACATTTCATCTATTTGACAAAAACTGGAAGAGTTTGAATGGAGGGCCATGGTTCATTTGTGCTTTGGATACAATTGACGGACCATTATTTTTAGAGAAATATGCATTTAAAGTTGGTTCCTTGCAGGAAATGGCTGATGTTGAATGGTGTTAAAATGAACTAATATGCTTATTTGTTTGAGGAAGTATTATGAGAGAAGAGTATGAGCAGTAGCTATTTATGAGTTGATGAGGTATATCCAATTTCTACTTGTGGTCATTGTGATCATGCAATTTCCACATGGAACTGTTCCCTTCATATTATGCTTATTAATGTAGATTAACCAATTTCAAGAGATGCTTCAGTAATTTGGAATTGTTTCCATGGGATATCAAAGAAGATTTATTGAAGTATTTGCAAGTGGTAACAAGGACAAATATGTTGCTAGGAAACAGAAGATGCCCCTAGATACTACACATCCAACAGTAAGCTTTAGTGAATGTATGGATAGTTCAGAGAGTAACACTTAAGAAACTCTATACAACAGTGGATATGAGGGAATGCATGAGAAACTTGAATGAGCTAGCATATCCCTTGTTGCAGGGTGATATGTACTGATGGTGAACGGAAGGACATGAGAGATCGATCGCCGGTGACCGAAGCCTTATGCTATAAATTAATAAAAAAGATAATTAGTTGAGAGATTTTTATTATAATATTTAACAGAAAATATATTTGAGAGATTTTAGTTAGAATATTTTAGTAGAAAATGTGCTTGAAAGATTTTAGTAGAATATTTTCTTATTTTGTAATATTTAGTTTAGGAAAGTTTATTGGTATTTATAGAAGTGATTGCAGTAGAATTTGATATTAATGGAATAATAAACTTTCTTTTATTCAAAGTCTCTCTCTCTCTCTCTCTCTCTCTCTCTCTCTCTCTCTCTCTCCTCCAAACCTTAATTCTCTTCTCTGCCTTTCTTTCCCTACCCGAACCTCTAGTTTACCTCGATCTATCTAATAACCTATCAAGGGGCATGCTATAATTTCTATAATGTGATCACAGTACATAGCTTTTATCAGATGCTAGAAGGGTGACTGTGACTGTAGGTATGGTCTTGCAACCGAAGGCTGAATACGTAGCTTTGGGTCCATCTTGAATAAACAAATACTCTTAAGGACGTGTAATGTACACTAATTACTTTGTATCGGGTCGCCATCTGAAATACACTATTGATGGAAAATTGGAAATAAATGGAATAGTGCTACTTGGCATTGTTAAGGTTTGGAATAATGTGAAAAGGACCTCGCTTTTACAAAACTCGTATAATCAGCCCATCATTTCAACTTTTTCAAAAAAGACCCCTTATCGGAAACTCAAAAGTGTTCCAAACAGCCATTTTAGTATTCCAGATACTAGTGTAGTGTTGCCGTAATTTGTATTATAGTGTTCGGGCTCAAGTGTTCTGGGTCTTAGTGTTCTTGCGAGTTAAGAAAGTGTTCCGTGCGAGCTAAAAAAAAAAGTGTTCTTGACAGCTAACTTAGTGTTTTTCGTTTGAGAGGTTGATTTGTTCAAGTTTTGCAAAGCAGGGATTTTTTTTACAAAATCTCGTAAGATTTCAATTTTTAAATGCTTAGCTATCATATTTGTTTTGGTGTAATAGTGGCAAGGTATCAATCACATATCTTGAGGGAAGAAAAGCCGTATTTGATATTTCTCCCTATCAACTCACAAACTTGACGGTTAGTAGTTTAACTTTCTCCCAGGTTCGCCGTATACAAAACTATGTGGAGGCTCTTGACATCTTAAAGGCCAGGAATACAAACCCCTTCGGTAATAGTAAAAATGCAGTGACGGTAACAACACAGTGGGAGACCTTTGAATCTGGCATGGGTAGCCTAACAGCACCTCGGCCAGTGCCATCTTCTACCAATGTAACGAATGACTGGGAAGTTTTTGATTAATATCGTCAAGATGAACTGCACAATTTAATTCTTGCGTTGCTTCTATTTTTATATGTAGCATCATGTATTTATAAAAGAGTTCATGAACATCTGAGCTAATGTGACTCCAAACTAATCCTGTACCCTAGAATCTATTGTACCTCGTTTCACATCTCCAGCCACCAGCGCCTCATCAGACATCTTCGAAGGGATGGAGATTTTGATCACAAGCAAAATAGCAGACACCGCTGCGTTGTTCCAGCTGACGGCAAAGCAAGCACCAACTAGATGTTTTAGCAACGTATGTATCTACTCATGAAACAGAGTCTTCCTATCATATCTTATTAAATGTTGGGTAATTTTTACTCTTGTTAGACCAATCCATCCATCATATATAATAGCATACTATTCTCACCGTCTCTTTAACCCTTTTTTAAAGTACTAACGTTCTAATGTAGTTAAGTGGCTCTTTCACGTTTTCATTCAACATGGATCTTGCACTCGCGAGTGGGGTTTTGAATTGCCGCTCTCACCCCTTCTGTTACAGAATTGGTATGTGGTAATATGAATTTGATATATATCTGAAGCTATGTGATTGAAATGGAAGAATCCAGCAACCATTTTTGTTAGTTTAGCCGTTTTGGTCCATCTTCCAGTTTCCTCGATCCTATGCTGCTCAAATTCCATGAGCATATCAGTGAACAGATCTAGCATCTGATGTTCTCACGTGGTTGATCTATCAAAGAACCACACTGTAACATCTCCACTCCTTTGACTTTCACAACTTGAAGAATCACCAAGGGCATAACATGAGTTTTGTGCAAAGCCGTCTATAGTGTCCTAGCCTACAGTGGTACCAGTTAAAATTATTCAAGTCTAGACCGAACCAAGTTCCTCTGATCGTTGATTCATCCCATTTATTTGTACATGCATATACGATTAGAAAGTAAAAAAAAAAATATAAGTTAATCAGTTAGTTGATTCTGAAAAAATTAATATAACAAAAACTGTAAAATTCCAAGTACAATAAAAAAAATCACCTGAACTATCCAGTAGGACCAGTACTAATTATTATTCAAAAATATTTAAAAGAAAATATTAGCTCTATGTGCTATGTATTCGTTTGACGGGGTTACATGATTTTCTTTTCTTTCCTCCCATCTTGTCCTGCTGAGTACCCGGACTCATGACTCATGAGTGTCGGATAATATCGGACAGCTGAGAATCGGAAAGTCTACCATGGCCGGCAGTCTCCTCCGTGCGTGCCCGTCGCTCCATTTGGAGGCGGCCACGCCGCCTTCACCCACTCGAACAAACGCGCCGCGTCAAATCTTCCCTTTACTTATTTAATAATCTTTTTTTTTTATAATAATCTTAACGAGATATAATCAGCTACAAAACAAATTTAACCCAAGATGTGATCGCATTTACAATCCAGGTCCATTAACAGAAGACTAAGTTTGATCATTACCTTCATTCTAGTAAATGATAATGGCGGAGCAGCAGCCCTTATTCACCGGATTTCTCCCCTCAGCCGCGCTAGTAGACTCGCTTTCCCACGCGACCTGCGAGCTCGCGGCGTTCGAGAAGCTCCCCTCGCTTCAAACCCGCAACGCCTCAGCCGCCGTACGCCGGGGGCAGCTGCTTCTCGCCCTTGCCGACGATATACAAGATTCTGCCGCCGGCGGCGCCACTCTCTCATCCTCTACGACGATCTGCCTCACTGAGCTCCTTACCGTCGTGCGCCGGACCACCTCGCTGCTCTATTCTCTCGCCGCCGTCAGCGCTCTGTGGATGTTACTACAGACAGAGCAGGTAGCTCACCAGTTTCATTTTTGCGTACGTGAGCTTACAAGTGTGCTCGACGTGCTACCGTTCTCTGTTCTTAAACTCAAACCCGACGCTCGTGATCAAATCGAACTTCTCCGCCGACAGACTCGCCGCGTCAAAATTTTCATCGACCCAAGCGAGCTCCGCCTCAGAGACGACCTCCTGCATCTTCTCCACGCCGACAACCGCATGCCCTTCGATTATAACAAACTCGAACAAGTCACGCGAAGGGCAGGGATTCTGACTGCGTCGGACTACGAAGAAGAGATCGAGAAACTTGAAACCGAAGTCGAACGAGAGGCAGGCACCGGCGGTGTCGTCGCCGTTGCAAAACTCAACAGCATCATATCTTTGCTTAAGCACTCCAAATCCGCAATCTTCTATAACGTAGACGATGAAACAACGCCATCGCGCAGACACTCACCACCTGCAAAGGTTAACAACTCGTTAGTAGTTTTAAACGTGCCAGAGGAGTTTCGATGCCCTATAACACTAGACCTAATGAAAGACCCAGTGATCCTCTCTTCGGGTCACACTTACGACCGTAGTTCGATCGCCCGGTGGATCAACTCCGGCCACCAAACGTGCCCTAAAAGCGGGCAGCGGCTCATCCACATGGCTCTTATCCCAAACTACGCCCTGAAGAGTCTCATTCACCAGTGGTGCAAGGATAACAACGTCCCCGTGATCTCTCAAGACACCAACGTCGGTGCAACAAGTAGTGTTATGAATACACAAGCGGTTGATCATATTTCTGCGACGAGGTCTGCGAGAGAGGCAGTGAGAATGACGGCGGAGTTTTTGGTGGGGAAGTTGGCGGTTGGATCGTTGCTGACTCAAAGACAGGCTGCTTACGAGCTGCGTTTACTTGCCAAGACAGGTATGGACAACCGCCGTATAATCGCTGAAGCTGGTGCATTACCATTCTTAGTCACGTTGTTGAGCTCTCGAGATCCACTTACGCAAGAAAATGCCGTCACTGCTCTGTTAAACCTCTCCATCCTCGATACGAACAAAATACTCATCATGGCCGCTGCTGCAATTGACTCCATTATTGACGTGCTAAGGTCGGGGCTGGCGATGGAAGCAAGGGAAAACGCAGCCGCAACTATATTTAGTTTGTCGTTGATGGATGAATGCAAGGTCGAGATCGGCGGAAGGCCGGAGGCGGTGGCCGGTCTTGTTGGGTTACTGCGCGACGGCACGCCGACGGGAAAGCGTGACGCCTTGACTGCCCTCGTTAACCTAGCATTGTACCAAGGTAACCGAGCGGCGATGGTTGCGGCAGGGGCGGTGGCAGTGCTCATGGAGTTGTTGATGGATGAAAGGGCAGGAGTTACCGACAACGCGCTGGCGGTGCTAGCAATGCTATGCGGGTGCGGGGAGGGGATGAAAGAGATTAAGGAGAATCGAGCAATGGTGCCTATCATGGTGGATCTGCTGAGGTATGGATCGGCGAAGGGGAAGGAGAACTCCATCGCACTTTTGCTTGGGTTGTGTAGGGAAGGAGGGGAGGAGATAGGGAGGCGCTTGTTGATGAACCCTAGTAGCGTGCCGTCGCTGCAGAGTTTGGCGGCGAGTGGGTCGGCTAGAGCGAAGAGGAAGGCAGAGGCTCTCCTCAGATTGCTTAATAGATATTGCTCACAGTCTCAGAGCCAGTCCAGTATATAATCTCCACCATTAAATCAGTAGCAGCTTGAAGCCGGAAGAAATCGCCTCCTATCTTCTGCTGGTGCTGTGTGAATGGTGGCGCACGTCTATGGTGCGTGCGTGAGTTCTTATTTGTTGCTTCTTGTATGTGAGATTCAAATTGACTTCATGGTAAATGATCAGTGAATGGTCAACCAATTTTATTGATATGATAAGAAAATAAAGATCTTAACTATCCGTTCTCCAATTCCTCTTATTTCTCTAATGATATCACGTAAATTTGACATTATTTTAATTAAATTTATGTTGTATCGATTGAACTTAATTTTAGTTAAATATCATTATTCTCGTAGTTGAACTTTATTTAAGTTAAATTTGACGGTTTTTTTTATTGAAGTAGAACTAACTTAGAAGTAAAATTAGGACGATCACTTGCTTGAGCGGTAAAAAGAAGTACTGCCGAAGATTATTTTGACATTAAATCACGCTTGATTATATTTTTACAAACTGAGGATTAGTAAATGAGATAATATGTGATAGATCTCCGTTAAGCGAGAAATTTTACTATAATTTTTGTTACTTACACCAAATTTATTAAATCTTACATTTTTGTGATAGACCTTGTACTCTTTTCTTGGAATAATTATTCGTTACAGCAAGTGAATACTATGATCTGCTCTTTGTTCCGCTCGAGAGCTTACTGTATTCTGAATTTTGATTTGCAACTGTGCTAATGCTCATGCAAGTAATGAATTGCTTAGATATAAGTATAACCCCCTGTCTTTTAATACCTCGCTATCTTCCCTTCATTACATGAGATTGCAAGCATCCTTCTTATTTTTTATCTCCCAACATAACATAATTTTTCAAGTAAAATTTTATAATGACAAGTTCAAAATTATCGGAATATTGCTGAAATCCACTATTTTTTCGCTTATCATATATATATGTATATATATATATATGTATATATATATATATATATATATTATATATAGAGAGAGAGAGAGAGAGAGAGAGAGAGAGAGAGAGAGATTTTGCAAACCCAATTTTCCCAGAATATTTCATTTCTCTAGTTTTTTTTTTCATAAGTTTTTGTACGTTTCTGTATTCCACTGGTTTCTCCCAATATTCTCAAAGGTACGCCTCCTCTCGAACCTAGAAAAGCTAAAATGCACCCGGGTGGATGCTAGGCTCCTTTTATAAGATGCACCCTAGGTGCGCCTTATATAAACGCCCAGATGGATTTGGGTATGTCTTACAAAAATGAAGGCTTAGTTTTACGAAAAATCCCTTTGCAGTGCTATTCTTTTTTCATAACTTAATATATAAATAAATAATCAAATATGCTAACAACTTTAATTCTTTGTTTAGTGTTATTATTGTATTGGCGCTAACTTCTATATTTGGGAAGAGGTAGATTTTAAAAAGCATCAGATTAGTATCAGAAGAGAATTTAGATCATATGCAAACGTAAATGGCTACCCAATTTCTTTATATTACTTATAAATGTTAGTAAAAGTAAAAGCTATTTTGAAATAGCTAACGACATATTTTTATTTTACTTAATAAAAATGGTTACAAATGTTTGTATCGACAGCAACACATGTATGTATAGTTAGAATTCAAAATTCATTATTATGTTGTGATGGTCTAAAAAGTCAGCAAAATCCGAAAGAAAGTAATATTTATTTATTCACATTTAAAAATCAGCAATTGTTGTTAGAAGCTAGTCCATATTTTCAAATCACAGACCAAGTAAATACAATTGGAGTTTAAGCATAATAGAAAGTCAAATTATTCCTGATATTTCTGACTTTTTTGCAAAAAAGCGATAAAATACTATCCAACTTCAATAATACAAGTTAAAGAACCAAAGAAAAAAAAACACTTTTTAAATGTTTTTTTCTTTTTCCTGAAAAGTCTAATGATTCCAAAGATGAAAGTAGCCAATAGCGAAAGGATAATTAATTGTATACGACTACATGTCTCACATGGACAAGTTCTTCAACATCTCACCTCATTCATAATCATCCATATGGTGAGATAATAGAGTACCTGTCACGAAATTACGCATGAATTAACAACTCCTTCAACATATCATTGAATCTACTTGTTATCCAGACACGTCACTCTTTATATATATATAGTCCTCGTCAAATCCAGTATCATAAACAAATATCTTCTTATATATGGAAAAGTCACTCTCTGTTGAAACCTACTCCATTTTCTTGAGTTTTGAAGGTCTTTGAAGCTCATGAAAAAATGTGTTTTGTCTACCATTACACCAAGAGAACAAGGAGAGTGAAAGATTGAGCATGTCCTCATTATTCTCATCCATCTTGCCAATTCCAAGCGATAAGTCTAAATCAGGCTCTTCATTGCTCCTTCTCCGTCTTTGGATTTTATTTTCGTTAAGTCCAGGATACGACAAGGACGCTGAGGAGTCCTGCAATCTAGTTTGGATTTACACGCATTAAAATTTGAAGGGAATTCATAAAAAGCTTGCCTTTAGTGATAGAAATTTCTACCTTGAGCTATCAAAATTAGGAGAAGTTTTTCGATCGTAAGATGTTTGTTTCCCAGACTCCCGCATCGGATTTTCACCTATAATACAATCTTTTATTCCATTAAAAGAACGGAATTTGACGGATAATTTAAAACTGGGTGAACAGTGCTCCTATAGCATACCTTCAGTAAAGCAATCCAACTTCTTGCTCCTGTACATCTGTTAAACAAAATTAAAGCTACTGATTTATTAAACACTTTTAAAGTAGAATAAAATGATATGAAAGAGATGTTCGATACCTGTAGATGGCTCTTGACATGAGCTAAACGAAGGGCATTAACATTCATCAGGTGGAGCACCATCTTAGGCGTCGCTCCTGCAACCCAAACACACATCATATACATGTAACTAATTTCTGAAAGATTGTGATCTTTGGAATTGTAAAAATTATTATCTAGACCTATATATATAGAACGAGATATCTGAATAAACAACTCACTGTCATGGCCGCCGAGCATATCAACGGCACGGACGAAGCTAAGATGGAGATCTGGCGTCCACTTAAGCCTCGGTGTCTTTGATCGAACATACTGTCTCGTCTTCCCGACCTCAGTATTCTCCGCCATGGATCTGCAACATTTTCCCATATTTTCAGAGAATTTCAGCGTAAGAGGAGATCGAATTCACCACCAGTACTGTATATCTAATAATCGAAAGGGCTAGGAGACGATATAAATTGTCATCCACCCCTGGGTAGAAACGTCTAAGAAGACTTGGACAATTAAGAGCTGGAGCATGCGTAGCTACTCGGTTATCCATCACAGCCGTAGATGTATGCATGGTTCTGGATTGTATAGCGCGGGAAATAAATGCAGCGCGACGATGGTGATGTATGACTTCTTGCGACGGTGATGGCGACGATTAGATGTGTATGTAGACAGGATAAAAGGGTGATATTTGTCACGGTCTTAACCTCTCGAATGTAATGAGAACGTGGGATCACAGAATTGCGACGATATTCGTCGTAAGAACGAGGAATTCTCCGTGGCCGCCAACCTATGAAGCACGGAAATATAATGCTCCGGTGTAAGTTTCGAAACTTGCACCACATCCATTAAAATTTATATTTAAAAATATTTTTTTAAAAAAATTTTAACTATAAAAAAAAAAATTATATTTTTATAGTGTAAATTATTTTTCAAAAAAAATTAAATACCATGTCAAATAAATCGATAAAAACTATAGACAAATAAATTAATTTTACACTACCAAATTTTGATAATTATTTTTGACATATATTATGATATTTTATGAAAATAACTTGAACAATAAACTTATGTATTTTATTTTTCTGAACAATTTTGTAGTTAAAATTTTTTTCAAAAAATATCTCTAAATATAAGTTTTAATAGATATGGTGTAAGTTTCGAAACTTACGTCCGGAGCATCATACATATATATGTACATGAATACGGAAATATGATATAGTATAGATATGAAATACGATAATTTAAAAAAAAAATAGAGTATTAGTATTGCTTGGACACGACAATAAGAAAAATAAAATAAATAATAATTTATATTAAGTATTTGAATATCGAAAAATACAAAAAAAAATCCAATAATATAATATTTTACGCTTTTTAGACAAATTTAATAGTAAGAGTTAAATTTCATCAAAAAAATCTAATATTTGAGTAGATAACTGTACATATCACTTATTACTATATACTACTAGGATTATATAGTAATTTTATTTCTTTTTTAAAAAATTCTTAATAAATAAAAATAAAAGTAAAAATCCAAACATGCATGTCCAAACTCCTATCTAGCGTGTTCGAATTTTTTTTTAATTTTCAGACATTTCTCTTAATGTGTCCGCATCGGACACTACATGGGATGAAACTTCGGCATATCCGTACTTCATAGCTGCCAACACGTGATTGTATGTATCTGAGTGTATGCATGATTGTATGTTACAAACAACTTTTCAAGCACTTTTTTAGAGATTTTTTTAAGAAAATAAATAATATATGAATAGATTTGAGATGATTTATTATTTTGTTATTCAAAAAATATTTTTAAATTGATAAAAGTATTTTTGAGATCAAAGGTCTTAACATGAGTAAAAATTCTTTTAAACAGATCAAATGAAAAGTCAGCAAAGGCGGTAACAGGTTGGTCAACACCTAAAGCTAAAGGCATCTCTCCTCCAGGAGCAACCTTCGAACATAATGCTCATTATTATCAGCTCTGCTGGGATTGAACCTTCTAACATCAATGGGAGAGAGGAGATAAAGCACCTCCCGGCATGGGAGAGCAGCACCAGCTGAGACCCCAAGGTTAATACCAATTTTTAGCACCACCATCTTTATCCCGGATCTAGCAAAGCTGCTTTTGTTATTGCAAAGTATCTTTTTTATATATATTATCTTAAAATGTCAGTGAACTTATCAAATACTTATATCCGCCCAGTTTATAAAAATTATCAATTATAAGAATAATATTAATAAGTCCTTAGCTTACGCATCAATTTCAGTTGAGAAAATAAAACAATTCGGCTATTGCAAACGGTCGCTATGTTGGACTATCTTCAACTCTAGAGCTGCGGAAGAAATCAGAACCAACCGGGCTCGGACCAAAAACCTGCTATGGTCTAGCACAGCCCAATGTTGGCCATCTGAAAGCACCATTTGAGGAAATTACAAGCCCACCCTGAATTCCAAACGTTTTGCAAATCAACCAATGATTTGAAATTCCATACAAGTCCGACACTATTTTGAAATTAATATCATCAGTATTTTAATTACTATTTAAAATTATTTAGAGAACTCCTAAAAATATAAAACTTTAATTTAAATACGATCTACAATTTTTATATTAAATTTTTTAAAAAAATACTCTTCAATAAGTATCCTGACATTTTAAAATAAATTTAAAAATTAATATACTAACCTAGTAACAATTTATAAACCTCAAAATAACTATTTAAATTTTTTTTTAAAAAAATTAAGTATAATAAAAATAAATTTTAATATAATTTTTAACTTTTTTATTTAAAAATTTTTAAAAAATATTTTAAATATATATTATGGAATGTAAAAAAAAAAATTAATTGTACATGAGATATTTATTTGTAACTCACAAAATGATACAGGGGCTGATAGGTAATTCGTCCCCTCTTAAAAATAGTATAAACACACCACTTACTCCACGGAATCAATCCAACGGTCACTTGTGGGTTATTAACGGCGAATGGAAAAGATTCTCCATCTCGTGATGGGTGTTTCGTTATGATATTGAGCGTGGTGAGAAAGACACGAACGTTACTCGTTCCCAATTTGAATTGGCCCGTCACCGCTCACTGCTCTCAGTGAGCGTCATAGTACATCCATGGCGATGCCGGAAGGATCTCACTACGAGCTCTTAACCTCTCTGGTCGCAGATATCAAGTGCTATTCCGGCCATGATCCTCTTCGCCCATGGCTGAGGTTTACTTCCTGAGTTTCTTTTTCGATTCTTGAGCTATTTTGAGGTCTGTAATCTAACCGCTTCAACGATGTGAATTACAGGGGAATCAGGAAAATGCAAGAGTTGCTATCATCCTCTGTGCTCAATGATAAGCTCCCTCGGTTCCTCCAGAAATGCGTCCAGACTTTTGAATCAGAGCGCCGGTATCGCAATGATCCGCGTTACATTCGCGTGTGGATTCAATTGGTAATTTATTGCTTGATATGTTATTGATTAGGAGGAATTCAGGGTATGAGGTTTGCATTTTTTGTTGTTGTTGTTGTTGTCGTCTTAGATGGATTATGTTGATGACCCAAAGGCAATTTTGCGAAAGATGGAGAAGCAGAAGATAGGTTTGAAGAGCACCGCCTACTATACTGCTTACGCATTGTACTATGAGAAGAAGAAGAAGTTTGAGGATGCCGAAAGGATGTACCATTTGGGAGTTCAAAAGTAAGATGTCCTGATGTCTTACTTAAGCAAATTGCTAAATAACGATTAGATAGTATGTTTACTTCAACTTGCTTGTCAATCCTCTAAATTTGCAATGTATCTTATTTTGGTAATTGCTGTTTGAGAATTTTCAAGTATCTCTAATGGAAAATGATAGTCAACATGGCAGATGCTGCAGCATTCTTGTTTCCTGAACTTATATAGTGCAAGAAGCTCAATTTTTTGTGTTAGGTGGTAACTGAAGCTTAGTACATTGTTAGCACCCATGCTTCTAAGGTTATCTCAAAGTTAACCCTGGTACGCTTCCTGCAATAAAATACTCCTGAAGACGTCATGTGCGCTACTTCATCGTCAAACTTTGTCATTTACAAGTCATATTATGACATCTTTCAGGCTATTGGAAATAGTAGGTTGAAATTTCAATTGGCGATATCTGCATTGTAGTCTGCTTTCATGTAACTATCTAAAAATGGGCATTGCCTGTGTTATAAGTAGGCCTTATAACATGTATACATTAATGTGATAATCATATCGCATAAGCCAGCATATTCCATGAGTTGATTGGTCCTTCGTGAAGAAGTAGACAAGACAAAAGATGATACAGAAAGGAATAGCTTTCCAAAATGATGATAATAGACAAATTGGCTGACAGTAACCAATTTTCTAGTCTTGCTCTCCTCAAATTCATACAGGACATATATTTATAAAAAAAAAAAGAAAACATGTGTTGTTACTTTGATCAAGTGCTTACAAAGGATCTAGGGGACCAATTGCCCCCCTACCCTTGGTGAATTTCTATACAGATATGGATGTGGTTATAGTTATCTTCACTCTTCCTAGTTCCCTAAAGTGTCCTTTAAATTTCAGACAGTAACTTTTAGCAGCCAACACTTGTTTAGTGTCCACTTAAGTTTACTCTTTTTTTAAAAAGAATTTTAAACTTTTCTTTTTCTTTAACTGTTTCTTCTCCCCTGTCATCACTCATCATGCATGGGGCCGTTCAACCCCTTCCTTCTAGGTTTTTTCTCATCTAGTTATTTTAAGGAGTAGCATAGTGTTTTTAAATACTTAGTTCTAATTTAAATAAGGAGTAGCATAGTGTTTATACTTATGCTGAATTGGCAGTACTCTTGATTGTTTTCTCTTCATTATCTAATTGTGATTTCTTTTATCTAGTTACTCTGAAGTTTAAAAGAAAAAATTGATCTGGAAAACCCTATGTTGATAAAATAATTGATGTTTATATTAGAGATAAAATCGAAGCAAAAATGGACTGTGCTGAAATCACATTCATGGTTTTCAAAGAGACCAATTTGGAAAACTCTTGAAAGATTTAATCTTACATGTTTTAAAGAACACAGTAATTGGTTGGAGTAGCAAAGATATATGCTTCATTTTGTTTATGTCGCTATTCTTTTACACCTACTACGGTGGAGAAAGGAGTGCTATTTTAATAACCGATTGTTTTCAAAACGGAATGGAGAAGGAAAAACTTGATATTCATGTAGGAGATCCCAGTAATATGTTTAAAAAATTTTCTTTGTTTATTTATTAAGTTGTAGGTTTTAGATTTAATGGTATGATATTGTATAGTTTGCACGCCCCGCGCTGGGAGGCGGATCGGTTGGGCGTTCGCAGTGTCCGTGGAATTTTACTTCCACGGGATGCAAGCCCGGGGTCTATCTGCGGAAGGTCCAAGCGTTGGTAGGGGTGCACAATCCCAAGCTTGATGCATCAGTGTTGCTGGAGCACGCGAGTGTGGTCCGATTGGGAAACCGGGGTGAGCGCACCCGAGGGTTTACATGCTACGACGGTCGCACAAAGTGTGCCGGTTACGGGCATTGTTTCCCCTTGTAAATCTCAAAAAAGGTAATTGTACAGTCTGCACGGAGATATCAATCTTTAATGTCATTAGTTAAATGACATTAATCTTTCATGTCATTAGTTAAATGTTAGCACGAATTCATAGTTGAGTGCTAAGGAAAGCATGGCTGTGTACGCCTCTCTACAAATTCCGCTCAAGTGTGATTTCTAGTGCAGTGGTTGTTGTTGTGCCAATTCATACTTGACTTTTAAATAGTCTCGCAGAGCCAGCTACTGAGTTGCAAAAAGCATATGAACAATTTCTTTGGCGTATGGAGGTGTCCAAGAAAAGAAAAGCTAAATACAAGATGAATTTACCGATAGGGATTCCCAAGGTTAAAGATCCTTCTGACAGGGACAGTGACATCGCTAAAATGTCTCTTTCCAGCAGATTTGAAGAAGGTTGCAAAGGTAGCATCCTACCTCCATCTTCTTTGTGTGTATAAACTGGTTTGTTATCTTTATCACATAAGCAGACATATCTTGGTCTTCGCAGGGACTAAACTTAACTCCGTCCTCAAGAGAACGAAGTCAATTTCAGCTTCCAGTGATGAAACTGTAGTGGTTAAAAAATTTGTCGGCTCTGCAATTGTAGGTAAGTCTGTGGCTGAAGATGCTTGCCATCATGGTCTGGTTGATCCTACAATTAACATGAAGGAGGCCATTAATGCAATTAGTAGCATGTTTCGGGAGCCCTTGGAGACAGAATCAATGGTAAATAGAAGATCAAATCAAAATAAGCTTAAGAAAACATGTGAGAGCAATGAACTTGCGGTGTACGTAGATGAGGATATGGCAAAAGAAGCAAACTTGGACAAACAGAGAACGAAAGAAGGAAATCACAAAGAGAATCATACGTTTAAGCATCCAACAGTTGCAGATTTGGAGCCTCATCAGTCATTTGTTGGAGGATTTGAAATTTACATAGATGGTGCGGATGACATTGACAATGGAGTTGTTGAAGGGGTTGACAGAAGTTCTCTCGTTCATGACACTTCCGGTTTACAGAAAGATGATACTGTCATTCACAGGTTCATCGGTTCAACTGTTTTAAATGAACCCAAGGTGGAGAATGCCTGCCACCATGGTTTGGTCGATCCTACTATTAACATGAAGGAGGCAATGAATGATATAAACAGCATGTTTGGAAAGCCATTGGACGATGTCAAGGTCAATAAACGTAAAAAGCAATTGAAAGGACAAGAACAGGTAATATTTTCTAAATTGGCAGTTAATGATCTGGAAGAAGCTTCTAAAGGCAAATTCGCATATGGTTGCCCAGTTGATCAAGGATTTATGATATTGGCTGATGATGAGCCAGAAGAAAGTTCAAAGCCATTGTTAGATGTGAAGCAATCTGGGCATGAGTTTTATATAGTATCTGATAACATTGATCGTGCCAAAGATGATTCAAGTCGTAAAGTTTATGGTAAAAATTGCGACTCACCTGACAAAAATGGGTTGTTTGAGCCGACTGTATTTACCAAGGAAGCCATGGATGACATAAATGAGATGTTTGGACGACCTTTAGTTTTTTAAGACTTTTCTGGATCAGCAATGCTTCTTCCATCAATAACTAGCAGTTGTCGACTGCAAAACAGAGGACGCCGGAGCTCCCAGAGAGTTAAATGAGTACCGTCGGGTTTGATGGTCATCAGGTTTGGGGACGAGTCATCTATTGTCAGCTTCAATTAAATGTTACTTTAAAAATTACTTAGAAATCCATGGAACAAGGCCTGCAAAATAATCCTGCACCTTGCCAAAATTTGGTTGCACATCTTGAGGTAGTATCGTCGGCAGAATGCAGCTTGTATTCAACCCTTTGTTTGATACTCTACTAGACCCAGGAGCTTTATATTGAAGTGAACCTAGCCGTGAGGAAGGTTTAATCTGCGTTTTATTTCCTACATATTTAAATTTTACATTTGTAATAATTTGTCTGGTTTTTTATTTGATTTTTTGGGCTTTTTTACAGATTTTGGGGGACCAGAACTGCGATTGGAGTTAAAGAACTAGATTGCAAAAAGTAAAAACTTAAATGGCCAAGTTGTTACAATTCTAATTAGATCCATGTCTTCCTTTTCATTTTCTAAAATTCATATATATGTATACATTTCTCCTCATCCAAATAATTATTCAGGACTTTTCTCCCTCAAACTCAGTCTGATCAAGCTTTCATGAAATTCAAAAAAGCAGAAGCAGAAGCAGCAGCTCACAAAATAATTTTGAAAGGTAAAATTATACAATAAAGAATTAAATTTGATAATTACAAAATATCCGACTTCATCACTAGCTAGCCTCTGCAGATGCAATCTCAAGCTCAGCCCACCATAGCGGCGACAATTTCGGAGCGGCTCCGTCTGGTGTTATTTTTGTAATTTCTCGTAATTTGTCGCTAACTTCCGACATTGTTGGCCTCCTCTCTGCGTTTATAGAAATACACAACCATATAACATCAAATATAGCAGTTACTTGTTCATCATGTACTGGTTCTAGTTGTAGAGTCGGGTCAACCAGATCTTTAAGGGGTATTTTTCCGTGAAAATAATTCCACGGCCATTGTACTAGAAAACCACCGTCTTCAGAGAAAATGCGCCTACCAGATAATATCTCTAACAATAGTAGCCCGAATTTGTACACATCAAGTTCTGCACCCGATATTTGTGAGAATGGAAAACTAGAGTCCTCTGAATATGATACTACTTCTTTCACCTCATTGAAGAACTCGAGATCTGCGATCTTAGCAGCAAAATCATCGGTTAAGTATATAGAAGAGGAGTCTAGTTTTCCCGGGATAACGGGTGGGTCAAGCTGGTGCATGTTTTCCAGACAATACGCTATGCCGATTGCTATTCTTAGTCTTGACGCCCAGTCCAAGTGTTCTGATTCTCTGACTGCGAGTGACGATAGAGACAAATAAGAAACTCGATAATTTAAGGGACAAAAATACACTTTGCCAGAACGAACAAATATAAGCTAATTGTCAAACAACGAAACCTAGAAAGAAAATATAAGATACTTTTGACAGACATGTAAATTAGATATCAACACTTCTTCATTCTTTGACATTCATTCGATAATGCAGTTCAAATGTTGGGTTTAGATAGAAAAACATGTTAAAATTCAGCGAACTCTCTTCACATCTGTCTTCTCTTTTTTCTTTGAATTAAGAAACATACACTTCAATGTCTACGGCCCTTGCAGCGTGACCTCTAAACTCAATGATAAAGCATTCATCTTCCCAGACTTCCCTACTCTTCCTTGTTTCCCTCGCATACTATAACTCTTACCCTTTTTCCTTTTGGATTCCTTCAAATTTTGAAGTGCAAAATTTGCAGATCCTTCATGGGCTAGTGATCAAATTCATCTTACCAAAAGAAGTTCGGGTTAACACAAAGATTCAGAATACCTTCTTTTTGGAGTCTGAATGACAGCCCACACTGTCCAGTCTTAAATATTGATGCTAGACAATCACCATTTAAAATTTTTTTGTCAATAACTTATGCTTAATTTTCAGCATAGAACATGTAATTGTATTGAGATACTCACAAGATTATAGTTCAGCTCAAATTTTAAATTAAAAGACTCGTGTTATTATAATGACTATCTCCATTGTAACTTATTAAGTGGTTATTATGTAATAGTAGATACTAAACAATCATTTCAACATGACGTATTTTCTGCGATTACCAGTTACATATTACAGATTTTTTAGTTTTTGTTTAAGTATAGTGCAAGCACATGTGCCTAGGTTTTTATTTTCACTTTATTGATTAATTGATTACAAAGAAAAATTTTATAATACATTTTTTTTATTTTTTATCCAAGTAATTTGTTTTAAGTAGCAGAACTTTAGGATGACATCTGTTAGAAACTAGACAAAAACAAGTCATGCTTCATCTATCAGTAAGTCAGATTGAAATCATGGTCAACCAGCAAAATAATAAATATTGATTCATTACTAAAATTTGTCAACCGTTGAAGTTGGTGTATTAGTGAGCAATTAGGTAATTATGGCATTTATACTCCCACCAAAAATATGAATGCTGTAAAGGAAACCTACATCACCATTTGAGTAATTTGCACCCTCTTGCAACCAAACACAAAGCCCAATAACACAAATAGGGTGGTGGAATATGCTAAACAACCTTTTACCAAACCTCCTAACCCAAAGACCATTTCCCAGAAAAAAATAAAATAAATAAAATAAAAAATTACTTTTGACACTTACTAAAGATAAGTCGTACTTTAGAAACCAAAGATAAGTGATACTCACCGTGCAGATGTTCAAACAGACTCCCGTTTGGAGCGTACTCAAATACCATCATCCTAGTAAAAGGCTCTTCTTCCTCGCAATACCCAACAAGGTTAATAAAATTCTTGTGATTTACTTTCGACAGCACAGATATCTGAAACAAACCAAATAAGCATGATTTAGTATGTCAAACAAGTACAACCACCTACGAGAAGCATACGAATCTGACTTACTTTCTTCCGGAATTGAGTTTCAGATTCTTTCGTCCAATCCTTAGCAGACTTTGCTATTGTAGAAACTACTGCTATTTCAACTCCACTAGACAGCGTACCCTTGTACAGCATGCAATCTGATAACGAGCCAATTATATTGCTAAAATCCTCACAAGCAACTTCAAGTTCTGATCTTTTCAGTGACGGAACACCTTACAATGAGCACATGAAAGGAATCTTTTTTGTTTTGAGAAGAAGCACATGAAAGGAATCTTAACAAGGAAAACTAACTTAAATATTGCTTTGGCTGAAGCTAACCTGACACAAAAGCTTGCCTTAGTTGACCGCTTAAACCGATTGACCAAGGTCTCACGCTGACGACTTCGTTGGCACGGCAGCAGACGAAGTAAATGGAAGATAGACTAAGAAGAAACACAAGTCCTCCAATTGCAACATAGATTTCCCAGTGGCTACGCCTTGCAACCTTAGTTGATGTAGGACTTGCATGATTGGTAGTATCGTTTCCTCGAGCATCAGTATGCCGTCGAGGAGAGGTATTACGGGCTTTAGGTTCTGGTGGGCTTGTGCGAGAGGTATTATGAGCCTTAGGGTGTAGGGGAGGACCTGCGGGAGGGATATTATGCGAATCAGAGGTTCGTGGAGGACTTGCAGGAGGCGTCCTATAGTCCTGACGTGGAGCGCCAGAGGGTAAAGGACTACTAATTAGAAGACGAGCTGGTAATGGTGCCGATTCTGGTGCTAATGAATTTTTTTGCTTTTGGTTTAAACGACCATTGTCATCTTTACTCTTAATTCTATCACCTGACTGCAAAAGCTTTCTAATAGTGGCAGTTCGAACATTCCTGTAATATTTAAAAAAAAAGAAAAAGAAAATCTCCTATTAACTATAGACAACAAGAGATGCAAACATTTGTTTGTAAGTAAACTCCAGTGAGGTAGTATGACATCTTTTTAAGTTGATATTCTACAATGTCTTTATCTTTTTATAATGAAGGAAATTCTTAAAAAATGAAGTATGTCAAAAGGTTTTCTTATTTTCTGGGATTTCGCTTGATGCTATGTTAACAAAATGTTCCAGAACGTTCTGCGAAAAGATATGCATAACCAGGTGTAAACTAAATTCCCAAAATCAAGTTTTCAATGGAAGGAACTTAATCAACACTCACAGTACTAACGAACTGTGACAGGTGTTCCTGTTTTTAATAGCCCAACTGAAGATATTATGAAGTTAATATTTTAGCTTAAGTAGCAGGATAGACAACAAAATAAATAAATAAAAGCATCTCTGCTGCAAAAATAGCTTTTCACATATCAAGCTTAGAATCATGCAATTTGTTTCACTAGTATAGACTGGAGATTTAGCAAAACATGCAATTTGTTTCACTAGCAATTTGAATCATGCAATTTTTCTTTTTTTCTCAAAAAAAAAAAAAAAAAAAGAAAAAGAAAAAAAAAGAACACAGTAGTATAGACTGGAGATTTAGCAGATTCTGCCTAGTATTCGCAAGAAATTATTTGCCTCGAATTTAAGAATATCCAGAAAGAGATATTTAGGAAGACGGGCTGCCAGTTTTAAAATTTTGAAAAATTAAGGATATTAGAATGATTAAGTAATTAACTTGACAGTATCTGCGGATGAGGATTAAAACAATCTTCTATATGATAAATCTTAATTCAGTTAATCAAAATCATCTTTAGCTGCTTATGTAACTCCAAATTCAGTTACATGGTTGCAGAAATATAACTTTTACGAATTCGAATCCAAAACTCATGTCATCTTATAAAATTGTGAAGACAAAATGTAACTACTTACAGAGTAATAGCTCTTCCATAATGCAGGTCTCTTTCCACCCAATTTGACAAACTTTTATGTGAATCCCCTTCATGTAACAGCGCCTTCCCTACATTGAGATCACAAATAACAATTTTTAATTTCTTTCAGAAAACTCCAAGAAGTTGACAAAAGAGAAATGTATGAATGACTTACCTTCATCACTTACTGAAGAGCAAAGATCCAGCTTTTGACAAAATGAGCACATGAACAGCAACAAAGACACTAGGTTCGCCTTCGAGTTAACAATATCTGGTCTCGACAATCTATTTTCCTTCATTTTTCTTAAGAAAACTTTGCTTCTAAGCAGAAAGTAGAACAAATCGATGAAAGCTTTCTTCTAACAGGGCTGGGGATACGGAATGGAGGATCGTGGTTGACAAGGATGGCTAATTCTGAGCTTGAGTTTTCCTGAAATGTGGAAAACAGAGTCTGATTTCAGCGGGAACTACCGTTTCTGCATCAACCGAAATGTAAAGAGATCGAGACATTTGTTTCTTCTTTAATGAGAAAGAGAAGCGGGCGGTGAGTTTCCTGGAGATTGCAGCAGCTCATAAGTATAAGTCTGCTGGCCCCGCCAGTCGACGCTTTTTTTATTAATTTATTTAGGATTCAATTCATTATTAATTTATAATTATATAGCAGTTGGTCAATTGATTAATAAAGTTAAATATTACAGGAATTACTGTTTACTCTTCCTAAAGAAATAATATTGACTTAGAAGACTTATTATTCTATTTAATTTTCGATAGAAATTAAACTTAATAATCATTAGAAAAAAATAGTAGCAACTATCGGCAAATTTGCACAATTAGACACGATTAGGATGAATTGCTAAACATCATTAGTCAAGAACAAAACAAAAGGGTACTTTTTACAAATTTTGATTTTGCTAAAAGTGATTATCCTGCGTCTTGTTGTGCAAAGTAATTTTGTATACATAGAATGTTTTAAGATTTGTTTTTTTTAGGTGAGTGTTTTAAAAATCACCTTAGATGCCCTTATTTTATTTAGATCGTTAAGAAACTAAGTTACAAAAGAGAAAAAAAAAATTCTTTTGCACTATATATCACCAATTACCTTTTTTTTGTTAAGATTATATCAAAAAATTTCTACTTATAACCGGCCTTTTTTTACGATTGTCGTAACATAAATTATCGGATGGCACCGATCCATATTCTACATACCAACCGAAAAAATACAACATTGTGATCTGAGCAGATCCGAAGATCTATATTATCGTCTACAAAATATAGAGTGAATAAATCTTCCACGTTTTTATAAGTAGTGTTTGTGAGATTTAAATATGAAACCTCCACTTTATATGAGGTGAAACTCTTAATTACCATTCATCATAGGCTTCCGGTGCATATTATAAATTAATTTTTAGGTTGAATGCTTAATTTTTATTTCTAATAATATTCATGGTTGAGAAGCTTAGCTCAATATTGCAATCATCGCTTTGAATGCATTGGGTGTTTCTACACCTACACAGTAGATGATGCTTGCTATTCATCTCTTTATTATTTATTATGGAGTTCTTAATACAACATAATAACGCCAATCTCGAGATATTAAACCGCACTCATCTACACCGTCAGATTGAGAACGAGCTTTAGATATTCTGGTGCTCCCATTCATCTTGGGCTTCAATAGTGTTTTTTTATTGAGATATCAGAGTGATCTATTTTCTAAAATAAATATCATTCGACTATTTAGTGTAATATTTTAAGGATTATGTTAATCTAGTGGCATTTGTTGTAAGTTAATATTAAAAGGCAAGCAACGTTTTGGAGAGTTGGAATTCCATTTCAGACAGCTCAATCCTACCTGAGCGATCACGTACCTACGAAGCTAATAACAACAAACAAATAATGACAACAATACTTTTCATGTATTTTGCCCCGTCGCTGGCAAGCCCAAATCCCGGTTGAGATCCTCCATCTATGGAATTTTAATTCTGTAGAATGCAAACTAGTAGATACGTTTGTGAAATGTCCAAAGACAAATAGAGTCATAGTTTTCGGTGTCGGTCGGTACAGTCCGTGCCGGACGGCGTTGTATAAATTATGTAGGTTTATGAGCATGATTTTTTCTGCACGGTACGTATCAAAAAATCTTATATTCAATTTTTTTTTTTAATTAATTTTTTAATTTTTATTTTTAAAAAAAACAAATAGATATATATCGGCACGGTCGTATGGCATTATCGGCACGTGTCAAAATCTGAATTTATCGAAACCTGGCTCGGTTCGGCACAAAAAATCTTGAATAGAGTGCACAATCTTCGGGTCATATAAAGTAGGTAGTTATGAGTCAGTTGCAAAAGTCTAATAATAAAATTGAGTGAGTACAATTCGAGAATCAATATATTACAACAGTCATATAAAGTATGTAGGTTTATGAGCATGATTTTTTTTTTTTATAAATCTCAAAATAATAATTTTTATGTATATTTGGCTTGGATTTTAGGAAAGCATATAAGAGTTCTATAGAGTGTAACTAAAGTCACCAGGAAGTTTGAGAATCCAAACACATGACAAATTTTCCAAATATTATTTGCATGCAAGATTATTCTAGAATTTAACAATTGCTCTTTATTCTTCCCAATTTACGGACATCAAAACACACTTTATTAGTAGATTTTGTTGCGTGAAATAATTTCAAATTTTCATAAATTCTGAATATCTGGCCTAGGATTCTGTTTTATTTTTATTTTTGCATTTATAAATACCATATATAGTTTACCTTTAATCTTGCAAGGCCTACTTTTCTAGTTTCTTTCCAATGACACACGACTGGGTTGTGAGACCCACCATGCTCAAGGTTTCCAAGGAAACAGAGACAGGATGAACGACAACAGCAAGCATCGCCAAGGCCCAAGGGCCAGGTATGTCAATATGAACCCTAACGGATCGGGTCTATTAGTAGAAGCCGATAGAAAACGGATTCGATCAGGATATCCGACCCGTTTTGGTTCTTATGGACATAGACAGCCTTTTAGGATCCATACGCTCCATTATTAGTCAGACAGTCACGCAATGATGATTATCATTATTGAAGCAACACTCTGCTCCAGACATGGACATCTCAACCTCCATCCATCTGTAATTGTGAAAAAAAGCAACTTAAAGTTTAACTAGAAAGGAAAGGAAAATTAAAATTTTTATCACTAAAAAAAAAAAAGTTAAAAAGCAAAAGGAAAGGGTTTAAATTATTATTACTCAAAAAACAAAGTTAAGACCATCATTCAGTAATGTAGAAATACCTCTATAGTTTCAGCTAAATAAAATGAACATTCGAATCTGATCATAAAAATCCTAGTAAATAAAATATAGATTAGTACTATCAGTGACGTTATCGGTTACAATTGCCGTATAAATAGAATTGTTATGTGTAAAATATTTTACAGTAATTTCAAAATAATTGTAAATGCCAACCATGACACCTCAATATGCAAGTTAAAATATTAAAACATTTAAACAGTAAAAAAAAAGAGCAAATTATTAATATGTATGAAAAGGATGGCATACTTGGGACCAAGAAAGGAGAGTAACCAGACATAACCATGTGTAGAAAAGGAAGTACTTTTTCATAATAAATCAATAATATATTTAGGAAATATAAATGTGTCTATCCATAATTCAATTCTTTTCAACCCTGTTTAATTTTTTGGCCCCCACATATTTGAGGAAAATTGAACCTTGTTATACAAATCATCTGAGTGTTTTAACCGCCCGTCATAAACGTTTATGTAAGTGATCCCAAGGGGCAAATAATGAACTCTTTGATCTAAGCATTAAAAAAAGGGAGACACCGATGAGAATAGCGAGGCAAAAAGACGCTCTGTCATAAATAATACTTAGAATGACTAAAATAATATCCATCAGCGTTAGCTCAGTGGTTAACGAAATCTAAATGTTGCGAGAGACCACGATCTATCATTTATCAAGACTAGATCTTGAGTTCGAATTCTAATAATATGTGATTAAGAAATTTTCTATTTGTCGTTGATCGAGATTATGATATAAACTAAACTTGACGATCAAAATATTAAAAAACCATAATGATCTAAATGTTAGAAGTTAGAATCATTTAAGAAATGGCTGCCATACAGATACATGTTTAACAATCACTTCATAGTCTTTACACGGTAGATACGAGGGTTATTTTCTTTCGGCCCTCTTTTTAAGCTTTATTCCTTACCAGGCCCGCAGTTTTTCATTTTCTCTTTTAACCATTCTTTCGTTTTTCATGCCATATCGTTTTGACGTTGTATTAATACTTTTTTAAAAAAACTTTAAACATACAAATTATAAAATTTGATAAAATTTATAACTTTAATATTTAACAATTTTTTTCAAAAAATACTTCTCAATTGGTGTTTTGAGGCATCAAAGTGTTAACGGATTTTAGATCCGATTCGTTAATTCGTTGAAATTTTTGAAGCGTTAAAATATATATTTAGAACCTTTTTAAAAAAAAAAATATTAGACATGAAAGTTGTAAATCTAATTAAAATATATAATTTTTATATTATAATTTTTTAAAAAAATATTGATACAATAGTAAAAATAGTATGGTATATATTTTGGAGAGAAGCTAAAAGAGGAAAAGGTGAAATACAGGGCTGAAAAGGGATAACTTTGTCCCTGCAGACAGGACTATGAAAGCATCACTACTCCAAATTTAACTTTTCGTATCGTTAGTATAAGAAGAAATTATATCGTTGAATTGCACATACATCTCTCCCATAGACAACAAATAATTTTGTCTAAAAATTAGTCTTAAGATAATCTCTTCTGAGATGGGTTGTATGAACTACAAAGATTAATACATTGGTGGCAGCTAAGAGTGAAACGAATCGAGTTGAATAGTATCTAACTAAGCTTAGCTCGTTTAAAAAACAAAAAGTGAGTTAAATTTGGTTCAAATGTATCTCAAACTTAATAATCGAACAAATTATGAATGTATATATATATATATATTTTTTAACCCTTACATAAATTTTTCTCACATCATTAGCGTGGCAGCCCAGCACAATTCTAATCTTGGGCACGTGTACGACGACTTGCAGTCGTCTATTATTTTGTCGATTTCTAATTCTGGACGAATTGGTTATTAACCAATTTGTAGGTAGAGTTTCGTTCGACTAAAAATAGCAGGTTTTAATGTGTTTGATGGGGATTCAGAATCAAATTGACACAAACCTTCAAATTTATTGCAGTAACAAAATAGTAAAATAGAAAGTACACATTTTTCACATCTGAAGTAAATAAGATTTTTAAATTAAATTCGAATCAAACGTGTTCTTGGATTGCTGGTGCCACCAACAAAATTTACCAAATTTATTAACTTAATTAAATTTTAAAATTTAAAATATTTATTTAAAAAATTATTAATTAAACTTATAAATTTTTATATTAAATATTTTATTTTTAAATTATATAAATAATTAAAATTTGATTAAATCTTTTGTAGTTAGATGAATGTAACAGATTTTTCTTGATTCTGATCTTTGGACAATGCAGCTGCCGCCACTAGGTGGCAAAATTTCCCACAAGCTCTGAATTATATACAAAACAGAAATTGAAACGACTTTAATCGCACACAAGCTTTGGACTGATCACGATGATGGTGCTGGTGGCGGTGATGGTGACGCACGTCAGATTCCGGAGTAATTTTCACAACCAACAGCGAAAGCGAAAGCGAAAGCGAAACCGAAGCAGCAGAAAGTTTATTATTAATCAATATTTATGATGATAATGACGTAAACACGAGTTCAAACACTTAATCTACATTACTTCTTGCATCTACTAACATGTTCCCCTTCTCGTCTAATTCAGAGGGAAGATGTAGACGAGGATGTTAATAAAACAAGTCAAAGAAAATTACAGATGTTAATTACTAACCATCCTCCGATCCAGCCATAGTTTATCAAAAATTAAAAGAAACAGGTACTGAAAAAGGGAAGCACGAACCGATTAGATCTGAAGATGATCAGGTGGCGGGGGAACAACAATGGGAGCATCGTCGGAGTCCATTTTCGTTGCAAGCATTGCAGCTTCTGAATCCCCCTTTGGCCGAGAACCCCTTATGGCTTCCACTGCAATCTCCGCAGAGAATGAACCTCGCGCCGCCGCACACCTCGCAGGCGGAAGACGCGGCCGGCGGCGGTCCGCCGATGATGCGCTTGAGCTCGCCGGATTCGTGGAGTTGACGAATCTCGTCGGCGCCGCCGAGGTACCGTCCATCGACGAAGACGCGGGGGAGAGATAATTGACGTTGGCCAAGCAGTGATTTGAGCTCGGAGAGGGAAGACGAGTCCATCCAGAGATCTCGCTCATCGACAGCTACCCGAAATCCACGTAGGATAGATATGACGGCGCGGCAGTCCTCGAATGTTCTGCGGACAACACGGAGGCTGGTGTAGTAGACAACAATTTTCTTGTCCGTGGTGTTGTTGAGATCGGCGGAGGCGGCGGCCGGGGAGGAAGGGGAGAGGAGAGAGCGCCAGGCGCGGAGGGCGGAGGTTGAGGCGCGGACGCGATGGAAGACGGAGGAGCAGCGGGGAGTGGCGGTGAGGTCGCCAGAGACAACGTCGGAGGGGGAGTCGTCGAGGAGGAGGGAGTGAACGTCTTTGAAGGAGAATGAAGTTGATAGCTTCGAGGGGGAGGAGGTAACGGCGGCGGTGGAGCCGCCAGGGACATGGCCCCAGCGCGACCACATCGGCTGTGACAACAGCGGGGCGGCGGGGGGTTCACCTGCCGGTGATGATGGAGAGAAAGTTCTAGAAAGAGAGAGGCAGAGCACGGATAAGGCGGAAGGTCGGAGGTGGAGGAGCCTTCACTTTTTTGTTTTTTACTTCTTCGTAGCCTTCTAATTCGTGTGTTTATATAGATGACCGATTATTTTAATTGTTATTATCCGTATGGTATTTGTTCGTTAATAATGTTTGTTTTTTTGTTTGATATCATACTACTCATTTAGCAAAAAGGTTTACCGCTTATAGACCTTTTCTTCTTCTTTTTTTTTAATTGTTAAATTCGATTTTTATTCTATATTTTATAAACGTGTTAATGAAAAGTCCTTTTTAACTAATTATTATTGTAATTTGAATACTTTATCTGTCTTTAGTGATGAACAAAATATGATATTTTTCTAGCATTCAACAGCAGTAATCAACTGAGTCAATACTAATTGATAATTTATATGCCAAACTTTATCATGACTTACGTATTTTATCACCGATTTTTCATCCCAACGTACATAGTGGCACGAGGAATGTTTCCTCACCTAAGAATGTAATAAGCTGCCATTCATAAGATAGCTTAGAAGGTGTTCTTTGATGAAAATATTAAATTCGTCTCTTGTGAGACAATCTAAAGTTGATGTGTTATCCCGATAAATTACAGAACGTTGAGCCTGATACAGAAAAGTATTAGGATACGCAAAAGCAAGCGGAGTTGATTCTTGTTAGGCTGAGACATCGGCTGCCCAGACTCGACCTAATATGATAATGTCAATGCCAGAAGATTAGAAGCAGCACGGGCTGCGTAAAGGAGGTCAAGCTTCTTGGCAGATAGCCTTTCCCAAGTTTTTTTTCCATCCCGACTTTTGCTACGCTCATCCAAAAAATTAAATAATAAATCACATAAAATAGGTGATAATATCATGACCATTTATCACAATATAAATAGTTTCAATTTTGATAATTTATACAAATCATGAGATAAACGTGCAAATCACGAGATAGCTGTGTAATTAAAATTAATTGTGTATGGTTTAATGTATAATTTATAGGAGGCGAGTAATTTTTCTCAGACGGGCTGGCAATCTGATTGAGCAGAGCAAGTGCAGCCAAGCCAAGCTGAGACTACACTGTCAGGTGCCACGGCAGGAGCATCTTCCGCGACCTAGGATGGCAGGCTGGCAATTAGATCCGCATGCGTCCAACTAGGATGACCCCAGTCTACGAGACGAATGGGGCAGGAAAGAGTTAAGACGACAACCTCTCGCGAATTCTGCGATTTCATGGCGAATCTTCACGAATCTAACCGGACAATGAAGGAGATTCACCAAAATTATTATCCTCCAATCCTTCGTCAAGGAAGAGGACTTTCCTCACACGTACATTACCAACCTTCTCTTAAAGCACTGGAGCTGGAGGAGGAGATGAAGATAGTTCATGGAGGGAAGTTGTAATCCAAATTTTCTTCCTTCACTAGTACAATATCGTCATCGGTCACATAAACGTCCATAATTTTTTACTCCACATCGTCAGAATTTTCCTCAGAATGTGTCGTTGTGATTGCTTGTCGGTTTCTCGGCCTCACATATTTAATGGTTCATTACTAAACCAATGCCCTCTCCATCATAAAATAGAAGGAATTGAAGATTAAATAGCCTTTATCTGTTACCTTGAACCAAAACGATGTTTGAGGTTAATTCCCAGCTAAAATTTTTAACTTATAGATTTTTCTTCAAAAATAAAAAATAAAAAGAAATAACGTAAAGATTATGTTCTTTCTTTGTCCAAACAAAAACTTTAAAATGATGCTGGATGTAAACTCTGCTGAGAAGGCCCCGGTCCGGCATTGCAACTTTAAATTTGATTCTCTATTTCTGCATGAATTTTTTTTTGAAGAATAATGCCACCTATACCAACAAATCTTTAAAAAAAATCCAAACTAATATAATAAATTTTAAGTAGTTTATTTTGATATTTGGTACAATATAGGTGCAATGGATGAAATTAATTTTTGGTAAATATTTTTAGTACTTTAGTATATGAAGAATTTTATATTAGTGGATGAATTTTTGGTAAATATTTTTAGTACTTGAGTATTTTCCTTTTTTAATTAGTCGAACTAAAAGGAACAAGCAGAGCCAAACATACTCAAGTTGCCAATCCAAGTCAGATTGGTCAATTCAAAGATCTGAACTAGTTTCTTTTTTTTTTTTTTTTTTTATTTTTAACAGTGCACTAAAGTATATCCGAATATTTCAAGCTTCATCTATGGAATCCTTTTTCCGACAAATTTTTTTTTCTTTTTTTTGCTGTATGGGATGTTACTAATCTGATGTGTCAGACTAATGAAAACCTTTGCTACTTATTTTTATTCTTTCCATTCCATCTTGTTTGATAACAAAAGAAAATGAATCTAAAAACAAATTTTAAAATTTCTTTAGCTGTTGCTAATCGCATTGAATTACGCTACACGACAGTTCATCATGGAGAAACTGCACCATCTTCTAAATTCAATAATTCACGAATATAAGGCAGTTGAAAGTTAAAAGATGTCAAACATTTTAACGAAAGTTCATGACCAAAAGTAACAAATTACGTCGTCTTTTTTATCGAGTCTGACATCAATCGACATAATAAGTGCTCGAAGGCTGAGGTGGCTAAGAATGTAATGTTAGCAATTAGAAACACACAAGACTTGTATATGAAAATTTTTATCTGGACCGAAGTAAAATCAAGGACGTCCACGTGACCGGCAGCAGAAGTTTACTAAAGGTAAAAAAGATTACATCTCTTGCTCACTTTCTCTCTACAGATCAAGGTCACAAAGCTTAAACCTAGCTTATAAGAGTTCTCTCTTCATTAAAGAGTCTAAGTCTCAGTCTTGCATGATTGGTACCGTACAATGGTGCCATAGATAGCTCTTTATAAGTATTGTTTTGAGTCCGCTGGTGTCACGATTACCACGAAAAAGACGGATCTAATGATTTTATGGATGAACAGTCAATCGCGCATTTACTGCACCTCTTAGCGCTCGATATTCTTGGTTCGTCTTCATGGCATTACATGATCTTGCAAGGGTTATTCTACTGACTCATTTTTCGTAAATTCTGCTGACTAGACATACTCGGTTTAGCTCCACTCTCGGTCAGTATAGAAGTGAATATTAGCCGAATTGGTGCTATATCAATTCTTACGAGAAAAAAAGATGACCACATCATACGATAGATGGTAGGAAGTAAAAGCAAAGCAAAGTTTTTGCTGTTGCTTCACAGCAGTTTTCTGATGTGTGGTTTGCTTTCATCTGGATCTGCGAGTGTCGCATGTTGCATCCATGTGAGAAATTGATGCTTGCACAGTGATAAGTGATATTACAGTACAGAATGCTCTGGAGATGCCAGAATTGTTAGATTAATTAATTAATTATCTGACACCATTGACAGATTAGGATATAATCCTTTCATGATAAATATCATAATTAATATAATTGTACACTTGATATGCAACATAGTTGTAGATGCCATTATAATATAAAATTAGTTTTGCACTCGTACAATACACAGATATTAGTTATATATAATCACATATAAATATTAATACAGAAAAATTTAATTTCTTATAATTTTTATAGCATAATTTCATATAAATTGAAGTTTTTTTTTATTAACATATTATATTTTATTTGTTATATATTATTAGAACAAGAAAAAAATATTATATACCATATATAAAAATTATTTGAAAAGTAGCATAAAATAGTGGTGAGATATATATATATATATATAAAACTTTATATATAAAACTTAACATTATATAATATAATTATTTTATATTAATATTTATATATCTATTTAGATTTTTTATAAATTATTATTTTTATTAAGTATGCATTTTTAATATTAGACTTTTATATTTTATTAATAAGTTATATGACTTTATTAATATTACACGTTAGTTTAATATTGGATGATATTTTTTTTATCTAGGGCGTTTAGGACGGATTATTGACTTTTACTTCATGAAGTGTAGATCTCAGGTTTAAATCCCAAAAGTGCCACCCACAAGGTTGTAGAAAATTTATCCCCTTTGTATTCTGTGGAGGATAACACGGACCTTCGGATCTGCACACATCGAAAAGTTGATACTCCTCGGTTGGTGAAACATTGATCAGTGCCACCCGTGAGTTTATCTATTACGATGACCATACAAAAATTGACCGATTACGGACAGAATTTTTTCACGACAATCTCAAAAAAATAATAATAAATTAGATGATATATTTCTATAATTCAAATTATTAGATAAATAAAAATACAAACTCTTCTTTTTTTTCCTATATGTGGCTATTGTATTTGGTTTATATCATACAGATCGAAAATACAGCAATACAATATTTCCTTCTAACTCACTCACGTTCTTTGTAATTCGAATCTCCGACCGTGCAGACCACGCGGTTACCTACTAATATCTAAAATCAACTGGGGTTGGTAAGAAGAGAAGCTTTAAATCACGGGTTAACAGTCTGTGGAGGCCCGTGTCATCGAGCAAGCGGACATGGAGCAGATTATTAGATCGTTCCAGCGCAGAAGGCAACTTCTCTCATAGTAACAATTATCCAATTAACAATCAGACCGACAGCCTCTCGCATTTGAAAAAAAAAAAAAAATTAATTAATTTAGAGCTTAACTCAAGCGGATCTTAAACTTAGTCGAACTCATATGCATAAGTCATGAAGGTATATACATTTATCCAATTACGTAAGTAATCATTTCCTTAAAACAATGGTTATGAAAAAAACTAATCTTTTGCCGGTTATGATTTGAGTTGAAAATACAAAAAATCTTGGAAGTTCATGTCTCGTGATGAATCCCTTCAAACATTCGCCGGTAAATTACAAACAAAAATAGAAAAAAAAAAAATTTCCTCTGACACCATTTATCGTCATTTCCTTCTTCCCAATCTCTTCCTCCTCCATTTCGATCTCTAGATCTAATTAGCAGCTCCTCGAGTTAATGTTTTCATGGCGGCGTCAAAATTTCAGCCACAAGAAGAGAACAACAATAACAAATTACTCCAAGTAATGGAGCGAGAAGTTGTGATCGAGTTCATGCCCGGCGCAAAGTGCCGCGCCGACATCCACCTACACTCGCTCCACTCCTCCGCTGCCGTCGCCTTCAAAGTCCAAACCTCCTCTCCTCAACGCTTCCACGTCAACCCTCCCTCCGGCTTGCTCCCGCCGCTCTCCTCCGTCGTGCTCCGCGTCATCCTCCGCCCGCAATCCTATCCGCCACCCTCCTTCCCGCGCTCCCCCTCTGACCGCTTCCTCATCAAAGCCTCAACCAACTTCGCCACTGAAGATACTAAACTGAAAGTCGCCTACGTCGGGCCTTTTCTCTTACACCACGCGGTCTCGCTCGGCGGCGCTGCCACCGTGCGTAACCTTCTCCGCCGGCAGAAAGACATCGTAGCTGAACTATCTGTTAATGAAGCTGCCGCGCTTTATAATGCAGCTTCTTCTCTTCCTGATAAAGAGATTCTTAACCTGCTCGTTGAGTATGGGCTTCTGGCGGCCGGCGGCAAGGAGTTTAGACATGGCCATGAAGTGGAGGAGGTCAGCGACGCAGAAGCGAAAGGAGACAAGGGGAGAGGTGTTGCTCGGGTGGCGGCTCTGCACAGAGCGGTGGCGGCCGGAGATGTCGAGGTGGTGGAGAGGTTAATGGAGCTCGGGGTCGATGCAGGGACCACCGATGCTCGGGGTAGGACAGCGGTCGACATTGCCAGGGATATGGGGCATGTAAGTCTCGTTATCTACAATTGTTACCTTCTGGTATTAAATTTTGTGGTCTACTGAAAAAATAACATGCTAGATGAGTATCTACACCATGTGTGGCTCGATAGCCAGCCTGCCATCAATGGGCCGGATGGCATTCCTCGGAACCACGTATGTCTCTCGTTTCCGCTAGACGAATACCACAGGCCAACCTTCTAGAGTATTTAGTTTTTAAGTATGGGCAGTATCGTGGTACAATTTATAGGATCAGTAGTTATTAATTAGTAGTACGATACATGGATATTAATATATATATATTATCTTTATAAAAATAAATTTTTTTTTATCAAAATATATATTTTATTTAATTTTGATATTATTCGTTTTCTCCAAATAATTGTTTGATTTTTTAAATTCTTTTTTTTACTAATTATTATGAGTCCCACTTATTTTTATCAGAGTAAGAACTAATGATAAATATCATACTTAAAGTTACTTATGGTGATACATAGCGCAATGACTTTAACAGGATAATTTTATATATTTATATATAGATTATTGGGACCCGCATGTATCAATACTATCGTTATCGGTAGGTATTACAAACTTATATAAACCTAGCAAATACACCACATTCATCTAGCATTGAAGTCTAGAATAATCATTACTTTAAAAATTAAAAAAAAAGAATTTTTTTTATTTGCTTGAGAAGGATATTGGGATAAAAACAGCTCTATAATCAAAGCAGTAGTTCAAGATATTTAACATTTTGAACATAATAATTGATATTGTTTAAAAAAACATAAAAATATAAAGTTTTAAGGTTTTTGAACTACTCAAAATATTTCGAATATATGCCGTACACCAATTAAGAAGAAAAATGGTCAAGATTTTTTGTGCTATCCCAAACTACAGTACGAGATTTACAATGATAGAACCACGTTAGAAACATGGGTACCATGACGACTTTCAGGCCTACCAAGAATCTTAGCTCATTTTATATCTGTATGATTGAATAGGGAGGCGGTTCACATAGACCCGTGAACGACAAGAGGTCATGATTGTGTGCTGGTCTCCGTGGGACACTTCTGTTTTATGTGCACTATCTCCTTTCGCCGCTCGGTCCTTGTCGACCGGCCCGCCGGAGGCAGACCCTCGCCGGAGCCTGATCTGGCCACCGACCCTCCTCTGTAAGAGTTTTAATACAAAGGCTAATACACTTGTGTTGCACATACCATTGATCACTGATGAATTTTACAAAATTATGAGGTGAGAGATGACGCCGTTCTGGCAATGGCTAACTGTAATTATTTTAATTGGATCTGAGGTCATAAAAAATTAAGAATTAAAATGTCTTCTAAAAATATGTGTAAAATGACGCCAACTCAAATCGTGGTAGGACGAGGGTTCGGCCAGAAAGGATGACAGCGAAAGAAGCCGGAGAAAACGAGGGATTTTTTCTGAAAGAAAAAGAAAGATAAAATGGAAAATATCGTTGACGGAGGCGATCGTTCTCACAAGTGAAGCCGTCACCTTAACATTTGCGAGCTATTCTTCATATTATTATTCCGAGTGAAATAGCATTTTTGTTTCTTTTCTAGAGATTAACAAGGAACCTGGGGAATTTCAAGCAAATTAATGGTATGTTAATTTACGCGCAGGAAGAGGTTGTGGAAATACTCCAGCGAGGAGAAATGATTCTCACTGCTGCCCGAAGAGGAGACCTCAAGCGCCTAGAATCTCTCTTGAAGTGTCGACGGCAGCGGGCCGGCGCCGTTCGAGCAAGCGATCAGTACGGAATGACGGCGCTCCACGTGGCCGCTATCAAGAGCCACATCGAGGCGGTGGTGCTGCTCATCGAGTGCGGGATGGACGTGGACGTCGTGGACGTCGAGGGCCACACGCCTCTCCACCTCGCCGTGGAGGGCGGCGCCGCCGACGTTGTGGAGCTGCTGGTGGACATGGGAGCCGACGTCAACGCGCGGAGTAAAAGAGGAGCGACGCCGCTGTATATGGCCCAGTCCATGGGGCACGACGCCATTTCCAAGCTGCTGCTCAGCCGGGGCGCTTCATCCTCTTCTTGCGTGGCTTCGTCTTCTTCCTCCTCCACTTCATGAGCGTAACCAAACACCTGATCATCGCTCTTCAAACCTTTCTTCGTAACCATATAGCCATGATCGCATTTTTTTTTTTTTCTCTTCATTATCTTTTATTATTTTTTGTGTTTTTTCTAGATTGGGACGTACTTGTAAGTTGTGTGATTACGTTTCCTGCATGTATTTTGCCATAATTTGTGGACCGATAACTTTAACGTGGAAATGTACGTAGGGCTTGTTTAATTGAAAAAGAGGTGGGAAAAGTGGAACAGGAAGTTAGAAAACTGAATTTGTGGAGCAGGAAAAGTGTGCGAGAATGAGTTATATTATTTACTTATTGGTAAAAAAGTGATTGAAGAGTGTTCTAGTCTTGTAGATATCAAGTTGGTTTTTCTTATATCAGTTCATGTCTCTATGTTCGATTTCACAGGTTTATGTTCGGCCGCAATGACGTTTGCTTGGAAAGAGTAACAATCATTTAGAGCTCTTCTAATATTCCTCTAAATTGTTAATCTTGTAAATTTGTCGTCTTCTTTTTTTTTTTTTTGAAAATTATTGATTCTAATCAGTAACTAGTCCACTTGTATGTTTGTCCTAATACATGTCTGTGACCATCATTCACAAAGTACAAAGAAGCTTACATATCACTTACGGATTTTGAACGTCATATTCCATTTATGAAACAAATTTTACTATCTGTCCTACATATCTTGGTATTTTGAAATTGAATGTTGAATTCATGGGCACATAAGGAGTTAACACATCGGGCGAAATATCAAATAGTTGCACATCTGAAAATATTCAAGTGGTAGCCTATGACTTTTTTTTTTAATTGGCATTAAGTTATCTTGTTGGACACTCAATTAGGCGGGCCTTGGCCCCTTCGGATTTTGCGGCCTTTAAATAGTCCCCTTTGGATTTTGACACTCAACTAGGCGGGCCTTGACACTCAACTAGTCCGTCATTGCATCAGTCCCCTTGGGATTTTGTGGCCTTTCAATAGTATGTTTGGTTCGACCAAAAAAAAAAGTATGTTTGGGCCATGGCTGCAGTGTTGATTACAATAAACATTCCCTTCGATCTTTTGAATTATTTTCCAATTAGATCCTAAGATCTTTCATTACTCCAGTTGCAAACCTTCCCTTCCATGGTTGCATATTCATGGTTATGAGCCTAACATAGTGGAGTAATTCCCATAAATTTGACTATAACAAGCAATATATAAAGACTTATATGTGACGTAAGAATAATAAGAAAATTCCCTCCACTCTTTTCTCCTTTTCGCTACCCTTTTCACTACCTGTGATGTTCTAACATGTTTACGATATTGAATTTTATAGACCTCGATATAAGTGGTCACGTTATATAAAATATCTTAAGCACCTTCTGTTATAATCTAATATTATCTATGTCTTCACAAATTTCATCATGGCATTGAAGCTTGTATTCTAGAACCAATGGATGGGTGCGATGGTCATCAATGTACCATCGATGAAGGAAGAAAGTGGTTTTTTTTTAGATTCTCCTGATGGAATCTTTAACGCAAGCGCATGTTTTCGTATGAACCTCAAATTTGCAGAAAATATCCGTGCACAACTTTCACTGGCTTTCTGGAATCCGAGTACATACCTTCCATTAATATGAACTCCTGCCACGGAGAAGAAGGTGGTTTTGTGCTTTGTATTGCGTTGTTTTTGCCTGCGCCTTGCTGGGCGGGCTTTCACGTCATGAGTTGGGGCCTTTTTTTTCGTTGGATTTGATTGAATCAATTGAGTCCTTTATACAGCTTGTTGCTTGAATTTCTCTAGGCAATGCAAAGTTAAGATTTTATACCTTAAATTGACAGAGTGTGATAGAGAAATACACTATAGTTGATAGTTACTGTATTATTATTAAGATGTTTACTTCGTTTTTTTTATATAGATTTTTATAAAAAAGCTACATTATGTTTCTTGAACTCTTTGAATCATAATATATGCTATAGTATTTGTATCTCTACAAATTCTATTCCACCTCATCTTTCAATCCCCTTATACCCTCCTTATGTATTGCACTAGTTTTGAAAGACCGAAACTTTTATCAATTTTGCTCGTGACTGTCTATATGTTGCCACACGCGAAAAGGCACTCGTGCATATACTAACCAGCACATCAACTTGTAATGCACAACTAACAATGCAAATAGTCGAAACCTGGATGAAAAGGATTCATGAGACTCTCCCGTCCACCGCGACACTTCGTCGCGGTCCATGTATTGCATTATATCTTTTGGGTGTAGAAAAAGGGATAAATTTTTGGTAAGTATCCTAAGCACTCCTCGTCTGCTGCTATCATTGAGACGTAGAATTTCCTCCAAACTAGTTTCATCTCCAATACACATGGAATAAATTTTTGGACCACATGGAACGAAATTGGGTCCCTTGGCCCGCTGGCATGCAAGTTGCACCGGTCGCTCTAGCGCTAACTATGTCTACATTTCCTGCATAAGACACGGTGACTGATCAAAATTCAGGAGATAAGTGCATCACCTAGCCTATCTTTTTTGGGCCACCTCTGCGATCTCAACTTTTCACGACAAAGTAGTAGCTTTGTCCTTGACTTTCCGTTTTTTGGCAGCAAAGTTGCATGTCGATCAATATACATCAACGACAATAACATTTTAGTTATAAATCACGTCCCAGCAGAGTCTGTAAAGAATAAAAATGTATGCAGCTACACAATACTTATGTCTATTAATTTAGTATTGCACCAATTTCACCCAAATTAACAACAATGTTTGTTGGAAATTCCATCAATCAAAACTCTATTGAGCCAGATAAAATCTGAATTACATATCGCGTATTGGAATGTTTACTACACATAAGATATATGGTTCAATTATATTGGGATAATTAAAAGTCCCGATGAACGGTGATGCTCATCCTTGTTCCTTCTCTCATCTAATGTCCCGGCAATGGATGTAAGCTCCCGAGCTTTGGTTTAAAAAATACAGGGAGCACACACACCATACTTGCTTACATGGTGGAGATGAACAGAATCCACAATCTCAATTTAGAAATATGAACGATTGATTTATGACTTTGTGGTCTATTAATTTGGAGAGACACTCTTCTTAGGGACTCGTTAGAGTAAAGTATGGATACCAACAAGTATTAGACTTAGTTGGTTAACAAAATTGGATTCTGCAGTTAAGGAACCCCTACAAAAAAATCATAGATTCGAACTTACAGTAAACACTTGTTGGAATTTTTTTTTTGAAATTGCTCTATTTTCGAACGGCATTAGTTTCACCTACTATGGAGGTCAGAATATTTGTGGAAACCCAAAAACAAAAAAAAAAAAGAAGTAAAGTAGGGATATCTATGAACCGAGCCATGTTTGAGCTAGCCTTATACTAGCATAGTTCACCAAACAACAACTTTGACTCAAGTTCAAGATTTAGTTCAGACATGGCATGTTCAATGATTCGAGCCAAATAAATAAAAAAAAAGGGAGCGGTTTGTTGAAATTGCCGAGCATAATAAACTTGAGTTTACGTTTACCAAACTTGACATACTCACTAAGACAGTCAAGCTTCTCTTCTTCAAAATAATAACAAGAATTGATACTACGTAAGTATTGTAAACATTGAAATTAAAACACAAATCTTTCAAAGAAACGAGCATTGAACATAATACGTACACCTGATGCTGCAAAAAAGAAAAAAAAAAAGGAAAGAAAGAAAGAAAGAAAAACATAACATCTTGTAAGCTGCTCCTCGGACAAAAAATGGCTTGATAAAGTATAAACTGGACTGCTACTTGACAGGCATTAAACACTTAGCCCTTCTTTGGTAAAAAAATGTAACATTTTTGTAATTATCACAAGCCATAGAGAGCTGAGTCGAATTCGTCTCCGCTTAGCTTCTTTATAAATATATTTTACATCGGGCTTAGATTTGCTCCTTATAAATGAGCCGAGCTGTAGTCTAATCTGTATCAATCTGCTCTTGAGCTACTCTGCTCATTTATACTCCATAAATTCAAAGTAAACATTTAGCATAATTAAATTTACACCTTTCATCGGCTAGTGTCATTTGTGAGTTTATCACTCTGATTCTCAGTGGCCTCCTCTCAGGTTGAAATTTCACAGCTTAACTATTACATACTTTTGCTTGGATCAAGAGAAAAATTAATCAACTAAATACGAAGATGTGTCCTTGATTTGTTGTACAAATTTAAGAACTAATAAATATAATTGGAATAATCAAGCAATGGCAAAAATAATATTTCATAAAGTAAAGTATTTAAAACTGTAAAACATAAGAGATAATTCCTATATATCTTAGAAAAAGTAATTTAAGAATTAATTTCTAAAAGGGGCAAAAAATAAAGAGCCGTCTATTTTTAACTAATGTCTATGGAAAAATCCAAAAGCTTGTAATCCTCGTCAACTTTCCGTACGAAATTTAAGTAATTAACTTCTCTTGAGCACAATCATTGTGCTTGACAATTAAAAATGTTTGCAGAATTTAAAGAAAAATGTCGCATATATACTTGAATTTACCAATTATAAATAGTTATCTTATTCAATTATTAAACGGATATTGGCCAATGGACATGAAAACCTAATCTTTTCAATGGAAATAATCTCAAAATAAATGTGAAATTATCGCAAAAAAAGAGAGCCAGAAATATGAAGAACAAGAGAATGGAACATCGGATTAGTATCTAATACAAATTATTGCATGTGGGAATTCTAGAAACAGCGTACGTCCCGCATTTTTTAAATGGGAAACTTACAAATGAGTCCAGCTCGTTTAACGTGTTAGCAATAAGTCAATCATTTTTAATCAGTTATCTTTTATATCAAAATATTTTTTTAAATAAATTGTTTGTATAAAAATTATAGAATATATCAAGATTTTTTTTATTTAAGATTTTTCTCAAAAAAATTTATTAAGACTATTAAGTCTTAGCGAATTAATTTTTGAAGTATTAAATTTTTGAAGCCTTAAAATAGTCATTCAGAAGTTTTTTTTTTTTTTTTTAAATTATTGAATATAAAAATTATAAATTACATCGAAATTTATTTTTTATATTTATTTTTTAAAAAAAAAAATTATAATTGTCAAAAGCTCTATACACAAAATCTTGAAAGAACGGTTGATTTGTAAGGATTTGAATTAAGTGGCCGAAAGGATTTGAATTAGATTGCTGATTTGTAAAGAACTTTTTTTTTTTTCGGACGATTTGTAAAGAACTTTAAATCCACGGACTGATATGTAATTTTCTTTAATAAGCAGCTTGTGAAACTCATAGCATTCTAAATATTGTTATCCACAACACAGATGGTTATTATCATTTGGCATCTATCTATAATACACGAAAGTAAAAAGTTTAGTGGTCTTTTTATCCTAATATAATTATTTAATAGTTAAAATAATTTTATGATATATATTAGATTGCTGGACATGCGAGTTTGATGTATCCCACTTATATTTAATCGGAAGCTATAAACCGCCAATTTTTTGTCTCCCTTACATCATCTCTTATAATTTTCAGATTAGAATTTTTTATTTGTGGATTAGATTTTTTTAATATCTTTTTTTTTTATTGTCTTCTGAAAAAATATAATATATAATTGACGGATATAATTTAAAATTTTAAAAATATTTTTGATTATGAAGAAAAAAATTACAAATTTTACTAATTGTAGTTTTTTAAATAATTTTTAATTATTTTCGGCACACATATTGCAAGTACATCACTCGCCTGTATCTACCAAAAGTCCATGACTAATAGGGAGGAACAACTACATATCAACGCTCACTTTTATAGGGTTCACCTTATAAACTTTCATTTTGTTATAATTACTAAATCTAAAAAAAAATACATATATGAAGTGTTGAATTTTTTTTTTTAAATATGAATAGTTATTTAATCTTCGAATTATTTATTAGCTACAAAAATTTTGAAATCTCAAATATCTATTTAGAAATTTTTTCTTGAAAAAAAATTTGAATACAAAGTTTAAACTACTCTCAATTGTGAAGCATGGATCGTCCTAGATTACATTGTCGGGTGCGCTCGCTTCCACCACTATGAATGACACCGGATGGTTCGCTGTTTGGAGAATTTACTGTTGTGGTTAGGTAACTCTCAGTACTCCATATTTGGTCCGGAGGCGGACAACAGGCCGTGGTTTTACTCTTCTCCGCGTACATAGGTCCAAAATGATCATATAGGTGTGCATGAAAAACTATGGTCTGCGAGTTAGCGGAGACGTAGGAAAAAATTTCACCTTGTTATCTAAAAAAAAAAAACATATTCCCCTTATTTATATATATATATATATATATATATATATATATATATATATATTATATATAGTACTTCGTGACATACTTTGATTAGGAGTCATGAGATTATACCACTTTATTTAGGGAATTTATTCTCTTAAACAATTGCATTCACATGAATTTTGCGTGAGAACTTCCGTGGGTACTATCATTTCTGTCGGTGTTTTTTTTTAATTTTTAAAATTTGAAACAAAATTTGTAGTTTGATTTGGACCATATTAGACAAACTTTAAGTAAAGCTTTTACTCTTTGTTGAGAATTAAGATATCGTCTCGTGCCGCATTTCGATAAATCTTAAACTCGAAACATGCTGATGGTGTTGTGCCGAATCGTACTAATATATATCAGAACAGACACATACCTTTTAAAATAGTTTGTGCCGATCAGCGCCTAAAACCATTCTTCTTACCATGATTCGCATGCATTTAACATGCATGAACGCGTAGCAATTCTTTTTGAGGGATTTGAATATCAGTCCATGCATTGTTTCAACTATGTAAATGAGTCTATTGTCTTAAATCTATTTATTTTTAACGTTTTATTTTTTGAAAAAACTTCAAATACAAATTTTAGAGATCACATAAAATCTACTTTCTTTGTTTCTAAAATTTTTCAAAAAAAATAATTTTAAATAAATATGTTGATGCTTCAAAATCATGGCGGAGTATCTATTAACTCGTTAAGATTTTAGATCCTCAAAACATCTATATAGAATTATTTTCTAAATTTTTTTAAATAACAGCGCTGTAAATTACATTAATATCTATTTTGGAATTTAAAATTTTTTTTCAAAAACATTTATATAGTAGTCAAATAATATCTCATATGAATTTTGTAAAAAGTTTAAGATAAGCAATTGATTTGCACAAACTTTTTAAAATAGGGGCTGGTGTTGTATTTTCCTTTCTTTTTTGGGAAATACTTTGGAATAAGCATGTTTGCTTCAGTTCAGACACAATGTCCGAACCGAATTTTACGTAGATAAAACGCTAACCACAGAAATTAGAGCTCTAATACCAAATCGGGAAATGAACTTTGTGCGCAATTTTGAGCGCATATATAATTCTCTCTGATTTTCTAATGTCAATAACCAACTATTCATGTTGCTTTTCCATCACTTCCAGATTCAGAAAAGCTCGCCACTTTAGAGCTTAGGTTCCAAAGCTCTCATACGGCGAACCATGAACTTCATCTTGCGTTATGTTTGGGCAGCCGGGTATTTTCCTGATCTATGCGTTATGTTTGAATACATGCTGATAATGCATACAATACATAACACGTAAACTTCATCTGATTCCGACTGTTCTACTCATATTATCAGACATAATAGAAAGTATTATAAAACAAATTTGTTATTAATGTTTAACATATTAATATTATGGGAAATAGTACCGAGATTGCATAACAAGCAACAAAGTGTTAATACAGAAGCATCAATGTTATTCTAGTAACAGCAAAATTTGCCAAAAAAAAAGGCAAATATCTTTTATACAAGATGAGATGATTTATTGGGACACTAAGAAAAAATAAATACTCAAGAACTGAAGAAATAAGTAACATAACTAATATAAAAGCGGATATATCACAACTTAAACGTATTTGGACTTCATAAAAAAACCAATGTTTAGAAGGCATAAAAAACCAATGGTTGGAAAAACTCTTGGTTGTAAGCAATACTTTAGCGAACATGGATAATTTACCAAACATCTTTGGGATTACAACATTAAAAAGATAATAATGATAAGAACTGCAGTCTGTTGCATATACCCTAATATGCTGTTCATCAGCAGAAACAACCAGGGAGAAAACGCCAGATACATCCCGGACAACTCGCCGTACTTGTTATCATCATCGTAGTCACGGTTCATCATCACAACTTCATCCTCGTCTTCTTCTTCTCTCTGTTTAGGGTTTACCTTATCTTGGCTACTGCTTAACCTAACAATTTCTCACTACTAAGTTCTTTTAGTTTCCCTATCTTTGCAACATTTTTTCTTGATTAATTAGCTACGACGCATTCCGGTTGCAAACAAATATGTAGCACCGATTCAGCATTGGAGTAAATGAAAACCTAGAGAATAAGGGTATATATCATCCGATGTTACGAGCATATACATATATACTGGTATCAAGAAGCGTTTTGGGGATTGTGTGTTCTGGCAAAGCCTTTTTTGTTGTTTCAGGTAGGAGTTCTCAATCTGTAAATATGTAGGGAAGATCTGCGATCACTGTAAGAGCTATTTTTAAATAATATATGATGGTAGATAGATTCGCTTTTGAAAAGATGAAGCGCGAGTCGGAGTTGTCCCTACCATTGAAGTGATATTTCTACTGATCACCATGTTTTCAGAGATCTGTAGAAAACTAAGAGGATATATTTAACTGGTTTTGCAGTTTGGGAGAGAGAGAGAGAGAGAGAGAGAGAGAGAGAGAGAGAGAGAGAGCGGGGAACAACGAGGGATGAGGAGGAAGAAAGCACACGTGCGGGAGATCAGGAAGCAGAAGGGTCTACGCAGGAAATTGTGAGAGGCGAAGGGACCATTTTTTTTAAGCTGCAGATTGATTGCAGTGTTTATCGAAGCTCGCATGCGCGCTCAGCCTGCTGCGTTCTGTCTGTCGCCGTCAGTGCAATGCAAAGGGAAAGAAAATGCAGAGAGTTCAGTCTGCTCAGATATACAATGTTTATGAACCACACTAGCAGATCTGATCACATATTGTTAAAGTTATAAGTGTTTTATACCAGTGGCAGAGACGATGAGCTGCTGGGAAGATCAGAGAAACGTCTTTGGTAGCCTTCACTGATGAAAAGTATGACGATGAGCATGAGAGAAAGAGAGAGAGAGAGAGAGAGAGAGAGAGAGAGAGAGAGTACGGGAGAAACTTTTCGATAAGGTATGGTTTACACAAAATCAGTAAAAGAACATATTGTTATTATAATTAAACAACAAAAAGGTATCTGGCAAATCGTAATTAGTGTCCAAAGAAATATTTTTCTGTGAAAGTTCATGGTCCTCTTGCCATGGGCCATTGAGCATTCATCAAACAACAACCGTTCAACTCTAATATTCCGATGCTACTAGGAAAAAAAAATTGTATAAAAGGAAACGAGCAAAGAAGGATCTTAATAAGTAGATCTTTCAAAGTTCATGGTTTGGAGTAAGATTAAAAGCATGAGGCCGAGACGAAGGAATTAGCAGTTCAGCTAGGCTAGCTCTTAGTAATGCCAGTGAACGAGCTGACAGGATTACCGCACCGATGAACAAGGCATATATCACAGCGCTGCGAAGATTTAATGATTTTACAACATTAGATCGTTAAAAAAAAAAAAAAATATTACCTGATTTACTTTTGAAGCAGCAATATCCTACAGTGCTGTTGGGGCAGCACCTCAACTTCTTCAGACAAGGGTAAGTAAGACGAAACTGAGAACATCATGAAAGCAATAACTCAAATAAAATTCCGAAATTAAATTCCAAAACTCCAGAAGAACCTAACAAGATAGAGAATAGCGGTGAAGAGGAAATATAAAACCGCACTACTCCAATTCCCTCCTACCAACAATTAAGATTTTAACAAAGGAAAAAAAAAAGAGCAAACCACTTCAAGCAATCGATGAGTTATCATGAAGCACTTCCACCTGCACCGCCTGATCCTTCCCCCTCCGCCGGCGCCGCGGAGCCATCTCCGGCGGATGAACTCCCAGCTCCCGTCTCCGACGATGAAGCTCCGCTGCCTCCGGCTGCCGGCGGCCGCTTCCGCTTCTTCTTTTCATAGGGAATTCCACGCGCCTTCGCCTGGCTCTCGCGCACTTCACGAAGGTAGATCCTAACAGCGCGCGCCGCAAAGGGATTTGACTCCGGACGGCCGCCACTCTCTTCATAAGCAGCGCGAAGCCGTCCGATGAGCGCGTCAAGCGAACCCCAGGCTTGCCGGAGTGGGCAAGCGCATGGCGCCGGTGGGCTTGGATGTCCAAAGAACGGGCAGCCCGGGACGTGTACCTTCGTCTTCCCGAACTGATCGAGATATTTCAGAAACTCTATAACATGAGCGCCGCTGCACCTTGCCAACGTCAGCGGCGGCCGGTGGTTGCGAAGGTATTGTAAAAAGGTATTCCAGTCCCTCCGCTTCTGCGCTTCGTACCTGCTAGGCTGCGGCTGCGTCGGCGGCGCCTGGGGTGGATCGCCAGCACCACCACCCGCCACAGATGACGAGGGCGGCGGGTCGCCACCGCTCCCCGCCTCCCGATCCATGCACAGTGAAGTCTATTATAAAATTCTAAACAGAAGAATCTCTCTCTTCTCCTGCTAGATTTTTTTTTTCTTTCTTCTCTCCCTGTTTGTTTATAATAAACAACTTGTCTAGCTGTGTGTATCCTGGTGCGCGAGTGTGGATGGATGGAACTTTAAAAGGAAAATGAATTGGTGGGGACGTTCACGTGGTGTCCCTCTGTAGGCGACGTGACATCTTCTTCCTGTTCAACTCGCTCTCGTTTCAGTACGACACTTAGACATGTATTTTTTGTTCATGAGCAATAAATATGAAATTATAGACCAATGAGAAATATATATATATATATATATATATATACATAATAATCAAAGAATTGATAATATGAGTGCATATTTTGCAAAAATTTGAAATATATAAAAAATTTTATATTTAGTTCTAATCGATGGTTGGAATCTAAGTATAAGTATTTTATAAACAAAAATTTTTGTCCTAAAATACAAAAAAAAAGAATAATTCAAAAAATTCCTTAAAAAATTTCATTTTGTGGGATCTCGAATGAAAATATTTGAATATTTGAATGGAAGAGGCTCAAACTGTTGAAGGGTACAACTCGCAAGACGAACAGGGAAAGCAGTACGTGCAGGTGTTGCCATGACCAAAGCACTCAGGGCTACGGATGTTGAATGCGCCGGGGACTTTGAGTTCCTGCGCACCTGAATTTCATATTTCCATCGCTATCTGTGCCAACCAATATATTGGACTATGACCGTCATCTATTTTTTTTTTTTTAAATTATCGTAAAAAAATTCTTTCCGTAATCGGCTCTCATTTAACCGATCGTCGTAACAGATAAATTTACGGGTGGTACCGATTCTATTTTATCAACGAGGAGACCCATCTTCCGGGTAGGGCAGATCCTGACGCACGCTCCTAAAAACCTCAAATCAGACTCATTTTACTTTCCACGAAGTACAGGGGGTCTTCGACCACCACATCTCCTTCGGAGGACGCCCCTGGAGTCCAACCGTCACCTATTCTTATCTCCCAATATATCTAAGGTGAGGGCCCCTCATCCTCCAACAGACCAATTCTTCTAATAAGCCAGAATTGAACCATGGGTGCGAGGGCGGGGCGCGGCTCCCCTGATGCTGAGGCATCAGGGTGTAGGAAATCGGACGGCCGAGATCGGCCGATCCGTAATAATACGGATCTCGAGATTTCGTATAAAACTTTCGTCGACTTATTTGACCTATATTTAAGCATTTTTGAAAAAATCTTTGAACTACAAAGTTATAGATTTTGATGAGACCTACAACTTTGTAGTTGAAACCTTTTCGAAAAAATTCCAAAATACATACCGAAATAATAATTAAAATTTTTGATCATCATTTCGGTATGTATTTTGGCATTTTTTCGAAAAAGTTTCAACTACAAAGTTGTAGATCTCATCAAAATCTATAACTTTGTAGTTCAAATTTTTTTTTAAAAATGCTTAAAAATAAGTCAAATAAGTCGACAAAAATTTTATACGAAATCTCGAGATCCGTATTTTACGGATCGGCCGATCTCGGCCGTCCGTTTCCTACACCCTGATTCGGCCGAATCAGGGGAGCCGTGTTCGCGAGGGCGCATCTCCTGTCCTTCTTTTTTTTTTGAGAATATATAATTGATGAAATGGGTTGTTGTTTCTAGTTGTAAAATACTACTCGTTCAGATCAAAACCACCATACGTATTAGAATGACATGAAATGTATCCAATGGCGATGTTATGCGACTCTACCCTGTCTATTTTTTAATGACCGACTGCTACATTGATCTTTAAGCAAATCAAGCTCATTTGAACCTTTGTTTCCTTTACTTTTCGAGTAAAAAATGTTGAACTTGCAAATGCTCTGAAGTCTAAGCCTTACTTGCATCTTCAATATATTGGGCATGCACTTAGGGTTTTCCGTGGTTACAGCTATAGAATATTATTACAGTAGGAAATTAATCACCGATGTGGCCGTACTAAAGTTTTTTTAACTAGGTCCTAAGTCCTAACACATATGATAGCAGTTTAATTGGCTGATTATTGACATATATTAACTTATGCATCTATATTTCTATCAGTTGGGTTGAGATAATAATATCTATGTTTTTTTAATTATCTTAAAAAAAAATTTATCCGTAACCGATCATTTTTTATGCGACCGTTAAATTCTTTCCAAGCTACATTAGAGAACAAGTCCAAATTCAAACAACCTCTCTCTCTCTCTCTCTCTCTCTCTCTCTCTCTCTCTATCTATCTATCTATCTATCTATCTATCTATATATATATATATATATATATATATATATATATATGCATGCTTGTCTTTTCTTGTCTATATGTGTCGCAAAATAGCAGAGAATAATTGCAGAGACGCAAAGTTTCAGTCCACGAAAAGAAGAACCAATAAGTCTGCTTGAAGGTGCTATATCTACAGTCTACCTAGTATTACTTTTATAGGACCATAGCCGAAAGATTTAGGTATGCAATCATTTGAAATGCCTCAAATTTTGATAAGGGCTTCCCCAGTTCCCTGTGTGCAGTAGCTAGCATTTCATACCTTAAAGTTGAATGATAGTTCGTAGACAGCATCATGCATTTCACGAATTTATTGTTAATTAAGATTCTATATATATATATATATGTGTGTGTGTGTGTGTGTGTGTGGTGTGTGTGGTGTGTTCTACTTCTAGATGAACTGGTGAAGCCTATAGCTAAATATATTGATTTAGCTTTATTAAATTAAATATTAGTTAGGTATATACGTACGTTAGAAAGATCACTATTTCTTTTTTTTTTAAAGGGTAAATCTTTCTGATTGGAAGGCAGTTGAAGTTGGTGGGCCTATTGATGTCTACCTTCTCTGGCTCTGAGTTAAGAACACATCCATGATCACTTGATACTGCTCAAACTTGGAAGGAGAGACTAGTACTGTGTGCACACAAAAAGACTTAGTCAAGGGTCTTTAACCGGTGACCCCTCATATGTTTCTTTCTCACTCTGAGACCCTGGACATACTTTGATTTACCGTGAAATCCTTCGTCATATAGTATAGTTTCCAGCAACTTCAGTAATAAGTTTTCAAAACAAGTATAGTTAAAATATATTATATGACACCAGAAATATAATTTTTTTTAATGATAGTATGAATTTAAATCGTAAATAGTATAGGATATAAAAAATTAGGAGACGGAGAGCACTGAGGTTATCAAATAAGGGCGCATTCTGTTCACGAAATGATTATTATGATAAATATGAAATATATAAATAAATATTGAAGCAATATGAACGCCAGAATCGCATCAGCGCCACCAATCTTTGTTAATGGCTCTTTTGAGGTCATAATCATGCATCAGCCCACAGGACAACGGTGGTTACGTCGTACGGCTTCATGCAGCACATAGATGATATGATATGACATTAAAAAATCATAAATAATCTCATTATTATTCTACTTTACTTTCAAATAACTTCAACAATGATTTTTCAAAAAAGAAAAAAGAAAAAAAGAAACTGCAACAATCACTTCATTTTCGAATTACTTTATATATATATATATTGCTTAGCAGAATACGGTTATATGCAATTTTCCTTTGATTTTTAAGTGAGGAAGGACAGCGAATCCAATGACAAAACAACGCCCTAAAACCCTAAAATAGTATTTAGCAGAGTAGCTCTAGGTCCACCATCTCCCAATTACTGGATAAATCAGTACCATAATCGATTCCTTCAATCATTCATGGGCCTGCTCATATCAATCTGAAAGCGAAGTTCACAGAAGCAGCTTTTACCACGTATGCAAAGATTTATACTGGAGATATAAACAGAATTCTGAGAGTAGCCTTATGGTTTAATATAATGGCCAGTTGCAGTTTTATAATCGATTATGGAGCCATATGATCCAACGCAGAAGATCTCAACTTAGCTTTTCTGATGTCCCATTAAGCAGCTAACCAAGCACGAACATCCTCAGAAAAATCATACTTCACCACTTCGATTTTTTTTTTTGGTTTTCATTGTATGATCAGTGAAGCTGTCGTTTTCACTGAATTTTTTTGACCTAACTATAGGTGTAGGAATATGGTTGGAGATATTTTCTTTCTATTTTATTTATTCTTTTTTTTTGTGTCAGAATTTTTTTACTTCCACTTCGCTTTTTTGCTTTCTCTTCATGAAATGAAGCGTTTTGTGGATTCTTATCCCCCTCCATTTTTCTCAAAAAATAGAGGGAAAAAAAATTTGTGGTTGGAGATCATTTGTGGATATATTGGCATATTCATTACTGAGACTAGCAGCGCTCAACTTTTATATGGCTTATGGAAAAGATTGTGTATATGGTAATACAAAAAGAAAGTACAAGTTTTCTTCTGGATTAGAACACCATGTGTGAAGGCTCCCTTTTAAACTGCTTAGGTTATGTGTAACCTAGCCATTAGCTATTATAGAAGTAATACTTACTCCAATTCTTTAGCGCAAACTGCATAGTTTTTTAGGATCCACAAAGCTTCTTCCAGACCAAAGATGGTGCAAGATTCTCTTCCCGATTTGACACCTTTAAGGTATGAAATTGTTTTCAAAAAAGTAAAATTCAAAAAGAAAAGAAAGGAGTATGCTAGCAAGGTTCAATCCTACCGTTGACTTTTTCTTTTCTTTTTTTTTTTTTTTAGAGGGAAAGAAGACATACTCATACCTTGATTTGTCCATTTTGGTTTATCTGATTTTTCTACCGATAATTACTCTGAGGTCCCCTATTTTAAATCGAAATATTCTATACTCCTTCACGTTTCTCCATTAATCTAAGATCACATGATTGACACTTTTCAAGTATCAAACTATACTTAAGTAGGCTTTCTCACCGTGAAATTATATGTCTATTGAGTTATATTTGTTCTGTTCCAAACCATACTACTATCTACAAAGCATATTTCTTTAGCTTGAAAACTATAGTGTTATTACTAATACACGGTTCTTATATATATATATATATATATATATATATATATATATATATATATATATATATATATACACTCTTCCGAAAAGGACTCGTACATAAAGTGAAACATGAGACTCCACATAAATTCATACATATGAGGTACTGTAGAGCAACAATAAACATAATGAAGGAACACTGCTAAATGCCCAATTTCTACGATTGTTTTTTAGGATGTGTAATTTTTCAATCAATTTTTCTTCTTTTTTTGGGAGAAAATCTAACGAAACTCTACCCATAAGTTTTATCATTTCTTTTTCCTTTTAAACACTCAGGTTAACTGAATTTTTAAGAACTCATAAATTAAAAAAAAAACCCAAATTTTCAAGACTCATAAATAGTCGGTAACTGGATAACACATGTTCATTGTCGGGAAAGAAAACAGACTTGAGATGTCTTCTTTGAGATATCAACATAATTTCTCATTACAGAAAAACAAATATCAGCTGGATATCGTAGCAGGTTAATATAATCAGGATGAAGTCAGTATGTTTTTTTTATGCAAGCATGCTGTTACTTTTATTTATTGGTCAAATGGTGCTATCAAAATTGAATTTTTTAGATTTTTACCTAAAAACCAACATTTGAAGGTTAAAAAAGCGGGATGCAGTCGCTATCCCAGGAGTGTTTAATTTATTAAAAAAAAATCTATGTATTAAAAAGGAGACCTAATTAGAAGTCTGTTAATAATCAACTCCTGATATATTATGACTGTATCCCTCGGCCCAGGGGCGGATCCAGTATAGAAGCAGGGTAGTCAATTGACTACCCTGCTTTCGGGACCAAAAACTGTATATATATATTTGTATGTATGTATATATATATATATATGGATTGTATATATATTATAAACGCGACTTATAATCGCTTAGCGAATTTGTCGCAGCGGCAACGACGCGCCGCTCGCGCTGCTCGGTCGTGAGTTCGATTCCCATGGCGCTATGTTTTAGGTTTTTTTTTTTTTTTTTTCTAATAATATAAAGTCTTAAAACTCTTAAAAACGTTCCCCGCTTGTCAAAAAACGTTCCTACATCTACTTCTACGATACCCTTTCATCACTGATTATGGCGTCGTCTTCTAAACATCATTGAACCGACTGACTGACCACCTTCTGACTCCTTTCACGCCCTCTGGAACCAGGAGGACCAAATTAACCCAACTAGAACTTCATCTTTCTGTCTTTGGCTAGAATGCAATAACCGTGTTTTCAGTAGGAAGTCCCAAACCTTACTCGTTCTTTACCAGCATCTTATCATTTATAAATATTTGGACAGATCTTCATGTTGGTAGACGAAGAGCACGGGTGATGAATGTGCTTCTACCTTTTTATGGACGACAGAATTGACAAGTACCCCTACTTTTCTATACGTTCTATAACTTGTAATATTCGTTTTGAGAAATGTATTATATAGTGATGACTTATATTGTTAGTCTATATTTTCTCTTATTTGTTTTCTGTCTTTTGTTGTATGCTTCTCCCATAATGTTTGTCATCAACAGCTGACAGACTTTTGAACTATTCACATACAATGTCATATTCTCAAAGAAAAATGGCTGAGCTCAAAATATAGCATCTGTGTACATTTCTCTTCACCTTCTCTAGTGATTTCTAAAACGTATGAACATTTCTCTTCATCTTCTCTAGTGATTTCTAAAATATATGACCGCCTTTACTAATGGCTACGTAATACATGCCTATAAACATTAGGGCTCATTTGGTTCGCAAGCGAATGGGGATGGCTTTTCATGCGATTTAAAACTGGATTACATTAATATAGAATCGAATGGGAATAACTTGACTATGTTGTCAGTTTGGATCAATAAGAATAAAAATCCTATTTCAAGTATAATTAGTATTATAAAATCCAAAATCGAAAGAGCTTACACTAGCTAATATACTCTTTTTTACTAATTATGTTATTATAATTAAGCTTACACTAGCTAATATACTCTTTTTTACTAATTATGTTATTGTAATTAATACAATAAAGGTTCTATAATTAAGTATTGTAGCAAAATAGTATATAAGTTTTAATATTTGTCATAACACGTATTATAAGTCAATCATTATATTTGTTATACTGCCAACATTCATCTATAGCCTATAGTTATAACAATAGTAAGTATTTATAATAATAATAATAATAAATATATATATATATATATATTGTGTAGCTTATATTTCATAGGAAGTTATAAAAGCGTCCATATTTTTCTCTTCTTAATATTCTTTATATAATTTTTATATTAGATTTTATTTATATATTTATGTTTCTAGATTCTTTAAGATATATTTTTATATTCTTCTCTGACCCTCTCCCTTTCCTTAAGCACAGATGTGCCCCCCTACCCTTCACTACGCTCGTCCCTCTCAGAGGAAAGAAACATAATACGTAATATGTGGTTATTATTGAGATAATTAAATATACTTTGTAATTATAAACCAAAAACTTATAAATTTTAATAATTATAAAATTTAAATATAATTTTTAGTTATTTTCCGTGCGGATGCTTCCCGCTAGCGCACTCGCGCACACACACACACACACACACTATATATATATATATCCAAACGTATTAAAGATTTAAATAGTAAAATACAATAATAGTCAGATACAATAATTTATGGCTCCAAAGTTTATATTCAATAATGTTTTAGTTCAAATATTTATTTAGAAATATTTTAAAAACAAAAAATCAAATATATTGTAGAGTACACCAAAACAATGTAGCTTGCAATATGATCTTTTGTCTTGCAATGTTGAGAAATATATTTTTTAAATTTTACCAATCCAATGTTGCCTATTTAAATTGATTGTATTCAATATATATGCATACTAAATCTCAGTCAACTACTGATGGATAATTAATATTCTTTTTTTACTCTTTGGAAGCTATAGATTTGGCCATTTTCTAATTACATGTCTTTTTGTTTCTATTATATATTTTTTAGCGCTATACCACTGCCTCTAATGTAAAATAAAAAATTCGATCACCTCCTGTTCTATAAATCAGTTTAACTAATTTGAAAATACGCTTGAAACTAGCATGAAATTACTTTACTTTGATTGAACCAAAATCGTGAATGCTGTTTTTTAGAATACTCACTGTACACGCCTCAAAAGCAAGAAAATAACAATGTTTAGTGCTTACCATGTCTAGATGGGCCCGTTCAATAGCTATGTTACTAGACATTGGGCTGGGTCCTTGTTGGCTGACCCTACTAGATCCCTTTTTCTTACAATTGATTTTATTCATATCACTTTGGCTGGTTTTGCAAGAGTCAAACAGTTCCTGCTAATAGTACATTCTGATCTTGCTTAGCTATGACGCTATATATATCATTTGGATTTTATTTTCCGAAAATACGAAGCACCTCTAATTTAGTACGTTTAGATTGGTATATTATTATAAGATAATGAGGTAGGAAAAATTCTACAGCATATATATGTCCTCATGTTTAATATATAAAAAAATTAAGATCATTTTTTGAAAAATTTTTATAAATTAAACTTAGAGAATTTGATAAAGTCTACAACTTTTCTGTTCAAAAGTTTTTCAAAAAAAAAAACTTTTTAGACAGCTATTTTGGGACTCTAAAATTTAACAGATTCAATGAATATTAAAGCAGTTTTTAAACTCGCTTTAAAACAGTTAAACTTTAGAGCCCTAAAATATATTTTAAGAACTATTTTTTTAGGAAAAATTTTGAACAAAAAAAGTCGTAAATCTTATCAAATCCGTAATTTTGATGTTAATTTTTTTTAAAAAATACTTTTGAATTGATTTGTTTTGGAATGTTATACGGAGTGACGTAGTGTAACCGTTACACCCAAAAATCTTCCATGTGGTAGATGATAGAGGGTTTAGAAATGAATTTAGAGATAAATTTTTTATATATGTTTCCCTAGTTTCTATCCTTGCGTATCAGTCCCTAATGATAGCAGCTACTTTTTAACTTTTTTAAAATATGTAATTTTTAATAAAATATATTCTTTTTTAACATTTTAGATATTTGAATGGCTCTAAAATATAAAAAAACACGTCTACCTAATCCCTAGATCAAAACATAATTTAAATAACGGATAATTGCTCTACAGTCCCTTCATATTGTTTCAACTCATTTAAATCATCTTCAAAAAAAATTTTGCACTTTAGTCACTTTGACACCTTCTGATGAGTTTTTAACACATTTCGATGAGTTTTTGACACCTCCGACATGCATCCAACACATTATATTTTGACACTTTTTAGTAATTTTTTACACTTTTTTGCTAATTTTTAACACCCTCCTGATAAAAAATAACACATTGACATCTTTTTAATAACTTTAACACTTTCTTGATAACTTTTGACACCCTCCGCGGAATGGCTTAACTGCAATTAAAACTTAGCACATGATCCAAATATAATGAAACTTACAATTTTAGACCTAAACACCACTCACCCTTTAAATAACTCCCCAAAATATAAACTTGGCATTCTAAAGATTGTTCCTGTAGACTGAGGTACATACTTATAAATATATATATATATATATATATAAAGTATCTAATTAAACCGTAATTTTAGTGCAAATAACAAAAAGTTATTTTATTACGAGGAACATCTGCGTGACCAGGCCCATTTATGTGGCCCACAAACCACCAAACAATGGCAGCTTCAGATCATTAACACATAACTGTAGAGCACTGTTGCATGTTTGCTATGCTCCCTTAGCGACCACGTACAATTAATCAATACCATTAAACGTATCCTTAATTTCCTAACGCTGTTTGTGGGAGGCAGAAATGAAAATGAAGAGAAAGAAAATAGAGGGAATGAGAAGAAGGAAAATGAAAGTGGTAGAAAAAAAAAAAATTCTCCAATTTATTTGAACAACGTAAAAAAAAATAGAGGAGAAAATTAATTATGAATAAGAAAAAATGATAGAGATTATCATATTACCATTTTGTTCTTAATACAAACTGTCACCAAAATAACAGAATAGCAAGCAAAAGTAAAAAATAAGGGCACGATCGTCATTTTATAAAAAGTGCTAGTTTTACATTCCTTTCTCTCCATTTTGGGAGAAAAAAATTGGTGTGGATCCGGCATCACTTATTGCCTTGTAAATACCCTGCTGCCAACTTTTTATTTTTTAGACAAACAGCGGAACAAATTAAATTCATCTCCCTTTATATATTTTAGTTACTTTCCTTCAATACAAACACGCCGTAAGTGAACTATGCGGTGAAATGCTTATCCTACTTGTTTTATTCACTGTCAAATTAGAAATATTTGAGATCAAATGTCCAATCTTTTAAAGGCAATATTTTTAAAAAAAAAAAGAAATTATGCCTATTATAATAAATAATGAATAACATAATCATATTTCTGCTCACCATCTTAATTTTTTATAGAGTTGGTTATTTCTAACTACATATGAGATGGGTTAGGTTCGAATTCATCGTAACCGTATTCACGAATTAAAAGATATTTGTCCATAAAGCAAATTCATGAGTATGTTTCTACGTACAAAACTATTTGAAAAAAAAAAAAAAAATTAACCTGGTGGGTCCTATAAGTACATTCAGTAATGTGTTAGAATAATGTATTCGAAATACACGAAAGTAAAGGGAGTCCAAACGAATGAACATCGGAGGGCTGGGCCGGCTGGCTGGTAATCACGGAAATGAACCTGGAGGGGCCCGGCTACTTGACTGGGTGTCCACTCGGTCGCCGACACCAAGATCCATTTCCAGACCCATTTCCCCTGCGTTATTTCACGTCCTCTCTCTCTCTCTCTCTCTCTCTCTCTCTCTCTCTCTTTCTCCTGAGTTCAAGTGATGTCTCGTTTGCTTCTGCTTTTTTTGCGGACTACAACATGATTAGACAGGATGCTGGCGCATGTAATTCTGCAAATTAAAAGGTGGAGAAATTATTGCATTAATTACAGTACGTTATTCTTGTACCAGATGCACTTCTAATTTTTTTTTTAAAAAAAATTAACATTAACTTGCAAATATTGATAGTATGAGATATATAACTTTATATAAAATTTATTTTTAAAAACAATTTCTCAATAGATATTTGAGCTAAATAATCTTAACATAAAAAAATATTTTTACTTTTGTGAAAATTTTGAAGTCTAAAAATATTTATTTAGAAATATTTTTTTTAAAAAATTTCTACATTAAAATTATATATCTCGTCAATATATATAATATTCATATTAAAAAATTTTAAATAAAATACTTGTAGATACATCTGGTGTATAGATTGGCATGGTCAACGTGGTGCATGTAATAATTCTCTAAAAGGTGTCATCTGATCTGAACTTCCAAAAATTATAGAGAATTACAATTCAGCTCCTTAATTCTATGTTTTCTCGATTTAGCTTCTGAAAACGAAAACACACGCCGACGTGGCTACTTGCAGTGAAAAAGGAATTGAAACGTAATTACTCCAAACAATTGCACTGACACATGCTGCAATAAATCTATCAATAAATCCATTAAATAAAATCTATTTAATTAAAATTAAAACAAAATATTTTTTTAATTCTATCATTAAATTTTATAGATTTTAATAAAATCTATAATTTTTAAATTAAATAATTTAAACGGATATTTTGAAGTTTCAATATTTAACAAATTTATAGCAAATTTAAATACTTTTGAAATATATGTCAAACTCGTTAAACTTTAAAATCCAAAACATTCAATTAAAATATTTTTGTAAAAAATTAATATAAAATTTATTTATAAATAGAATTTATAATTTTTATATTAAATATTTTTTTAAAAAATACTCATAAATTTTTTTATTATATTTATTTATTTATGTGAGTTATTAAATTCTTGATGGATTTATAAATAGTGTGGTAGACTAGCATTTTAAAAAAAAAAAAAAACACACAAACAATAAATAATGAAACAGAAAAAAGTGTGAGTTGTGGGAGCAGGAACAAGTACGGTACGACAACTGTCGGAGGCACAGTCTTATGTAAATGCCAACAATCTGCACGTGCGGAAGCACGTTCTCCGTGACTTTCAAACAATGTACTCTTTCATTCATTGCAACTCTGAGCATGTTGGCCCCGGGCGCCTTCGGACGAACTAGGAATCATCGAAACGGACGGTCGAGATCGATCGATTTATAAAAAAATAAATTTTAAATTTTATATAAAATTTTTATCGATTTATTTAAAATATTATAAATATTTTAAAAAAAATTGTAATCTATGAAATTATAGTTTTTGATAAGATTTACAATTTTATAGTTAAAATATTTTTTAAAAAATATTAAAAAATATGCTGAAATGGTGATTGAAACTTTTGATCATTATCACGGTATACTTTTTGATATTTTTTGAAAAATATTTAATTATAAAATTATAGATCTCATCAAAATCTACAACTGTAGCCAAAATTTTTTTCAAGAATGTTTAAAATTAGGTCAAATAAGTCGACGAAAATTTTATACGAGAGCTCAAAATCTATATTATTTCGGATCAGCCGATTTCGGCCGTCCGTTTCCTACACCCAGCAGGGAGCCGCACCTGTTGGCCCATGTCCTCCAATTGTTATCCAGCTTCGCCTAGGTAATGTTATTACAGCTAAAAATTAAAAAAATAAATTTACAAATATAATTAGCTAGAAACTGTTTAAAAAAAAATCCACCTTAGGATTGAGATCGACTGTTAAAGGATAAAGATTTTACTATATAATTACGCAAGATAATGAGAATTAGTAGATGGGTATTGGATACTATAAGTTTATTTTGATAATGAGAATTTTATTAATAATATTTATAAAGGTCGGTGGGAGTAACGAGAAAATAAAAAGAAAATAAGACATTATAGAATGATATGACTTATCCCGGAAAATTTACAAGGCAAATGACTCCTCGTACTCACGATCTTTTTTTATCTGCGCACTGGCTTGTTAATATCTATATTTTCTCCGCGTTGTGTGTGAATATGATCATGTAGTTATAATATCTCTAGACATGCTTTGTATTAACTGCATGCATTGAACATGATATTATATGAGAGGGCGTTAGTGGTCAGACGACGATCTCGAGCTAGTTGCTTAGGATGGGTGGTTGTTTGACGTTTTAGCAAGGCATGGTTCCCATCCATGCGGCGGGTATGAACACCTATCATTGCATAATACAGGCGCAACGCTAGCTCACAAATAGGACATCCCAAGGAGCTCCGCTAGGTGACCTGCTCAATATAGATGAATTCCGTTGATTCCGACCCGTTAGGCCTTTGACTATACCATTCACTGTATCATAGTGACAAATCCTATTTTGAACCTGAGGTCCTTCCGTTTTCAGGATAATTTGCCAAGTTTTTATCTCACACTTATATGTTCCACCAATAAATGTTTGGTAAAACTTGGCTCCCATAACATACAAGTAACATTTTTGTTTAGAAATAATTATTCCATTTGTTTTGCCCACTCTCTCCTGTGGTTGCTCCTAACAATCTAACACATTTCATTTGATAGCCGATGCCAAGCAACATACACCAGGGCTGTGCTTGCAATTGCTGAACAGTATGAGAAGCCCAGCCCACTCGAAGATAGCAACGATTTGCCTATTTGCCTCTGGTGGAGCCGAGTTTGTGACAGAATTGACCTAATGGCTCAATCAGTATTAGTTGAGCCGAATACGGCCCACATGGCCGAAATTGACCTCTTTAAAGCCTACCAAATTTGATCCAATCCGATTAAAGCTTGGGTTCAGTAGGAGACGGACTGACCGTTTTTTTTACTATTAAATCGAATTCATACTTCAAATTTATTAAATATCCTTTTCTCAAAAAAAAAAAAAATTATATAAAAAAGTCCATCGTGAATGTATATAGAGATGTAAAATCACTTAAACTTTGGAGTAACCAAATAATAATACATTATATTAGTGTAACTTGTTACATCAAATTGAGCGCTATTTTTTCAACATATTTGTATACAATAATAAGCTATAATATTATATATATATATATATATATATATATATATATATATATATATATATATATATCGTTTGTGTTTATATAATTTTATAGTTTAAATAAAAATTTCACTAATAAAAAAGGTATTATGTCAAACAAAATCTAAAAATAAATTGAATATGATAAAATCGTGCTTAATTTTGTGCAAATAAAAGTCCAAATAGTCTACCAGAAATACTTTAAGGATATTGAGGTTGTGGATTCCAACAACCGCCAATAAGGGATGCTTTAAAACCATTACATCACAGGGCTTTGCCCAATTCTGAGATCAAATTGGTTGGGATTCAAGTGAACCTTCCGCGCGGCCAATTTACCAGACTCCTCAAATCAGATTGGGTTCAAACTCATCACTTACCGTGTAAGCATAACCAAACAAACATATCAAATCCGTGTCCAAGCCTAACCAAACCAAACATATCGAATCCTTACCGAGTTCAAGCCTAACCAAACCAACCATATCAAATCCAATTTCTTACTTAAACCCTCTTTTTTCGGCCGCGGGTTGCTATTTGTGGTGCAATTTTTTGCCGCAATGGGGTGGAAAGTACGGGAGACTAATATCCCTTTCTGTAAAGACGGTAATAACCGTATGTACCGTAGGAGGATCTATCATTTTAATAGAGCTAGAGCTAGTATCTTTATCCATTATGTGATATAAAAATTTCTATAGATTAAAAACACGTTATGTATGTGATTTGAAAAACCTGTCAAGTGAAGTTCGTGCATGTCCGACATTTATGGATTTCTCCTCGACGTAAAAAAATATGTTTATTTTCGGAAAAAAATCCTCTGTCCCGCTCCATATTTCTATTATATGTTCCAACATCCTAAATAAATACATATGCATATTTTTTTTTTAAATAAAAATTATATATTTTGATAAGTTTACAATTTTTATATTGAATATTTTTAAAAAATATTTCTAAATAAATATTCTAAAACTTCAAAGTCTTAATGAGTTCAATAATACTTTTTAAAACTCGTTAAGACGTTCAGACTTTGGAGCACTAAAATATCTATTTATAAATATTAATTGAAAAAAAATGTTCAATATAGAAGTTATAAATCTAATTAAAATTTATAACTTTCATATAGTTGCTTAAATATATATATATATATATATATATATATATAATACATACATTGGGATTATTATGTGGGACTTGTAATGCGATTGCAAGCTCCAGTAGATACTTTAAACTACGAAAAATCTTCACATCTAGCCTCAAACTAATATTTTAAGATTCGAATATAGATCTTTTATAAATTGAACTTCTTTCTACAAAGTACATATTGTTTTTTTTTTTTTTTTTTTTAATTTAATGAATGATTTTATTTCATGCAACTTCGAATTATGATGATGACAGCTCAACGAGACATCTCATCTAATCGAACTAGCTACGCTCCGCATCGTATAAATAATTATTTAAGACGCAAGGACAGAGACGGACTCTGTCCCTTATTCTTCCCCTTCGCGGCTCGCTGTCCTCACTTATAATTATCCATTCCCAATTCGTGGTTCTTCAACTTCGAAGAACTTCTCCCCTATTAATGGCGTCTCTAAACCTCGGCTGGCTAGGGGACAACTGGTTCCCCAGGCCCCCGAAACCCTCGAGATCCCCCAACTTCGCCTTCATCAACGCTCGCAATCTGTTATTTCGCAGATCGCAACCCTCAAATTCTTCTTCCTCCGCTGCCGCCGCCGACGCCGCTGCCAACACTCCTGTAGAAGCTGAACCCAAGGGAAAATACACCGAGATGCTGGAGCAATTCTTCTGGGAATGCGAGACTAGGCCTGACTTTCGCCACTCTCCCGAAGTCGATCGAGTCCTCGCTGAAGACCCATTCTTCGAGCAGAAAGACAATGCTACTCCTGAAGAGATTGAAGAAAACAAACGATGGTGGGACGAGTTTAATAAATCCCCAGTAGTTCAGTTCCTAAAGCGAGCTGAAGCGATCGCTGATAAAATCAACGAGATTGAGCTGAAGGAGAACGAGAAGCCCTACAGATGGGAAGATCAGGAGCTCTGGAAGAAGCTCCCTCATGTTCCTGGGTTAGACGGTCGGCCTATGCCAAGGAAAGCGATTAAGACGAAGAAGGAAAGTGATGATAAGTTCTGGGACTTTGCTAGGCAATTCTTTTTTGGGCTCTGGGGATTCCAACAGAGGCCTTACCCGCCCGGGCGTCCGATTGATGTTGCACAAGCCATCGGGTACAAGCGGCTGGAGAAGAGATATTATGACTGTGAGTTATAATTTCGATAGTTTAGAAGACAATGCCATTTTGCTTCATCTTGAATGCTCAATCCACTTTTATACTGCAATTTCATATGTTTATGTATTTGACAGTGTGTGATGGCTGTTGATAAGAGAAAACGTTATTGAAGATAGACGGACATATGAATTCTGCATATGTTCATCCGATTTATTAATCTTTAAAAAGATATAAGAAAAAGCATGACAAGGCAAGGTTCCTGCAATCTAGGGCATATTTTGGTTTTATATAGGATTTGGCCTTGAATATTTACAAAACAAATATAGGTATTTTAGGTAATTTCTTTTGCCAAATCCTGAAGGCTTCTGTGCTATGAAGAGCATTCACATGTCTAAATAGTGGACAGTAATCTATGTTTCTAAACCTATTTTGAAAGATCTTAGGTTGTCCGAACTTGTTAGTCTAATAATTATATTACCAGCTAGTATTTGTAGTTGTGGAAAATGCCAGTCAGAAGAATGTTTGAATCCTGCACATAATTGGTTGAGGTGCAATAGTCATCACACTTCACTGTCAGTTACTAAATGGGCAGAACTAGTTGCAGCCATCTTCATGTGCACTTACCTTTAACTTGTGCTGTTCGCATGCACTGCTTCCAGTCGGCTTGACAACCAGAATTGAAATATAAATTTCCAAATCTTAAATTCATTCGTTCCTCATAGTCACGTCTCATCTTGTTTTTTAGTTATCATGCGAAGTGGTGGCTGGTACTACAAGGATCGATTGGGGCGTACAAGAGGACCGCTAGAGCTGATTACTCTTAAAACTGCCTGGGCTGGTGGTTTGATTGACACTCACACCTTCATTTGGGGTGAGGACATGGATGAATGGGCACCTATTGGAATGGTCTACGGTCTAGAGAAGGCTATTGCAACATGGGAAGGTTAGTAATGAGCTCAATTGACAAACCAAATGGTCTTCCTCTTTGAAGAAGAGCTGTATGCAAGGAACCTTACAAATTGTTATGTCAATGCTTTAGGGGTACCAGCACAACTCACATTTCTCACAAATTTGTTTTGTTTGACTGGTTAACTTTTGTTTCCGTATGTTCTTTCTTGTGAAGATGATCAAACATTAAGAGATACAAGGTGATGTCCAGCTACTAAGTTGCTTCTTGTTTACGTCTTTCAGTCAGACTTGGAGCCCTTGCTACAGGATTTATTCATAAACTACAAAAAGGAATTCCACCTTGGGTTCCCCTCAAAGGATTTGAGAAAAAGACTTACAAACAATTGCAAGAAGAAGCTATTGAGAGCAAAAAACGTGACATGGCTGTTCTTGCAGCAAATGGTGGTATATGGCCGGGTGTTAAAACTCCTAGCCATGCTCTTTTTCTTTGGGCTAGCGGCGCTGAGCTAACAACAATCCTCGAGAAAGACCATATGCCAAACAAATATATACCAAAAGATCTTAGGTAAGACACCTCCGTTGATCTTTGTACTCTCCGTTGGATCTTTGTACTCCTGTTTTAGTGTTATAGTAGTGGTTCATTTTCTCTGTTGATTCCTTGAAATACTGTTAAACATTTTGTTGGTGGTTATCCAATATTCAAAGTGAAATTTGGAGTTATCTTTTGTAGTTGTTGCTGAGGTAATCTGGTAGTTGAAACTTGAAATCTCTGCGGCAGGGGCTCTATATTTGAATTTCTATTGTTTCATATGTTACCCCATAACCTTCCATTAATGCACCTAAACTTTTGCACTATGCTGATGCTATTGCTTTCTACAGGTACCGCCTTGCAAATATTATCCCTGGTTTAAGGCCCTGGGAAGTTTTAAGTATAGAACAAGCTATGGATCAGATAACATATGATGGAGGCTGGTACCGGGAACCACTTGGTTCCTACACCACTGGTCCACCGTACATTAAGCATTGGAACAGTGATGTGAAGGTAGCTTTTATGAAGTGACGTGTCCTATGCTCTAGTATTTTAGTTTGTTTTCAATCATCTTATACCTTTCACCCTCTCAACCACTCATGCGGTTGTTCTTATTGTTGGAAGCAAATTTGGCTGTGTGATGCTAAATTGTTTGTAATCTGAGATGTGGAATAATTGTAGACTGAGCTAAAGTAAATACTTAATGACCAGGTTTTCAACTTCTTACACCACAATATTGCCATTTGCATATCATAGTCCTCTTTCAATAAAATGCCTTTGCATAAAGCTGCAACACCCATCACTTTCTTATTCGAATTTCCTTCACTTGCCAATTACTGCAAGAAGGTGATGGGTGATTTGTGGAATACAAACAACCCACATTAGTAAAGGATAAAGGTTCTTAATACAGTGAGGCACCTTAGGTTTGTAGCAGCTTCATTACCCTTTGAATTTATTATTTTTCAAGTAAAAAACTTTTATCCCTATAGCAGAATTAGATAATTGCTTGATTGTGGCTTTTGCCATAACATTGTTTGTTCTATGCAGAGAATGTTCAGAATATTCTATAATCTGAGCTTCAGAGTCTATAACAAGTTAGCACGAACCATCCCTGGCTTTGATAAAGTCATGGAAAAGGTGCAGGCTGATTCAGACGCAAGAGCAGCACGGCGTAGGGAAAGAAGAGCTGCTGAGAAAAGAGCTGAAGCTGAGATCGCCTTATATGGTCGCCCGCTATCTTCAGAACCTAATCCATGACATTTGCGCAGGTTACTCCTCTCATTCTCAAAATAGTGTTCTAGTTAGAAGGAGGCTCACTTAGCATTGTATTTGTACCATACTGACATAAATAGGATGTTTATAGCACATAAAGAGCTGTATCTCGGATTTTTTGTAATGTGAGTTTGCATCTCTACCCCTTCAAGCATATCTGAGGGTCCCTAGTTTAGTCTACTCCCTGCTACATTTCCTGCTGAAGTTTACAAATTTGGCAACTTACTTCTGTTGAATCTTTTACATCAGAAGCCGCAAATTGCACCGGGGCACGGAAAAAATCGAATGAGCTGCTGTTGGGCCTCATCACCCAGAATTCCTGCCAAACTAACATGTCCTGCATATTTTAACTTACTATTTAGTTGCGGTAAAGCTGAAAATATCCCCCCTTTAGAACACTTCTCCCAGGTAGCAACTTGACAATGGATTATATTATACAAAAGAATGTAGAAACATATAAACAGTGTTTATACAAATGCCCTTTATACAGTTCAGCTGTCAATGAATTCGAAATGTAATAAGTTTTGCATTTTGCTCCAATTTGCACATTCAAGGAAGCTTGCTCAACTTGTTGAGGGATTGACACTTACCAAGTCGTATTATGCACCCTCAAGATTGTAATTGAAAAAAATAAACTCTATACTCATTATGTTTCTGTGCTGTGACAGTTGCTCGACAAGTCAGAATCACCTTCATTTGTAATGTAGATTCATATATTTATATTGTCCATTTGCTTTTTAAAGTTTGAATTACCATAGCTATCCAATTTGTTCCTGCTAAATTTTGCAGGATAAAAGAGGATTGGAAGTTCATTTCCTGGCTGTGTCTCAGGCATGCAGTGAATGACTTGTATTTCATGCCTTGGCACCTGGTGAACTTCGTGCAGAAATTTATAGATGAAGTAGAGAGACATCCAATTTGCGACTTCAGGCTGATTTGAAACCACATTGTTGTGGGGTTGCTGTAATTGATGAGGTCCACCCATGGTCATGTCACAGTTATCCTGGCCTCATTTTGTTGTTAAAGGTGGCATTATCTTATCGAGCCTTAGGCATACTCAAAAGTGATCTGGTTAACTATATTCTTTTCGGCATGGAGTCCCATAACAATCGGGGTAAATTTTTACTGTTACAGTTATCTGATGTAGATGTAGTGTAATCTTTTGCAATATATTTTAGTATGTATAGGTAACTTTCTCCATGGTCACTGCGGAGGTGTATCGGGTTAGGTTACATCTTTGGATTCCACATTTCACTAACCTTGGCTTCCCAGATAACCATGGTCATGCGGACTGAATCTTTTAGGATTTTGTCATTGCTGCAGATGCAAACATGATCGAAGCAGCTTTTTTACCATCCTATATATAGGAGAATGAACCGTAGTTACTATATTTTTGTGATGGTAGATGAAGTTAGCGCCACAAACCGGCTGTTGGTGTTTATCTCTGTGCCATTGGACTGCGGAATGGAAGCAACTCTAATTGGTTCATATGAATTAGCATTAGAGCAGATAGACCGGAACCTAGCTGATGATCCCATCACACAGCTACTTTCTACAATTGTAGATCTCGGAAAAGCAATTAAGAACAAAAAAAGTTGGAAGAAATATAAAAGAATTGGATGACAGCATTAAAGAACAGGGTGACTAGTTGCTCTTTTGCTCACTTGTCAAATTGGTTCAATGACATTGGGCTGGGAAAACTGGCCGGAAACATTCTTGCATATAATATTGATACCTTATGTTTGGATTAAGAAAAATTTATAACTATTTTAAAAAAAAAAATTCAATATAAAAATTATATATTTTAATAAAATTTATAATTTTTATATTTAAAATTATTTAAAAAATAATTTTAAATAGATATTTTAGAGCTTAACAAGTTCAAATAAAATTCAAAATATTTTTTAAACACATTTTAAATCCGTTAAAATTTTAAAACAAATCCTTAAAATTATTTTTAAAAAAATTTTGAACTTAAAAGTTATGATGAAAAATAAAACAACGAAAAAAGAATATGAAAGAACGGCGGCAACTTAATGCCATACAGAGCGTTTTTCATGGATACAACTAAATAAACCAGAAGTTTTGTAGCGAACTATTAATAACCCCTTTAATGACATTCTGAACGAGTACGTGGTAAATTAAACTTGGGGGATCGCTCAACTTACGTGCAGTAGGAAGCTTTTATCGTTTCAATGCACGTAAAGACCAAAAAGAACACAACTATTTGCAACGAGAAGTTAACAAACAAGCCTCCAATCACTAAGATGTGCTTCAAATAATCCCTGATCACTAGTAAAAGTTTCTAAAGAATAGGAGAGACGACATTAAGAATCTTGGCATGGAAATGTCGTTTTGCTGAAAGAGGAAAATGAGCGCTCGCAAAATTCGGGCTTCAAGTCGTGCTATGTGTATCGTCTCTAGAATTCCAAAGAACTGGTTACGGCTATATGTTGATGACAATGTTATAGGTCTTTATCATTTGATCTATTTGTAGAACTCATTGGCCAAAACCATCTTTTCAGGAACCTTGAAGACCTACAAGCAAAGGAACAGTGCCCTGGTTCTGAAGCGGTTTGAGGAGCATCAGGTTTCATGTTGCAGACAGAATCAAAGTTATGCTTCAAATGAGGTTCAACAATTTTTTCCTGCATAGAGTGGAAGAATTCCAGTTAAGAATTCGCAAGTTATTATATTTGCTTCTAGAAAACGGCATGATATTCACCTTGAAAACCTCAAATGGGCAGAAATCTTTATATCCACAACCCTGCACGCGAAATTGGCAATAAGAAGATAATATAACTTCAAAGCAAAAACTTGTACAAATTTTGTACTGAAAGCTCGAGGATGTCACTAGCATTTAAATCCACTATCCATCTAGCAATTGAATGTGTTCATCAGGTATAATCGATGAATACAAACCATCAAAATAATTTTAAGAGAGTTATAACTTATCAAAAGTAGGCAAGTTTGAAACTTACTGGAATAGGTACTGGAATTTCATTGTGCAAAACTTGAACATAATAGTTACTTGTTTGGCCTCCAAAGGATGTGCGGCTAGTATCCATGCTAGGACAGTGGTATAGCACCAGCATATTGTTACCACCGAAAGGAGCCACTGTACTACCCCTCCAATTTCTTTCTTTGGGTGGAGTAGGAGGCAATACTAGAGGCAATTCTTTTTGAATTTGTTCAAATTCTGAAAACCCAAACGAAGACAAAGTAGAACATAAGCTAAGATGTTTTTCAAGGCAGGTTCAAACTAGATAGTAAATCATATGACTGCTTATATCCTATAAGACATGTTAACAGGGTACTCACCAGATCCTTCTAGGAAAAGTCCGAGAAGACATGTAAAAGGAATGACCGTCTCAGCATGTGCAAAGCGAAGTCTTGCTTTTTCAAAAGTCCCAGGGCCATGATTTTCTGAAAGTTAACCAAATAATGCATCAGCTTAAGGGTTTAACCATCTGAAAAATTGTGTTCAAACAGACAGTAACATTGAAAGGTGTCCTGTCAGTTTGACAAATAGCTAAGTTTTATGTTGAGCTTTCACAAAAGTACCATCATAGCACTGAGAAAAATATTTGTTGCATAAGCTCCACAACAATCACATTCATATGGGACTTCAGCTATACAATTTGGAACATGAAGTTTAATACATATGCCCATAATTAAAAATGAAGTAAATAGGGGCTCCACAGAATATGTCAAGGAATAAAAAATCTATGTAAAAGCTGGCCAATAAGTTAGAGAATCTTATTTTCCCAAAGTGATAAGCGACAACGGTGAATATCAAACCTTAAAGGTACATTCATTATTCACCTACAAGCAGTTCCAAACAATCTACCTATGAATAATAACAGCAACAACAGCAGTAACGACGACGTCTTCATTTGATTTGACACCATTGTGCTATACGTAGAACTACGTCTTCATTCAGATCAAGTAAAATAAGAGTCATTTTTAGATTGACTACTTCATCAAATTACTTTTATTTGTCTTTCAGTCAGATGAGTTATTATAAGGAGATATAGAGGGGATAAACATGACATATTCCCATTTTTCCTCTTTTATTTTTAATCTATTGAAAGGGAGGGGGGAAAGGGGGGTTTAAAGGACATTCTTAATTTATAGCTAAACATATAAGCTAGCAAGTGGAAAAGACTATGGAGCCCAAGAAATCAGCAGCAGTAACCAATCTAGCCATGTATATATTGCTTTCTTCAAAGAAAATAAAAGTATGACTAACAAAAACTCAGGTACCTCAAAGATAATTATTTCCCAGAAATAGTATAACCCATTAACCATCATGCTCATTGGAAGTAATGCTAGCATCAGAACGCTGAATACCTTCATTTGCCAGTATTGCTTGCTCCATCGTGTGGAATACATCATCAAGTAGAGGAACTCCCATGCGATAGTTGATGGAATTACCATAACCTTTCAGCAAAAAAACCTCCAGATCATCTGTCCACTCAAGTAGATACACCTGGCCAAGCTCAATGATCCAAGTATTAGAAGGGACCTTAACAATCTATCCAGGCTTACACTGTCCTTTTATTACTTAAACATGTGATATCATAAAGGAGAACAGAGTCATTTCACCGATATGTTTACTAGTAATTAGGAAACACAAGAAAAAGGGAAATTAATTTCAGCTTTATGAGTTAAAGATATTGCAATTTCAAATTGCCAAAACACCTCCAACGTGCTTCCTTCATTTCTTCCTTGGCTGGGGCCACAACATCCTTTTCCCAGATTCACTCATTTATGAGCCTTAATTGCTTTCTTCCTTAGCTTCGGTGCACTCAACATTTGCATGTCTGATTCTGTTCTCCAAGACATTGCAGATTTTATCATGGTCAGAACATTCTATTAAATGTAGATAATCATCTCATAAGACTGCAGATCACTTTTCCATTAGACTAGGATGCTTCTAGGTTGGGGTAGATTCTCTCCATTACTCATTCTGCAAGTTTCCTCCAATTCGTGATAAAAATTAATATCTAGATTTAAAAAAACTTTGAACACGAAAGTTGTAGATTTTGATGAGATATTTTAGATATCACATGTTCAAAGTTTTCCAAAAAATACCCCTAAATAGATATTTTGGAGCTACGAAGTAGTAACGGGTTTAAAAATAGTTTATAAGATCCGTTTATACCCGTTAAGAGGTTACAAATATTTATAAGTATTTTTTGGAAAAAGTTTAATTATAAAAGTTGTAAATCTTATCAAAATCTACAATTTTCGTGTTCAATTTTTTTTCAAAAAATATATTTAAATATTATTTTTTATTATAAAGTGGAGGGAACTTGAAGGATGAGTAATGGAGAGGATCTACACCCTTCAAGTTTACCCTTCAATCTATCGGTTCTCAACATAATAGATCCAACATATTAGGACTAGGTGTATAAATGAGTCGACCCAAGCTAGAGGCAACGCTAGCTTGGCTTGCTAGAAAAATCATGACGCTTGAGCATGCCTCAAGGTTTGACTCAAGCTTGGTTTATTTATTAGTTAAAGCTTTGAAGAAACGCTCACAAGCAGCTTGTCAGACTTTTCAAGCATGACAAGATCAAGCCTAGATTGAAGCTTGTCAAGCATGTCAAATACAAGCTTGTTTAACATAAGTTTTTTTGTCTATACAGCAATCATAATATCATATAAATACAAATGAACTTGTACATCATTAAAAAAAAAAAAAACTATATTCTGCAGATAAAGGGAAAAAAAAAGATATCTCTATCACAATATAAAAATTGGTAAAAACAAAAATGTTTTACAAACAAAAGAGCAAAGCCTAAACCAGCAGTAGCGGTGTAGTAGTAGCAATGTTTGGTCAACGTCGTCAAGGACAGTGTGATGATAGTGCAGCAACAGAGACGGTGGAGAGGCAACGGAGAAACAGCTGACAAAAACGGTTTTTGTGGTTCCGGTTCACACCGTGAAGGAGGCAGTGGCAAATCCATGATTTTTCTTAGACGCGGCTAACTAGATTAACAGATAAAAAATATTTAAAACCTACTTATATGAGTAAAGCATCTCTATATTAACACACTTGAATATAATATTTTATATAGATAGGACCAAGGTTTTTTTTGCCGTGCCGTGCCGAGTTTCAGTAAACTTAGATCCTGACACATGCCGACAGTGCCGATGGTGCCATGCTGATATATATATTTAATTTTTATTTGTTAAAAGAAAAAATAATCAAATATAAGATTCTTCGACACGTGCCGTGCCCGTTCGTGCTATGCCGACGACTGTGGGATACGTGACACCCATCACTGACTGTGCTGACCTTCACCTAAAACCACGGATAGGCACGGATAGGATATAAAGAAAGTCATTCCAATTTGTTTGAATCGTCATTGTCTTGGTTACCAACTAATACAGATTCAATATTTGTTAAAAAAAAGAAATAATTAAAATTTGTTTGTGGAGTCTTATTTATAAGTCTAGCTTTAAATTAAACTCAAATTTGGCTTGTTTTATAATGTGAGCCGAGCTCGAACCAAGCATATATTGAGCTATTCGCAGGCTGCTCACTAACAACTTGGCTCATTCTTAAATACTCTCTGTTTCTCTGTCACCATTGTAAGTTAGGTTCCCTATTAGCCGCATAGTTTCTCTGTCTAGTAGAACAGGTGCCCAACAGCCAAAAGCTCAGAAGACCATTATTCAGGAACATCTTGTTTGTGAAGGGAAAAAAATTCTTGTAAATGTGAGATACCTTGGCAGAATCAAGAGAACCCTTACAGATAAGGTAGAATTGCATTACATATTGCAGAATAAAAGTATCCTAACTTCTAGAAGCATACCTCAGCTGGGTTAAAAAGACTACAAGCTTGATTAGTAATATCCAATAATGATGCCTCCTGCAATACAAATATTATTAGATACATCTAAATAAAAGGTTCCTGAATTCAAAGAAAAACTTCCCCTATAATCATTTATTGATAAACAAATCAGTTAATACCTGTTTGCAGAGAAACCATAAGGAAGCTGTATCTTGCCTTGTGAAATTCAGACCATAACGTTCAATCAGGGAAACCGTAATGCTGTCTAAAATTGGTTCTTTCAGCTTCTCAACAGATGGCTCTTGACTAGACCTATACTCCTGAACAAAATAACATAGGTCATAAAGTCATACGACTCATTAGTCATGTGATGCACTTCAAGTTGGACAAGGTGTCAATTGATGTGATTGGACTTAAGGAAGAATGTTTGGTGTTAAAGCACCATAACATAGCCAGAAGCATTTTTCATGCGTCTTACAATCATACTAACATACATCAACATATACAAAAGACACATATAATGATATTAACAAGTGACCGTCTCAATGTGCTGCCCAGTATACAAGAAGGCAGTAGTAGTATAAAGAATGATACGGGATCAGAAAGAACTTGAATAAGACTCTACCAATAACTGTAATCAAAGAAAATTAGTATAATATGTACAGTTAATAAGCATAAGCTGATTATCACAACTTTGTTAGAATACACAGTATATGACTTTCAAAGAACAAATAATACTAGTTGAGGCTAAGAAAAACATTGAAAATCAATGAACTTCAAAAACTTGGATATAGGAAAAGATTGGCATCCTCTATAAGATCCTTAGAAGCAAAATATGCAAAAACCACAGCGCGATTGTATTTGTCGCTACAGCTGACTTCTTACTACCCATTGTTTGTGTTGATTTATAGAAGCTAAGAAGCATGAATACAGATACGTGACATGGATATGACACCTACGGATATGCAGATGCAATTTTTTCTAAAAAATAGGATACGATATGTCGAGTACTTAAAAATGTATTAATATATAAACTAGTGATCATACAAAGCTTTTGTAAAAAATAAATAAATTAGCAAAGAAGCATTATTCAAAAGATAAGAACTCATATATTAGTATTTGAGTTACCATTTGACAATATATATATGAATCACCATATGATTAGAATGCCCACAAACATTAGATTCTCTCTTCTTTGAATTATATACCCGTATAAAATGAAGGCAGAATCCGTAATATCACTAGCACGTCGTAATGGAAAGGTTCATTATCCCCTCTTTACTTCATCTTCCAACTTTTGCATATCTGAAACATCTTTTGTCGCCACGTTCTTACAAACTCCAATTGCTTTCCCGTCGATTTCAAGAAGCGCGCTTTAACCCTTCTATAATTCATGTCTAGTTACCATAACATATTTCCTCCTCTACCATTAAGTTTTTCATGTCTAGTTATTTACATCTACAAAGACTTGCTCATATGTCCGCATTAACAATCATATCACCAGATGTAGCTATATCCACAACTCAACATTAATATAATTAAAAAAAAAAAAAGATTTAGATGTGAAGAATTCGTAGCATTTTAAATCTAAAATATAGATTATGAATTTATAATTAATGATTAACAACAAGAAAGCAATTAAAAGCTAAACAAATAATTTTAAAAAAAAATGTACCCTAGCTAGAAAATAGCCCAACCGTGTCCCCCCCCCCAACCCCAGCATGTCCGAATTTATTAAAGTATTTATAAAATTCAGACAATTAAATTCGCGTGTCCAACACTCTGATACACTTTTCGAAGAAGTGCCCATGCTTCCTAGTATAGATACACTATTCAACAAAACCAATAGACCCTCAACAGCTTCAAATACAAAGACGGACGGATAGAGAGTACTGAGAAAAGACACATTGGTAGAAAAACTTCATATATTGGGATGAAATAGAACTCCCAGGTTTTCATTCACAGATGCAACAAGGCCCTATATAACAGCACCACAGACCATATATATATAGAAATGCGGATAACTTATTAGGTTTTAATATAGAAAATAGCGAACTCAAGCAAAGGATATATTTCAAAGCCAATTTGTGCAGCAAATATAGTAATCCTGTTGTTAAGACGAGCTTTCCAACAGTCGCACATAGACCATCCACTAATTAAAGAAATGAAGCAGTTAACTGTCCCATCAACAAAAAGATCATTCAAATTGCGAGGATGAAACAAAACCTTTTACCTTGTACGTTTCACATTTATCATAGAAGCGCAGGCATACATCGCTTGCACGACTCTCGCTCATCACTGCAAAAGCTCGATGCCTTCCTGGCCCAAGAGACCCTTTTCCTGACAGTAGCCCAATGCCAAATGCCACTGCACTTGCTGACGCACGAGGAACCTAGAGAATCAAAAATTTAGAGCATGAACTTGTTAGACGACCATTTCAAATACCTCAAAAACAGGCATAGAAGCCACTCTTCAGTAGTTACCATATCCAAAAAATTAGAAAATTGCAAAACTCATCATACTAATAATAACAATAAATAATGATAACAAATAGTAATATAAGAAATCGTTCTTTGTCTTTTGATATGTAGTTAAACTTCTCATAACTGAATGTGAACAAACAGTTGCTACTAATCAAGGTACAAATGGGCTATTGTTTGGTCCTTAGAACATGTTTGCCACCAGTAGTAAAATAATTATCCAAGATGAATGTTATAGAACCCAATCTGGTTGTAATCACTTAGAAGTTTTAGGAACTTGAAAAGATTCAGTCAACATGGGAAATGGAGAAGTATGCGGTCTTCACAAAATTTCTACCATCAACTTCTTCGACAATCTCCCTCCACCTCCACTGACCACTTGCGTAAGAGGGCAATCTAGTACCACAAATTTCTACCATCAACTTCTTCAACAATCTCCCTCCACCTCCATAGACCACTTGCGTAAGAAGGCAATCTGGTACCACAAAGGTTCCAGATTGCCTATCCCGCGCATAATAATAACAATAATGGAGGGCAATCCCGCGCATGTAGGCGCAACCTCCGGAAAGGGGTGGGACAAACTTGCCTAATATACGCCGCCATACCTTGCTTCGCAGGAGGTGGCTTCCATGCCTCAAACCTATGACCTTTTGGTTGCTAGGCATGAGATTTTACCACCCTGCCAGCTTCCCCTTTCTCGAAACTGGAAAATTTGCACTTGCTTGAGAGAAAAATAAGAAGCATGGATGAAGATAATGTAAGTAGAGATGTAATGATACAATTAAAGGAATGCAAGTCTCAATCACAGTCTACAACAGGTCACTGTGTTTAGACACCCACAGTGCGTATACACAGGTCGTCTTTTGCAGGGATATTCCTAATGCAACAATGCTTATGACAGAACACATAAGCTTAATGCAAGTAAATGGCAAAGGTATTAGAGGTTAAATTCGAATATTTGCTTATTTATCCACTCCTTAGTCGAACATTTTGTAGAAGTCCTGATCTTGGAAACGTATATAGCTTTTATCACTATAGGATAATGGAAAGAATGAATCTTAATTTCAACAAGGCATGCGGAACCTAAAACAGGAAAACAATTATGAAGCCAACCTGAGTCGCCCTTATCGAATATATATCAGGGTGATAGTCCTCCTCAAATAAGTTTGGGAACTTCTCCCTTAATCTGATGCCATGTCGGTAGAGCTCATCTTCTCCTTTGCTAATCAGCTCTCCACCTTTTTTCCTTCCTTTCCAAGGAGACTGCCATTGCCATAACCACTTAGGAATCTTCTCCAAAGCCCTGCTGTCATGTACATCATGTCTAGCGCGATCAAGAAGGGTTTCCAACCGGCTTGCCAGTTGATCCAACTCCTTAATCCGTTTCTTGGTAGGAGCACGTGTCCCATGTCTTGCCTGACTCATCAGAAAATTAAAGTTGTTTCATCCATCTACCAGTTTTACAAAGCACACAGGAAATAGGCAGATAAGACATATTCAATCACAATTAAAATTAGTAGACAGGAACTTTTGATTACTTAAAAATCAGTAAAGCCACTAACAAATCTCACGATGCAGGCTACAAATGAGTAATTCTTGGACAAGCGATACAAGTTAAAATAGTAGTGAGTGTATCGCTTAAATGTACTGGCAAGTAATATCTTTCATTGAGCTAAAGAAACTTAAAAATCTCATTTAAAAAAGTTGACATTATTGGTCAACCATCACGTTTGGAACTGCTTTTTTTTCCTCTTCAAGCAAGATCCTGGTTTCAGAAGAGCATCACTAATACATCTGTGCATTTGGGTTGATGATGACAAAGTACACCTTCACTCAGTTTAGGTACTTACCACAAGGTTCAAATGAATTGCGTTACAACCCTCAGGAACAGCAGAAGGTACATAGTTGATGAGATTAGCCCTTTTACCGGCAGGATATCTGCAACGAACAGAGAATGAGCAAAACTATAAGCACCATTTGATATTGATATGAAGCAAGTCGTGGTTCTACTTGGAAGCTAATTAGCTGCACATTCTCCACTCACGTGTGTGTGTGTAACGATCCAAAATTAACACAATCTGCTTCAAAATTCGAATGCAACAATAATAATCGGAACCATGAAAACAAATTGACCAGGAGAAACAAGCAACATTTGGAATCGAGGAACTAATATAATACCCGGTGGCGGTGGATAGATGCTCGCGGACGTCGAATTCATCGCCCGGATCGACGTCAGCGGCGGCGGAGGAAGAGAAGAGTAAAGCGAGCAGAAGGTGAGCGGCCAAGACTGATCTCATATCTGAATCGAATTCCAATCGCCGGAGAATCGATCTCTGATTTCAATAACGATCAATCGCTTTTGCTTTGTACAATAAGATATTAAGATGCTTTGTTTTACTTTGGCGTCAGGTGCAACTCGCCGACTTCGAGAGAGCGCGAGTTACCGGTGACACGTTCCAAGTTCGCTGATGACTAAGGTGTTCAAGCAATCGACTCGTACAACTTGTCTGTGTTTGGCATTTTATAATCCCTTTTAGGCTTATATATACTGATCCAGAATCACGACACGTCCAGATATTCTTTTTGTTTTATTTATCTACGCTTCTTCACTATCATTATACATTGACGTGGATCCAATTAGGTTAACAGGAATGTCTGTGCCTTAATTGGTCAACAGAATAATTAATTTATGTCCAATTTTTTTTTAAACGATGTTAATATATTACGTTTAGTAAAACAAAACTTTTTTTTAATTTTTTCTTGATTTTCTTTTTTTCCCGCATTTTTCTACATAATTTGGAGGGACCAAGAAAAAGCATAGAAAAAATCTTCAAATTGAAGTAATTAAGATATAGAACAAATAAAAACTAAATATATAGTCGTCTTTGCTTCAAAGTGCCTTCCATCTACAGCTATTTGCATTGACTTAGCTAGTTATAAAGCCAAGATGTGTGTTCTATGTATTGGCAAAGAAGAATGATATTTGATAAAAAAATTGACGTTAACACTTTAAATAAGTAAATAGAGATTATGTTACGCCACATATAAATTTGACATAAAGTGATCACAAGAATATTTGGCTTTGCCCAAAGACCTGCAGATTTAAATATAAATTAAAAAAAAACAATGAAATATTGTAGAAAATTATCATATTGACAGTTGAACGTTGGATATGAAGAGCAAAGTTTAGACCGAAGTTCAAGATGGGCAAAAATCCATCTTTGATTCATAAATTTTATTTAGAACATATTTAAATTTGAAATTTTAGAAGTTTCACAACGATCATTGAGTTGTAAACGTGACCTTGACCAATGCTGTCATCAGATTTTATAGTTGACTGTTAAAAAAAACGTTAACTGCTGAAATTGACAGTAACATAGTGATAATGAAATCTGACCAGATAATTAGTGAAGGTCATTTTCAGAATTTGAGAATTATCAACGAAACTTTTGAACATCAGATTATAAATATTTATTTATATAAATTTTGGGTCAAATTTGGTGATATTGCAAGGCTTCTGTTTGTACTGTAAGATGAAATTTCTAGGAGAAGTAAAGATTTATTACATAAATATGACAATCATGGGTCTATTCAATCCAACATTTGTATTTGTGTTTAATTATATTTTGTTATACTAATAAAATTTCTATTGTTATTTGTTTAACTTTTATTTATATAGTATAAATACCCATTCTTAATTTTATAAAAAGTAGTATATTTATTTAGCAAACAAAGGGGACATCATGTACAAAATGTGTACTCGGCCTCGGTCGTCTTGCCAGTATTTCTAGTTTTCTACGAAGTAGGCCTTGTAGCTGTTGGATCCGTGCCACGTGCGCCGCTGCAAGGTTAGTGCTCCAGGCTCCAGCGGGGTCTTCAGGAAAATTTCTCTCCCACAAAGTCTCACATCTTCAAGATCCTGAGGTAAAACCGAACCGAACCCTATATTGATACAATAGAAAATTACATTTTCAGCCTCCTAAAAATAACTTTCATTCATATCAACTTCCGAAAACGGAAAAACAAAATGTACGAAATGGGAGGCTGAAATGCAATAATACCCCCTTGATACAATGTCTGGCACTTACGGTTCCGTTCGCGGCAGCGGATATGGTAGTAATCAATCTTGCCATTATTCATTGTTTTGTTATCATACATTGATTTTGTCATATAGCGGTTTATGTGGAACAGCAACTATCAACTCATATGCTAAGATAGTTAAATTGTATTACCTCCACCATATAAAGTGATGATACATAAAAAAAATATGGGAATTTTGAATTTCCTACCAGGAAGTCCGTGAACTTGCAATAATTTCCTATTCCACACTGAATTTCACACTTCCAGAACACATTTATATCTCAAAAATCCCAGCTATACAGAATGGAGAAGTATCAGTTGATAGGGGCTACAAAGTCCTATTACCTCTGCAGATCCTTTCCCTGTTCCTATTGAATGTATCAGAATTGATTAAGTTTGCATTAAGATTGTTTACTTTAGAGAAGTGAAAAAGAGGAGAAGAAAATAAAATGAAAAGTAGATAGAGATGTACAATTCAGTGTGTATGCAAGTAACTGACATTCAGATACTTCGAATAGCAAGCTGTATTCATATACTATGTAGAATAAGGAAAATTGAGTTATACTACTGTAGCACTGAAAATTCCAATTTCAGCTGTATCTTAATAGCCATACAGCACCATTTCACAACAACTGTTACACTGGATAAGATCCTGATTCCTAAAGGCTAATACTCAGATGAAAGTTCTATGTTTAAACTTGCAACAATTTAGCCAAAAAAAAAAAAAAAATGTATTGGAAAGCCTGCAAATAATTAGCATACCGAAAAGAAGCTGCCATTTGAATTTGACGCATATGTCTGTATGCACATGCATCACTGGAAACTTATAAATTAACAATCGCAGATCCGCTACAGGATCAGCTGCCTTTATTAACTGCTCTTGATTATTGTTGGCGTTGTCATCTATAGATGTCATATTGGCCATCAGCAGCTCCAGAGACATAATGAGAACCAGTGGCGGCTCCAGGGACATACTGAGAAGTAGAACTAGCAGTTGCACTGGAGAACCCTCCAGGTGCATACTGAGAACCAGCAGGTGCACCAGAAACACCGCCGTACATATATTGAGAAGTGGGGCTGATATTGCTTTGTGCCTGCAAATTCAATAAATAGTTAACAACTTGGTATGATAGCAGACTTGTTAAATTCTTACACAACTGAAAAGAACCCAAATAGAACACATACAGAAACGATCCAAGCTAAAGAATATGTTGGGAATTCAACTTTGACAGCATTACTGGACCCCCCATACTTTTGAGTCTGTCCATTGCTCAAATACAGTAATGCGACAAGCCAAAAGAGAGATATGATACATAGCTGTGATAACTATTAAAAAACACCTAGAATTCTGACATTTCGGCCATTTTGCTCAAAATGCGGAGAGAATATGTATTTAGTCAATTGTGATTTGTGTCTAAGAATTTTATATACACAGTACATCCAATTTTGAACTTTTGTATTCCAAATGGACGATCGGCACGGTTAACATTAATCTAGGACTCTAAAAATATTTCGACACAAAAAATCAATAGATTTTAAAATGTTTTGATCATGCATCAGATGATTTCAGAATTATGAAAGAATGGTGTAAAGTATATACTATATAGTCATAAAAATAAATTGTACAAATATCTAAATTGGATGAAAATTGACCCAAGCAAATAATTTTTCATGTGAAAAATATCAGTTCATTAGTTTTTTTTAAAATTGTTATAGATCATGAATTTCTTAAGAATATATATCGTGCATGTTCATTTTTCTTAATTCTGAGACTATAATGTAGGATCAAAACATATTAAAATCAAGTATTTTTTATGTTGAAATAGTTTGGAGGACTTACATATCAGCCCCTGCCTTGATAAAAGAGTTGCAAATAAGTCTATCATTTACAATCCGTTATTTTCTATGTCTCAAAAGCATTTCTTGAAAAACTTTTGAATAAAAAAATTGTTATTAAAAAATTGTAGATCACATCATAATCCCTTTTTTTTCAATTTCATAGTTTTTCAAAAAAATACTTCCAAATAAGTATTTTGAGGCTCCAAAGTCTTAGCGGGTTAGAAGATTAGTTTTTAAACCAATTCATACTTTGAAGTCTCAAAACACCTCTTAGAAACATTTTTTGATAAAAACTTTGAATATAAAAATTGTAGATCGCAAAAAAATCTAGTTTTTTTCATATGCAAAATTCCCTAAAAAAATGCTTATTTAATAATTAAAATATCCTAGCAAAAATTTCGAGACATGGTTTGGTTTGTAAACAGTATTGAAATTCATGGGTTGATGAAATCTTCCCAAATAGTTTTATGGTCCTAGATTAATATGAGAGTGCCGATCATATTTGGAAAATCAAAAGTACAAAAAAGAAACCTAATTCACTCCTGAATAGGGTTGCCTGCCTTATCTTAGCTTCACTTGCGTGTGTGCGACCTAGCCAAATTTGAAGTAGCTAGTATCATCATGTTTGGTACATCCTAAGATGATAATCACATAAAAAAAGGATACCTGCTGAATCCCATATGCCGCAGCATAGGGAGTTCCTCCATATCCTGTACTGGTTGTTCCATGAGCTACCTGATATGCTGGACCTAAAAAAAAACATATGAGAAATTGGTTGCATTAGCGTTGAAAGGGAAAAAAAATTGATATTGACCACAGATGGAAGAAACTCAAAGGAAGACAGTACCTGGATTTGCTGGGGCAGAAGCAGCAGCGGCGGCGGCTCTTGCCCTTTTCTGCGCGTTAGCAAGTTCGGCACGCAGTTTCTCAACCTCTTGAGTCAAGGAAATCGTATTTTTCTCCATTGCATGACTCTGTTCCAGGTTATCAGCATGCACCTTTTTCTCGTACTCGACTGCAGCCCTATCATACATCAATAATTTGCAACGCCATATCAGGATAACTGCTGAAACTTTAGACAGAGAAACAGCGATATATAAACAACTATGGCAAGAAACCATACTTTACACACTGAATTCAAGATTGCATGATATCAAGAGAGATGAAGATACGGGAATTAGCAAGAAACCTTCATGCAATACAAGCTTAGAGCCTTAAACATTATAAATATACTTTCAGAAAACAAAAAGACACCCTGAGAATTGTTGAAGACAGCTCCGAACCGCCTATGAGCCCCTAACTAGCTTGAACTTTGTTGCGAGGAGTCATTAATCTCGGTATATATGAGGAAGAAGATAACTTCATCACATAACAAAAAGAGTATATGGTTCAATGTGTATATATAGTGGACCTACTACTTGACTTAATAATTAATCGAAGTCTTGAAAGGAAAAAACAAATTTGATAACTCGAAATATAGCTAACTGGACTCTAACTAATCATGCAGAATTTAGCTAATATGCTTCTGCTACTTCTACTTCAATTGTCTTCTTTTTTGTAAAATAATACTCGTTTCTGCAGGCGGCCAAGCTTGGTTGGACCAAATCTAGCTCTTTGGTCATGATTGTTGCCTACAATGCAGCATGTTTCTGGATTGCCAGTTTGTTTACCTTCTAAGGTGCTAGAGAAACTCACTAATTTAACCAAGATACGAAGACCCTGCGAGCCATAAGAATAGGATCTGCCCCAATTAAGAGCAAAGTAGAAGATATACAATAGTGCTGCACAAAATAAGGCTATAGCTATCAAAAGTGGAGGTGTCAGATACTATCAAAAGTAGAAACCATAAAATCCCATCACATCATAAGGATACTTTTACAATAAAGATACATCCTAGCCTCAAGAAGTATAAGCAAATAGTGCATGTTAACATGAAGATAATATCACAATAACAGTGACTGTGATATGCTGGTGACGACCTACATTCTACTAGTACTTCTGCTAATCATGAATCAGACATAGAAGTTCCTAATTTTTGTTTGTATGAGGACTAGTAATTTAGGAGCTCTTGCTAAGGTTTTCAAACATTCATCAAAATTGCTATTGATAGTTTAGGGTTCCTCGAGTAGATACGAATGTTACAAGGCAAAAAGTTGGTATTAGCTTTCAGATTGGCCATTCATTTAGAAAGTAGCATTGCATCAATAAGTTCATAGACATTATAATAACAATGTTAAGATTTACCATAAAATGCTACAAGTATATGTTTGTAGGCATACAAACATAAAGGTAATGTATACTGATTAGTGGCAATTGGCAATACGCATTTTGTTTCCTTTTATGCCTTCAACTTTCTTTCAATTTAATTCATGGCTTTATTTCTTTATTTGTCACAGTGTCCAAGTTGTATTATGGAGTTGGAAGTTAAATCAGATCAACTTTGAAGCTTAATGCATGATTAGTAGGCTAATTTAGTAAATATCTACAAAACAAATGAAGTGAGAACAAAACAGAAACTTGCTTAACCTACTATTGGAAGCTATTTTAAGATAGTTACAAGCAAGGATGCCTCCTAATGCATAGGTTTACCTTAAGTCACACATGACCCAAATAAGACTCGTATGGAAGGGGTTTCCACTAGTGCCCAATGGTTTTAAGATTCAAGGTTGAAGCTGTATCTTCTAGCCTTTCATATATGGTGCAATCAGCGATACCCCATCAAATGGTAGCTAATATGCTTACAGAAAACAAGATGAGTATCTTTTGATGAGATGATTCCGCTTCTCTCAACCTAAAAGAACTTTGTTTCTATTTTGACTTTTGAGTTGTATTCCGTTGCTACTTGTTATTATGACATATTTATTTCATGGCTTATTTCATATCTTAGTGTTAAAGTTTTTCTTATTTTGTGGCTATGAAGCTAAAAATTCTTTTTTTGTTGTCTTTGTTTTAAGATATGCGGACAAAACTTGTTAGCAAAGCCTGCCAACCTATCAAACCCTAGCTAGCACTTCATTCTACTCCACTGTTAGCTAGCTCTTGACCTATGTCATACCTGGTGGCTTAGGATGTTCCACAAACATCACCAAATATTGCACAGCACAAAGGACACTGGGGGTCACAAACGTCGAATCTCTCGCTTTGATTGGCTAGCAAATGTGATAAAAGTTGCTATTGCACTTATAACTTAGAACTCCTTCCAATTATTGCTATGAATTCTAGTGACCTTATTATTATTCTTGAATTCACATATAGGAATGATATCCATGTATTTGGCATTAAATATGAAGGATTTAGCTCAACCTATCACATATGTATGGGCCCCATAGGGCATGTTCAATTGGTATGATTAAGGTAGCCCTTAGTGAGACCACGCTAGGATGTAAAATAACCTTTCATATATTATTATGACATGAAGGTTAGCCATTTGCTTAAATATTACATCATCAATATAAGATATATCTATTAATACTCTGCATAAGCGTACATGTACGTGCCTAGAAGGCTACATTTGCTTAAATACTACATCATTTTGATACTCAACATAAGATATATCTACTAATACTCTACACAAGTAGACATGTACCTGCGTAGATGGCTATTTAAAACCATGAAGAACATCTCTTTCGGTATTGAGGTGCTCAAACAAACCTTGCTCACTGATATCTGTTGTAGTTAAAAGTTCATCCTTCTCCATTGTATATCTAGGCGATAGGTTGACGTAACATAGTGCCCCCTTCTCTTACTATCTTATAGTTATACCATTACATGTATTGTTTTATAGTGACACACGTTAGGTTCCAAGTTACTCTTTGGGCCCATTCTTTGTAGAAATGTTGATGTCTCAAAGTTTCCATGAGCAAACTATCTCCCTTTTCATTTGCTAGAAATAATGGTGAAGATTTATCTATTAAGGATTGTCAAGCATTATAATCCTGTTCACGAAATCTAGTGGTGCCTGCCTTCTTGCAGACATATAAAACTAAAATTCCATTTCTGGTGACACATATGATCATGATCAATATGAAAAAAGCATAAGCAACTGTAGGTCCTTCGCTTCAGTGATGAACATAGGTAGAATAAACTTACCTGCCACGTTGTAATTCATGCTGCATAATCTCAATCTCTTCTCTGACGGCAGCGGTCCGTCCGAACTCCTCTCGAGCTCGCGAAAGCTCCACTTTGATTTGCTGCAGCCGCTCCACAAGGTCGTCCCTAGCAGCGCCTAGCCGCTGCGTATCAGACCTCACCTGGGAAAGCTCGACGCGCATTCCGTCGACCACACGAACTTCCGTCTCGGCACGTGCGGCGCGACCGATGATGTCGTGGAGCTCAGCGTCACGTGCGGCACGCACCTTGTCTGCGGCAGCGGCGGCCACGCGGAGCTCGTGTTGCGCAGCGTCGAGCTCTTGTCTGAGAGCGACGTGTGTAGCGGCGAGGCGCTGGTTGTCGATGAGGAGAGCTTGGATCTCGCGGTGCTGCGCCGCGAGGTGTTCCTCGGCGGCGGCGATTCCTGAGGCGTGGTGGTCATGATGGTGGGATATGACGCGGCGGTCATCGCTTATTAGAGGGTGGTGGTGATGAGGGACGACGGCATGCGGTGGTGCAGGGCGGTGGTGACCGGCCATCGCTACCAGCGAGCGCGAAGATTGAATGATATGATTCGATTAATTCAGTTTTGAAATTTTCATTGGATGAAGAGGCAGAGGCTTGTTAGGAGGAGGACAAAGGGTTCTTAAGCAAGAACGAAACCTGATAAACTAATTCGCTTTATTAAAAAATGGCAAAAATACGATTCAGTCCTTCCAACGTTGCTCAAATATGCATATATACAATTCTAAATTTATGATAATATCTCCGATGTTTATGAACTACGAAAACAATATCGGTGATAATTTTATCATCAATGTTTTATTTATAACTGTCTTTTTTTTTTTTGAGAAATATGTTTTATTTATAATTGTCAATTTACTGATATGATATGTCTCTTACCGTTGTTTAGGTTTTTTCTTTTTTTTTGGAAAATTTTCAATGTAAAATTTGTGAATTATAATGAGATCTATAATTTTTATATTTTTTTTTTTAAAATAATACTTCTAAATATATCTTTAAAAATAGTAATTAAAATCGTTAAAATTTTAGAGTCTAAAATACTTATTTAGAAGTATTTGTTTGAAAGATTTAGAATATGAAAGTTATAGATCTCATCAAAATTTATAGCTTTTATGCTGTAAGTTTTTTTTTTAAAAAAAATTTAAATACTATTTTTAATAAAAGACGTATTTAAAAATAATTAAAAATTAAAAAAATAATTAACAAATGCTACATCATCAAATTGATGGACGCAAATGAAAAAGTCGACGGTAAAGTTTTCTTTGTAGCTCAGAGGTATCGTAAGTACTATCGTATGTTCAGAATTATAGGAGTACATTTGAGAAAAGTTCATGAGACTAAAATGTGATTTTACCCTAAAAATTTAGCAAGTAGAGCAACTTAGGTATAAAAATTACTTTCAAAACTTAATAATCGGACAAAAATGAAACCATCAACTAAAAAATTAGGCCGATCCAGATTATTGGTTGACCATTTTACAGTCTAACGATTAGTTTCTTAGAACTATTGGTCAACCAATTTCTTGTCCAATAAATCAGTCAATCCAAGAGCTATAACGGTTGATCATTAATCGCTTTCGGTCGACCGTTATTTCTTGTTGAAAAAGGTAAATTGTGATAATATATTAACTTATGATTTTTAACTTCATACTATTTTATCTTTTGAGCTTAATTTTAAATTATAATTTTAAATACTAGAGAATACATAAATACACTCATAAAAATATAAATACAAATAATATCGTGAGTTTTGAAGAAGCGCATCATCTTTATAAAATCTTGAGGCTTTATTTGCCTCCTATATGTTTTTCTTCACTTCTTATACATTCTCTAGCTTTTGTAATCAACTTCAAGTTAATTTGTTCCTAAAAATGCTGCTAGTTTATTTTGTTTTGCTCTTTTTGGTTCAATAAAGTCAATACCTATCTCAATAAAATTTGACCAAACTTATTAATAACATTTTTTGTTAATTATTTTATTATCATCAAAATTACATTAACACAACAATTTTGCATGGACATGCTTCTCATTGTTTATGTCGAATTTAAATTACTGCGTGTTCAGATCTCGTTTTACATATCTCCAACCTCAACTTTATGCGCGCACGAGACAGAAAAGTATTTATGTAGTTTATTGCATTTGCTAAACTACTCTCAAAGTGGTTTTTCAGCAATTAGTATGGCATATAACAGAGACAGAAAAGTATTTATGTAGTTTATTGCATTTGCTAAACTACTCTCAAAGTGGTTTTTCAGCAATTAGTATGGCATATAACAGAAATGCATGATGATTGCATGGAATCATAGAGCATCACTTTGATCCCAAAGAAGATGAAATTGTAATACTTCAAGAGGTGCTTCGCATTGCTAGGAAGGCTTTTAAAACCAAACTGTAGCAGATGCTGAATGTTCCCCAAGTTATCTTGTGATTCAAGTATTCACCCACTTTGGCTAGATGAGGAAAGATTGATTGTTTATTTTTCTGCTAACATGAAGTTATGTTTCTTTTATTTACAATATTATTGACCACTGTGCGCGCTATGTTGCAATAGTTTATCTTTTTGAGCTTTTTCTTTCGGATCTAGTTTCATTTGATGGTGAATATCCTCAATCTTACCTTCTTTTACAACCATTCAACTATCTATTTCTGTGCAATGGAAGATTTTCTTTGTAGTGACACAAGGTTTGGTTGACACATACAAAGCAACATCGAGATAAGGAATGGCGCGATAGAAAATGTGCAACATAAGAGGACACTCTCTTCGTTAATATGTGAATACATGATACAGAAACCTGCGATGAGATTCTGTAACGTATCCATTGCAGTATGGAGGAAGTGTAAAGCAATGGCTATCGTAAAGCAGTTCATTGTTAAAATACAGTAGAGGAAGATCGATTTAAGGGTTCTGGCTTTTTATCTATACAATACTGTAAGGAAACTGAATTTTTGCTTGCTGTTAGGTAACATGCTGTATAACCACATTAGTTATAGATATAAGAGCGAGTTTGAATGATGTGTCAAGAAATGCAGCCTGCTTCTCTACATGACTATATCCAGCCAAGAACATCTTAGAATAATAGGTCGAGAACAAGATTATTCTTGAATCTGAACGACAAATATCCCTTTTACTCTTGATCATGAACTAAAAGGAATAGAGTCCTGTAAGTTTCATACTTCTTTTTGCTTGAATTTCATTACATTATCGAATACTATAAAAATACTAGCATTTCTGAATATCTTTTACTAAAGCACTTGAAATGAAGGGAACTTTTGACGAGCTAATTTGGCAGAAGAAGAGGCTAGCTCATTGTCACCCAAAAAAAAAAATAATGTTGCAAGTTCCATATTAAAAAGAGGCATTAATTATGTTTCTGTCATGCTAATCTCGCATCCAGATGCTCCTGCGTACAATTCTGTGTGATTTTGAAATTACAAGTTCCATTCATCTCTGTATAGTGATTGTTTTAGTAGATAATGGATAGACAAAAACTTCACACTTTCAAAATTCACATTATAAGGCATTTTCACAATAAAAAGCATATTATTAGAGAAATTACCTTTTTTAAATACAGGAATAATACAAGAAAGCATTTCATTTGGGATTTGATTGTCAAATACTAGAGCGTCAAGAAATATTTATCAAAGCCGGATGCAACATTGATGACATCTTTCATCTTTGCTAAATAAAATTTATTCTTCAGTGTAAATTTATTATGTTATACCAGTTCCATTAAATGAGTTCATTTCGCTTCAAAGTTTTTTTTTTTTTTGAGAATAACGCTTCAAAGTTTTAAGTAATTGTTCGCATACTTTGAACATCTTTTGTGGTTGATGTTCTTTTCAGTTCCATCAACTGAAGACTACGCATTGCATATGCAAAAAGAGAACAACTATAAGTTGTTTTCTAACTCAACTAATTCAGTCTTTCGAAACATTCAACTTGCTTCTTGTAAATGTTCAAAATCGTTTTGATTTAATTGGCAAAGTCACAAGATAGATATATTGGACAATGTTGATTTAGTGTGCCTTAATTAAGCTGCGGTATGCTTGAGGTTCCATTGATGGAGTTTGAACTCCTACTGATGTCACAGACCTGGGTGTTTACCTGTTTGGGATCTTTTATGTACGGGAAAAGCAACCATAAAGTTGATTTAGAAGAAGACATTCTTAAATCACTTCACTTTTCAAACTTTACATCTAATTATGTACATACCTATATACTCTAATATATAAACAAACTACATTTTAGTAATTTAAAAATCCATTCATCCATGTTTTTCAATCTAAATATTCCTAAAATCTTCTTCGAGTAAGAAGGTAATAATATGCGGCTCAAGGAAGAGAGTGAAGAGCTGCAACCACCCGTCGTTGGTGCACCGCAACCCGGACTGTCTTTTCTTGAGCACCACAAACTTGCGAAGCATGCTGCTTGAGGAGATTGCAGTGTCGCACGACGCTAACAACCGTACTAGAGCATCAAATACTTGAAATTTTGCACGCCTGAATGTTTTAAGGAATTAAGAAAAATCTAGAATAAGAATACGTTGTGAAAATACAGTATTTTTAATCACCACTTTGACTTAATTAAAACGAGTATGAAGGTTAATATCTAAATCTAAAAGAATATGTAAAGAAAGGTTGTATTTGGAATTGTGAATGGACCACAGATAGTAGAGACCGCTAGTTTGGGAAAGATTCTTACCGGGTGTAGAGACATGCTGATCTGGGCAGTTAGCAGGCCCATTTTTCAGCATAGATGGGCTACAAAATAGATATATACGTGCAAACATCAATTAAGCTTTTATTTAATTTCGTGAATTCAAACTAAAACGAGAATTTAGATGGAAATATAACCAAGGTTGTATTCAATTTTGGGGTAGTCTACATCTTTTGTATTCAATTTTTTTTTTTTTTAATATCTCCAAAAAAATGTTATGTGCCACATAACTTTTTATTGATTAGAAAAAGGCTTTGGAGTCTTTAGAAAAGAATTTTTGGAAAAAAACTTTGAAGCAGTAAATTTAATTTCTAATATTGATCATTAGATAAAAATAATTAACATAGTTTTTCAAATATTTTGTAATAATATAGTAGGTCCATGGTGTTTTGAAGGATAGTTGGATAATATTATAAAAAGAAAAGTAAGATATGTTAACACACCCAATTCTAGAATCAATACCAACTCCTATGTCTCCCATTGTTAATAAACACTAGACTAGACAACATTATATTTATGGTCATACATAACATTGTCTTTACCATATAAGGTGGCGACTATAACTCACAACTATGGATGGATGAAAGAAAATGAATCAGGCATAATGTAATGGTTGATAAAAATGATTTATGCTCAAGACACATAGGAGGGATGGTAGATCATATACCACTTCAAATTCTATAAGCATCGATAATCTCAAAAAAAAAAAAAAAAAAAAAAAAAAAGAAGAAAGAAATCTATAAGCATCAATTTGAAGACTGTAGAAATTTACAGTTTATATGTCCCATAAAACAGGAATACTGAGTCACTGACTGTATAGAAGAAAAAAAAAAATGTATGGTCATCCAAAACGAATCTCTCCCACAAGCTCGCATTTAATGCTCGTATTGGAGATCGTTTGTTTTCTGTTACCCTCATTAAAAAAAAAAAAAAGAGAAAAAAAAAAGAGAAAATGTTTCTCTTTTTTTTTTTTAATTCCAACTGAAACAGAGCTTGCCTCGCGCTTAGGGACTAACACAAATCCGCTTCAGAATCAAGCAACACCATTTTTAAAACCATGGTAGGTATGAACCCCAAGACTGTTCTTTCTCGGTAGAGAAGAGGAGTTGAGTAGTGTTTAAGCGTCATGTGACAGCATTCAATGCACGGGAAGATGGTCGTAGGACTTGGGTAGTAGAAAACTAATAATAATCAGTAGTTGTTGCTTCAGCTCCAAATTTAATCAAACCAGATTCCTCCGACCTGGTTGCATTTTTGTAATCTCTAGGCTTTAAATGAATGTTGGATCTCATTAAGAGATCATCAACTCCTCATTTTGTTTTGTTCCTGAAGCAGAAGCTCTGCTGCAGAAAAAACGATTTTTTTTTTTTTTTGGTATATTGTTGGAAATTGATTAACTAAAAAAGTGGTTAATTCATTTGTGTTATAGTTAAACGTTTACTGAAAAATATAAAAAATTGGTTGAATTTAAAATATAAATTTTCTTTTAAAATACGACTTTAATGGCTGGTTGAATCCTGTATTGCAATGTTATTGAGCAAGACCAGAGGAATAATATTAACCCATTTTGATCATTTTTTTTTTTGAGTTTAACTGAGAAAAAGACCGGCTCAATAGAAAACATCAGAAACGGGTAGCCAAGCTACTTTGGACTCGGTCCGATTTTAGTTATACTATGGAAAATTATTAATTACTCTCTATTTCTCTAAAAAATTTATTTTTAATTTTTCCATTTTGTAGACTCAATAACAATATTTTAATTTTAATATTACTAATACGCTTACTAACTAATGTTTATATATTAATGAAACCCTAGGCGGAGCCCTAGCTCGATGTTTTCATATTAAAATGATTTGATTATCATGGTGATTGTATTAATGGGGTGGAAGCGTGTAAGTCGGGGAAGATATGTTGATGTTCTGGCTTGTGTCAATCGCCATGGCTGGTGGAATCCGATGGCGGTAACCGAGAAATTAATTCAATTTAATAGTTTACTCAACGGCGTAGAAGGTATCGACTCAAATCTTCTGTCCCAACTCTCTATCCCGTCCTCTGTCCCAAATCCTTAAAACACATATTTATAAATATTTTTTGAAAAATTTTTCAATATGAAAGTTGTGGATCTCATCAAGATTTATAACTTTCATATTGAAAATTTCTCCAAAAAATACTTTTAAATATGCATTTTTTAGGTTCCAAAATATTAACATCTTAACGGATATTAAAACTGTTTTAAAACCCGTTAACACTTTGAGACTTACAAACACATACTTAGAAGCGTTTTTTGGAGAAATTTTTAATATGAAAGTTATAGATCTTGATAAGATCTATAACTTTTATGTTGAAATTTTTTTCAAAAAATACTTACAAATATGTGTTTTGAGGGTTTGGGACAGAGGACGGGATAGAGAATTGGGGCAGAGGATTTGAATCCATCTAGCAGCAGGCGTCTTTCTCCTGTTACTTACTATTGGGAACTTCTAGATCAAACTACTTAATCACAAGAACAGAGTATCATGGAGAAATAAATTGCAGATGCTTCCAGCTTTTTTCAAAAGGAAAAAACTATTCGACCCCAAAAGGAAATCAACCAGCCCTCTGATGGATGTAAATTCAAGGTGTAATATAAGATAGAAAATCTTGATGCTTGTAGGTTAACTTCTGATGTGCAGCTGAATTTTGTTGTGGTATGAGTTTTAGACTTGACTTTGACATCAGGCGATATTGTTATGTCTCCGATTGAGCTATATTATTTAGGATAATTTTTTCAAAAAGTAGTATAGATGCTACTCGGACATTATAATAAAAATATAAATAATATAAATAATAAAAATTATATATAATATAATATTGTACGTTCTTTAGATAAGTTTAAATAGCAAGAGTTAAATTTCATTAACAAAAATAAAAAATATAATATTTAAATATATAACTATGTTATATTACTTATTATTATATACTGCTACTATTATGTATTATTTTATTCTCTAAAAAAATTAAAAAAATATTTCTTAAAAAGAATCCTGACATGTTTGTTGGACACTGTTATCTAGCGTGTCCGACACGTGTATCTGAATTTTTTTTATTTTTAATTTTCAGATATTTTTTTAACGTGTTCGATATGTGTCAGACTATGTCTGCAACATATCTGTATCGGACACTACAAGGACGAAATTTGACGTGTCGGTACTTCATAGATTATACTCCTGCAAAGTTTTATCCATTAGCTATTGCCCATGATGACTGGCTGGACCGCCGCTGAATAAAATGGAGATTTTAATATTGAATTCTGCAAACGTTTTCTACAAGAGTGTCGATTATTTATTTTCTTTTGATTATTGTGAAAATAAAATTGAATTCGAACCAGTCCGCTATAAAAACTGGATTTTTTGTGGAATATAGACCAATATTACATATGAATTTATATAATAATCTAAAAGAATTGTTTAGTACAAAAGTTGTTCAGGCATAAATTTCTATAACAATCTAAAAACAATTCTGACTCATCAGGTCATTGATTGGGGCTAAAATGGTCCTAATGAGCTTATCTACCTGTTCTTCCTCTCTTTTTCCACTAACTGTATTACTACTATTATTTTTGGTAGCTACAAATTTTATTGTTGGTCATTTATAACTTGACATGATAATTGATTAAACCTGAGATTTCATGAGATTAAATTTTAAAATTAAGTTTTAACGTGCAAATTCATCAAGCTAATTAATGTCATACCGTTATAACATTTTTTAAAACAATTTGAAAGTAAATACAAAATGGGGGAGAAAGTGTAGGGTTTGAAACGAGAGACGTGACCACGTGAATGTCTGCCAACAAACATTCACGTCGAGCTCCTCTCTCTCTCTCTCTCTCTCTCTCTCTCTCTCTCTCTCTCTCTACACATTTCCTTACCCAAGGTTAGTTTAGCTTCTCTCTCTCAGTCCTAATTAATTGGTTACTTGAGGGGGCAGCGATTCTCGTCAAAAGTGAACGTGGGAGCCAAAGTTTCAATATTATTTACACATTTCTAGACGAGAGATAGAGAGAGAGAAAGATTTATCTGAAAAAGCATAAAGAATAATATATTTAAAATTTTCAAGATGACCAGAGTTTTAAATAAAATATTGTTTTTTAATTATTGTAGGAGATGACTATTTTTGTGCGGCCGTCGTATCAAAATCCATAAATGGTACCAATCTATATTTTATCGACTGATAAATTCAACTTTTCAAACTGGACAGATCTGAAAACCATGTGTTATTCTCTGCAGATATAGAGAGGAAAAATAAGGAAAAACAGTAAGAACAATGAAAATAAGGAAAATATATAAAAGAGGTTACAAGATTTTTTTTCAACGAAGGTGTATACAAATTCATTATCATTGAATTTGGCAGGCACGAAGGTTTCAGTCGTAAATCTACTTTATGTTCTCCCCATTTAGCAGAGGCATTTTGTTTATGCTGGAAAATTCTGTTTTCGTTCAACTCAAAAGGTCAACTCATGAAGATGCAATTAAAAAACCCAGCCTGCTTTGTCATTATTCTTAATATGTTGCTCCATATTGTCCACAATGTTAAGGCATTATATGCATGCAGTTTACCGGATGAATATCTAAATTGTCGTTTTAATACAAATATATTAATAAATTTTTTTTTTTCCTTGGAGGACTATATTGCATTGCCGGTGCTTATTCCCGGGCGCTTAGGCCCTGTTTAGAAGCAGAAAACACTTTTCTGTTTTCCAACTCCAATTTTCTTTCTGTTTTTTTGTTTTGCTTTTCTGGTGGAGAACTTAGAAAACATAAGAAAACGCGTTCAGATTATATATAACATAAAATAATTTTCTATCTAGAAAAATGGAGATAGTGTTCAAATGAATCGTCAATTTCAAATACAAAATTATAAAAAAGAAAAAAATATGTTCGAATTATAAACTTAAAACATACTCACAGGAACCTAGTTCCGATTAATATAGTCATTCCACAATTGATTTACAATCTCTTCTCGCACTGCATCTATCAAATTAAATTTACAAAATAATATTATATTTTTAAAAAATAAATTTACAACCGAACAAAATAATTTTCATAAGTTACAAAGTGCTATTAAGCAATGTAATTTACGAACAAGATAATTTCCAAAGATATGCAACAAGATAATTTTCAAAGAATAAATTCCATAAATTTTCTAAAATATGGAACAAGATAATTTCCAAAGATATGCAACAAGATAATTTTAAAAAATAAATTTCATAAATTTCCTAAATATGGAACAAAATAATTTCCAAATAATAAGTTTTCAAACAAGATTTACGAAAATTAAGCAATGTATTGGAAAGTTTGCAAAATAATATTAAATTTTCAAAATTTGTAGCAACACAAATTTTGAAAATATACTAGTCACCGAAAAAATAACCAGTATGCGGTGGTCGTAGGCGGCACATACCTCCCTTATTTCTGCATAACTGTTTTTAGGGTTTATACATATGAAGAATATTGCTATTTAAGAAAAATATAAAAATATATTTGGAGAAGCGTGTTTTCTATTTAGATAATAAGTGGAGAACCGCGTTTTGGGTTTGAAAATTAATGAATGGAAAAATTAGAAAACAGCATTTGTTAGTTTTCTAAATGTAGTACAAATGTAGAAAATTGGAGAACCGCGTTTTCTAATTCTCCAAATAGAAAATTTCTCAATTTGAATAGAAAACTTCGATTTTTCTTCTCTATAGAAAAGTTTTCTAGAAAACAGCCTAATTTTTCAGTTTCTGAACAGGACCTTAGCTTCGCGGGAAAACCGAGGTAAATCGGCCCAAAACCCAGCACCACTTGGTAAACTCACCGCAAGCCCACCTTTCCGGTGCCTCACTGGCATGTATTGGAGCAGATAAAGGCATGACTGAGACCGGATTAGGAGCTTGGGAGAGAAACCCAACTGCTCCATATCCAATATTCCGCTAGATTTGCTAATAATTTACTAACATTGCAAATTTGCAATGTAACATGTCTAAAAGTGGTGACTGTCGCTTTTTTTTTTTTAGAGAAAAAAAGTGGTGACTATAAGACATGCTTAATTGGTAATAAGTAGGAGGTGCTCAGACATTCTTTGTGAAGTTTTTATTGGAAGGGAGAATAATGCACCCTAAAAAAAACTTTGATTTTCAAATGCTATGCCTGTTTTTCTAGCTAAAAAGTGCTTGCTTAAGTGTGTGTGTGTGTGTGTATACACACACACACACACACACACTTTAAAAGATGTGGTTTGTGATTTTTAGTAGCTTTCTCATTCTCATATTGTTGATCGTTTAGAAGATCCTAGCCATGTCTTTATTAGCTGTTTTTTTTCTAGGGTTATTTTTACTCTAGTAATTAAACTTATAACAATAGGGTTATAATTAAAGATTAGTTGTATTCAAACACTGCAGTATGATTTGAAATAATATGTGTAGAACATTGACTTACTGTTTGAGTTAGAACTAAGATTCCTAATGACAAAAAGTTTAATTCTCTTTCATTATGATATGGCATATATATATATATATATATTTATCATATCTTATGACTACTAGGTTGGCTTATATTATTTAGTGATAACCATGGTTAATTGTGTGCATGACGACCTTAGGACTTCATAGTCAGCTTCTTTAGCTATTATTTTTATGCACCTACCCTCACCAAGCTCCTGTTATAAATGAGCAGACTATCAACTTCCTTTCTTCAACTTTATCATACGTATCTCCAACTCTTTTCATCTTTACTTATTTCTGTTGAACCCATAAAGAATGGGTGGGAATTCCCCTTGTGCGTCCTGCAAACTTCTGCGCAGACGCTGCACTAAAGACTGCATCTTCTCCCCCTTCTTCCCCGCCGATGATCCTCACAAGTTTGCTATTGTTCACAAGGTCTTTGGAGCTAGCAATGTGAGCAAGATGTTGCAGGTTTGTTTCTTAACTTTCTCGAACACATGAAACTTGAAAAAGCTAGATTCCCACTTCAGATGTGCATAAGTAATTTTTTTTTTCTTGGACATGATCCATTCTTACAATATTGTTGAAGCAAATGAAAAAGGCCTCCTAAACATAGAACGATTCGTGTCTTTTTCTTCATTATTTTCTAGAAGAACAGCTCGGTCTAGGAAACTATAACTTTTTAAGTAGAGATGTAAAAAGACATGCTTTAATACAAATTATCTAGTTAATGTTGCTCCTACTAGGTGAACCGAGTGCACTATGAGTGCTCCCAAACTTAGCTAGGGGACTATGTGTACGCAACCATATCGGCTAACTCACGAAGGATATTTTCTTCTTGGCTGTTCTAAGATTCGAACTCACACCTGTGCGTTGGGAGAAGTGAACGCCTACCAATGTGCTGTTGTGTTCACCCCAAACCCGCTGGTAGGAGTGGACTCCACGCCGCTGCTACTTCTACAATTAGAATAAACGTGTGCTTCTAATTTCCGTGATTGTCAAGTATAGCAAGTTCATAACATACTCATGATCATGATGTACTGATGTTTACTTTTCTTCTTTATGCGTCATAGAATCTCTAGTTTTTTATCTCTGGTTTTTTTTTAATTCTAGTTTATGCACAGACCACAGAGGTGTATGGTTACTGGTCGGCTTCAAGACTTATCTACCTTTACTTGATTCTTATTGTATATCATATATTCTATGCATGAATTTTTAGTTGTTGTATATGATCTGTCATTATGCAGGAGCTTCCAGTTCATCAAAGAGCTGATGCTGTGAGCAGCTTGGTATACGAGGCAACTGCGAGGATGAGGGACCCTGTATACGGCTGTGTTGGTGCCATATCTTATCTCCAGAACCAAGTATCTCAACTCCAGATGCAGCTGGCGCTCGCCCAGGCCGAGATTTTATGCGTTCAGATGCAGCACGAAAGCCCTATTTCCAACCCGCCAATGGAGCCTGATGACAAGTTCCTTCTGGAACATAACCTTACTAACCTCCCTCAGCTTATGAACTTCGCCTCTTCTAGCAATGTAGCTCAGGATCCTCTCAAGAGAGAGTCTCTTTGGACATAGCTTTGTACCTCTTTAGTGCCCAATGCTAGTGTACGCTAGTTTTCTAGATATTTCTCATCTAGTTGCTGTAACTAACAAGTTACTGTTTGTCTTAGAATATAAAGCGTTTTTTTACTCAAAGTTGAAGTCTATACACCTATGTGTTTCCCATTCATGGGAAGAACATGCAAGATTTTATCCTCGAAAAGGGTGGCACGTCTTCATGTGTTCCTCTCTAGTTGAATTGAGACGAGTGAAACCTGAGGTTTTACCACCGTTGATGCCGAAAGAACTCATAGAAACAAGGATGGGTGTAGCGCGACTGGTTTGCGCTCTGTAGGGTTAAATCCTGAGAGGTTGGTGAATTTTATCATGTATCTTAACAAAAATTGAAGTCTAAACATTCAGATATCGAAGATGGACATGAGCCCATATTCTATAGGAGGATGATAGAAGGTAACTCATAATAGAAGCACGTGAAGGAAGATTCTTTTCTTCAGTTGCAACAACCGACACCATCGTGCAGTTTACGTGGGTTCCATTCAGTCTATTCTTTGTGTAGTAGTCTGTGATCAAAATCTGTCTCGACCAGCAATATGTGTTGGTACAAGCGATGCGTTCACAACGGCAAACTGGGTTTGAAATGAATATGATTCACAGTTGGGTGTTGTTGTACTCAGCTTGTTGTCTAATTGCTCCAATAGGGTTAACGAATTAATACCAGATCACGTATAATGATATTACTGTTTAAGAAGTTAGTACCAGATCACTTATAATGATATTACTGTTCAACTATTTAGTCCAGAAATTAAAATAATATGAAACTTGTTTTAATAAGTGTTGCCAATACAACGTTCAATGTTATATATGCTTCCATACCAAACTACTGTCTTTTGCCAATGATCGTTGCTGCAATCATCCAAAATTAAAATTAATTTCAATCCATCATTCTATTTACATGGGGCTATCACTGGGATACTACAAGACCATAATTTTTTGATTCATCTTCTTCTAAAAGTCCAATGCTTGTCTTCATCTGCACAACTGATAAAAAGACAAAATGAGCACTGACCTTGAAGATTCCTTCTATATTATTTTGAATTTAGAATTTAGAATGATCATTTAAGATTTGAATTGACTAATCATTTGTCAAGATTCAAGCTTGGCACATTTTCGTCTTTTTCTCTCAACAAATTGGTAATCTAACCGGTTACCATTCAACTTGGTTCTTCGAATTGTATTAGACTTTTGTGAAAATGCAGAGGTTGAGTACACACCGAAGAATCCAGCTGAAGTAGATTCTTCTTCCTTTTTTTTTTTTTTTAAATTAGTGTTAGCTTTAACATAAATCAACGTTTATTGTGTTAGTAGTACTCAACTAGACCATGTGAATTGGAATTCAAAGATGTACTGTTTGAAACAACAAGAAGCCCTCCTTATTTGTCTTCAAACCCAATACATAGACGCACTGGCTAAAATGAAATTTCACCCTTTTCCGGACGAAGGTTATGGCATAAACCTAAGCATTAAACAACTCTATATCGACATGAATGAAATGTAAGATCTCCATCACTTTTTTTTTCTTAAATAAAAAAAATGAAAAAAAAAGAAAAAAGAAAAAGAAATGCAAGACCTCTAGTTTAGACTAACTCTATATTGACATGAACCTAAGCGTAGGTAGCTTGTCTAAATGGTAGTGATCTTGGCAATTGACAGGAGCTTTACAACAAGCGTTTAACCTTTTGACTAACTCAATATGCTAGGATAAATCATAAGTTGTGTGCCATAGCATATTGTTTGGAAGAATAGATGGCGTTCTGGTTATTAATTTTCTGAACAGACATCAGCAAGAAACCTTTAAGTAATCTTTTGAAAACTTATTAAAAAATACAATTATTTATATATTTTTTAAGGTAACGAGACGTAATTTTTCCGACGACATAAATGGATTATTTTACCAGGCACCATTTTATAACCAAGTCCTCTAGTTTGTATTGGACGTGGACCTAGTCAGAAAGTAGAATCTCGATCTGACATCCGCTCCTGAGCTAGATATGAGGTACTGAAAATTATCCAGCCACAATCTTTAGCTAACTCGGCTAAAGCACGTCAAGCAACCAATTGCTTATTTCAGGACGCTACTGGGATTCGAATCCACGACCGATCATTCCTGAGAGACTGGCCGCACTATTCGACCTAAGGTCGGGAAATTTACTATTATTTATTTCACATACTATTTATACATATATGCTCATATTTGTCATTTTATATTTAATATCTTAGTGATCATTTAAGTTTACCAATCACTTGTATCCTGCAGCTGAAAAAAAAAGTTCTTAGTTAATGGATGAGTTATAATAACCTTTTAGCTCAGACATCAGGGTTGAACTCAAGAAAAGATCAACGGGTAGTTGATGTCAGAAACACCATTAGTAATAGACTTATAATTAGTTTTAAAAAGCGAGACATGTGACTAGTTACTACCCTTGAAATTGAGAAATTTTAAATTGTTTAAGGCACAAAATTTATACTTATAGCATTTACAAATTGCAAAGTGAATAATCTTGTAATTCTGACTGCTTTAGAAAAAGCATAGAAAGTTTGTATATAAAATTATTGTCCATCTATTTCACACATTAATTTATATATAAATATTAATTAAAGTATTTTTAAGTGCCGTGTTATTGTACTGTACAACTTTATAGATAATTTTTTTTTTTTAAATACATATCTAAATATTAATTTTAATAAATGATATATACGTATGCTACTTATAACCAAATTACTGTTTCTTGATCAACAATAAAAGTATGCCAGGATATTTGGGCATTTTGCTTACCCTTTTGGTCTTGGATTGAGATTAGAAAAAAGTTAAATGTAAAAGAGAGGTAGGATAACATTTTACTCCTGTTTGGATAAACTTTGGAGGATAAATTTAAGAAGCGTAAAAACTTAGCCCTGATGAGAAATTATTCAAGGACAGTAAGTAGTAGAGGGGGATAATGAAGATGTTGGATAAATTTGTATGGGAATAAACTTAAAATAAAAAGGGGAATTTTTTTTTTTCCTTTGTTTGTAAATATTTTAAGGAACTGCAAACAGGGGGAAGGAGGGGAAAAACTATGTTTCTATATCCTAAAATCTTACCTCCCAATTAGGGTGAGGGTGTAAAGAAAGAATGAATATCATAACTATGGGCCAATTATTTTCTTCTATAACAGAGATTTATATACTATTAGAAAGACTTTTTTGTCAAACTATATTCATATTCTTTGTCATGTTTACTAGCATTCCGTAGATAATGACTCTCTTCATTTATGCTTCGTATTTTTTATGTTCTATACTTTTTTTATATGTCATATTTCGTCAAATTTTGTAATTTAATAATTGGATATTTATACTAGCCAGTTAAATAAGTTTTAAAACCTTGAACGAAAAAAATTTATTACTTCCAATTAAACGTAGTACATTGTATTTTGTCATCTTTCAAAAATGCAAATTCTGGAAAATAAAACGATTTACAGGGGTCTCCAGGGAACTATTTGTACAAGTTAAAGTGGGCCTATTTAGTTGTGGCAGATTTTGAAACAGCATGGGTCATGGCCCCATATCAAACTGAATTAGAAACTTTTAATATGTGCAGACGTAATACACTCTGGGCCCACACAGATACGAAAAAAATCCAGGCTCCGAGCCCATAGATCACGAGTAGAAACGCAGAGATGTAAAAACCAAAAGGCCGAAAGAAGTGCTCGTCGTCTTTCTCCTGCGAGATGCCAGCGCGAGTGAACACCGCCATGCCGGCGTGGGCTCTCGCCGCCGCCGCTGCCACCTTTGCCGTCTTACTCACCGAGCCGCCGCTTGCCGCCGCCGCTTTGGTGTCGTGCAATCTCAGTGTCACCTACAACAACTTCATGTATAACTTCAAGCTCGCTGCGCCTATCGCGGATCACCCCCATGGCGTCCTCTCCGAGGACGGGTATTCTTCTGTTTAGTTTATTCGTTTCTTTGAGACTCTTTCTATGTATCCTTTTATGGTGTACAAAACCGGCTTTACATTGTAAGGCTAACAGAGTTTTTATTTCAACTTTTTTACTGTTGCTGTCACAAAAGAAGTTCTTTATATATATTTATGTTGTGCGCGTGTGTAAATGCTACTAGACCACTAGTATTGGTGCAGTGGAATTTGACTTTTTTCTTTTTCGTAGGATTCACTAATTAGTATTTATTGCTGTATGTCATGTGTGCCTTTGACGGGAAAAATGTTTTAAGGTTCTACAAGGTTTCAGCAAATTCAACTACTCTTTGGTTTCAGGTAGGCTTCCTCAGGTCACATTTTTCCTACTATTGCTATCTTGTTTTGTTAATGTATTACAACGCATTAAATTTTGATGGATAGCTGTAAAGCGTGATTTAGATAAGAGTTTCTATTGTGCTTACTATGTTTCTAGTATAAGACAATTTGCATGTTGCTACTTGTATTCTTGCGCTAATAAGTATTACATGTAACCTTTAAAGTGCATCAAAGCAATAAAACACACTCAAGGAGAAACTTGAATTTTGTTTCGTGATAATTATTCTGTATTCCTTTGGTAGGTGTGGGCAGTGGTGTGAAACATGAAACTCTTTTTGTTACCTTTCTGTACCAAAATCTTGTATGAGGCACGCCAGTTTCTTTACTCTATGTTCAAGTAAGAGCATGGATATGGATACGTAATTCGGATACGACACGATACGGATATGTGATACACGATTTTTCTGAAAAACAGGATACTAAAATCAAGGATACGTTACTTAAAAATGTATTTAAATATTAAATTAGTGATTATATAAAGCATTTCTAAAAAAAGATAGCAACGAAGTATTTTTTCAAAATTAAAATCTCATGTATTAGTATTCGAGTTGCCACTTGGCAACATATATTTGAGTTACCATAGGATTAGAATCCCCACCATATTAGATTTTCTTTCTTTCAATTATAGCCTTCTAAAATGAAGGAAGATTCCATATTATCACTAGAACGTAGTAGCGGAATTTTCTTGGGTGCATTATCTCTTACTCTTTCTTGTGCATCATCTTCCAGCTTGTGCATACCCGAAATATCTTTTGTGTCCAACCTCTTACAAACTAAATTCCTTGTCCCGGCAATTTCTAGAAGTGAGCTAATCATTGAATAAGAACTTTTGTGTGTTTTATATAAAAAACTGCATTGCCATAACATATTTCCACCTTCATCATTGAGCTTTTCATGTGTAGTTACAGATCTCTAGAAAGGCTTGGTCATGTCTCTGCATTAACAATCATATTACTAGATGTAGCTAAATTCACAACTTTACATTAATTTAATTAAAACAAATGAGAAGTTTTAGATGTAAAGAATTCGTAGCATTTTAAATCTAATATAAGATTATGATTTTATAGTTAATAATTTAAAACTAAGAAAGCAATTAAAGAGCAGCAAAAAGGGTAAAACGTAGCTAGAAAATAGCCTAAAGGTGTCCCCAGCGTGTTCGTATTTATTATAGTATATTAAATTCGGATGCTTAAGTTCGCGTGTCCGAGTGTCTCCATTTTTGACATGTGCCCCTCCCCCCAAAACATGGTTCCAATAGAAAAGTTTGTGTGCATACCGATATTGGAGGGTTAAAGTTCAAGTTCTTTTTCCTGCTTAATCTTTTGCATCCATCTATAGAGAATTAGTTTCATTTGATGTACTAGTACTTAAAGCATTTTTATTTCTTTTCTGGACTTTACCATTGGTAACTATGTTTTAGTGCTTATTATGGTTAAACAATGTAACAATAATAGAATATGTGAGTGTATATCCACATGTGTAGTATTTAGAACCCTGCTTTACTTTGAACTCTGCAAGACGGCCATTCCTCAGGTTATTGATATTGAACTATTGATTTGTGGGTGAGCAGCTATGCGATCAGATGATATTCAATCATGATCCTCCAAGATGCTTTAGTTGCCAGGTAATGGGTTGGGGGTCCTCTTATTTATCAAAAACATGGTTGGATCAGGGGAAACCCTTTCAATGGCAGTGATTACAAGAGTTTCCCAAATCTTTATCTGAATTTCGTTATTCTTATCTTGTTTAGTCATTGCAGTCCTGTGAACATTACATCAATACTATAGGGGCCAATAGGGGTATCCCTTTTACACCAATCATTATAGTTGGTTTTCCACATATCGATCTTGTTCATTAGTAACATGAAGAACTTGAAGATGCATTATACCTATTCCTCAATAACTTCAACGTGCCTTCCTGTGATGGAAGTATTCGTCATTGTTATTTCTTTTCATGTTAATAGATAGCAAAGTTGCAAGCGTACATGACATCAAATCACTGTGCAATTAGAGTAGTTCTATTATTCTCTTCTGGGCTGCAATGGCTAAAAGCAAAATACTGTACAATGGCATGCACACAGCCGTATCATTTACATGGTCTACAATTTTTTCTTTGGAGTCTGTTAATTAGCCTATGAGTGGAATTAGATTGTAACTTTGCACAAGGATTTCCTTCACGTTGTTTTTGTTATTTGCTACCTTCCTTTTGAGATGGAAATTGCTAAATCATGTGCTCTAAAACATAGAGAATTTCAAGCCTTCCAGTAACAATCACCTCAATACACGTCAAGATTAATGTACATTGCCAAGAATATGTTTTTTTTCGTTGCCCAACCTTATGCTCTTTTGTCAAGGATAGCCTTCCTTGCAAGTTTTGTTTCAGAATATCATCTCTCTTTTTGAAGAACGTCATACATAACACATCTCAAGTAGTTCTTAAATCATAACTAGTCTACTCTAGTGATAGTTAAACTCTTGATCTTAAGATCATAATTGGCTTTCCAGGCTAAAGTGATCCCATGGTATTTACATTGTATGATGTAATCCTTTTTTTTTTTTTTTTTGCTTCTCATGATTTTCATCCTGGATGTTATTGCTTGTACGGTAGGGATGTGGAGGTCCAACACGCTGTGGAATGAGTTGCAGTGCACTCGTGGCGAAGGACGTTGGAGGTTAGTCATTTGCTTCATTACCATATGGCATCTTGCTGGTGTCCAGATATTATGTGTAGGGCAGTTAATTAGATAATTTAGTTGCAGTATTTACAGTTGGTCTATTGATCCTTCATGATGATGGTTCTAGATTTGCAGTTGTCAAATTTAATGCAATTCCATGAGTTAGACATCCTTTAGTTTTTTTGATAAACACTAAGGTGCATACTGTTCCTCTTATAGTCAATTGGAAGGAGGTTAAAGTAAACTGCCTTTTCATTTCTTCAACACCCACGATGTCATAACTTCTTGTTAAAAGTCTAGTAGTGTGATATCTTTTGTGACTTGAAGAGCTACATGAAAAACTGAAAGCGTTTTGTGTCGGCATCAAATTTTATTAGTGTAAGCTTTATTTATGCCTTTGAATTGAAGCATCGCTTCTGGATATACCCTACGGTGAACTTCCCTACTAAACTCCTTAATTGTAGGAGGATGATGTATTGTTTAGTGTTTACTGATGCCAATTTTCATGTTATATATCAAGTGAGACTCTTGGGATTGTCCGTAAATAAAGAATTTTGTTGAGATAACTTAAACAAAGAAATTTTATATTCAACAACATAACAGGCATGTGTTTTGTAAAGAAGCATGTTAGAATAACAATAAAAATGGTTAAGTCACTCTTAAAGTAGGCTGCCGCTATGATTATTGTTTATATATTTATGATTTATAAGTAAAAGTTGGTGTTAGATTAGTTGTATATTTAAATTAAAGAGCGAGCCTTGATGACCGGCTCGTTCCTGCAATTGGTTCATGGAACAGTGAAAAAGTTTCAATACCCTTTTGCTTTTCTCCCTTGATAGAAGAATACTGACATGTTCTTTAACTTTAAATGGAAGTACTATGTATGTTTTTGAGCTTGTAATGTTGTGCTATAAATTGAAACACATCATCTACTGTTGCCAATGCCCGTATGCCTGGAGGATGGGGCATTGGCCTGCGGTGTCAAGCCATCTACACGTCGTATGGAAGCCATGTCATACAAGTGACAGTCAACGAGGTCCAGTAACAGTAGAACTTTGGAATATGAGGTGTACTATTATAAATTCAGGATATGTAAGCACTTCGTAGAAAGTCTGAGGACATCTAGTGTACTTTTGCCTTCTCCATTAATATGAAAGTGTGGTTTTTCCCAAGATGCAAATTACTGTTACAATATATTCTCTATGATTCGAGTGTGTCCTATAAGCCCGAAATAAAAATATAGTGAAATGGAATGCTTTTATTTCTGAATATTCATTGATCTAGTCTAGATATTCAATTGCCTTTGTGCTGTTGATAGTTTAGATATAGTTTATTATGGGTGATGTGCAAAGAATTGTTCTTTTTTTTTTTCCTCTGCTTGAGATGATAGAATTGTTTTGTAATTTTTGCACAGCTAACGATCATATTATGTTGACTTACCTGATTGATGCCTTTGCTTCATGTGTAGGTTATCCTGTTTGCACTACTATTGGTTATGCATCAAACTCAACTATTTATCTTAGTGGTAATATGTTTTCCTCTCTCTTTAAATATTTTTCATATCGGTTAATATGTTTCCCTCTCTCTTAGTGCATATTTCTCATATCCAATTTATTTAGTTTCTCATTCATCTTAGTGGTAATATGTTTTCCTACTCTTTAGTAAATATCTCTCATATAGCCGAAAACCTTCTTCTCATTTTCTAGACCTTCTTATCATATGTGCAACTTTTCTTAAGTCTCTTATGTTCATTTGCATTGGTTTCAGGTCTTTGTTAAGAAATGGAATTATCCAGTTTTAAAAGTATCTTTGTTGAGACTTCAGGTCATGGTAATGATTGAAGTATTATGCGATATTTGAAGGATATTTGTATGAAGTGTAGATATAGCAGAAAACCACATCGTGCCTTGACTAATATTGAAAGTTTAATGGCAATTGGTTAGCTAGCTGGTCTACTCTATATGGATTCTTGGGTGTGGGGATATCAAGTAATATCAAGTAACAATAGGAACGATGTTTTCAAGCCAATGCTACATGATGTTTTTGGTTTGTATATAGATTCTAAATGTTCTTCTTTGGGAATTTTGGGCAAATATGTCCTGTTAGTTAGACACATCTTACGACGGTCGCATGAATTTGACCGGTTATGGGCAGGGTTCCTCCTTGTTAATCCCAAAAAATTCTTTTGCTATATTAGTCCAAATGCATTAAAGTATATGACATTTTATCACTAAAACATCAGATAGTAGTTCAAGCTTGTGCTATGAGGAAAACAATTTGAACATTTAAATTCTAACTAGTGCTTAACCTGTGCTAAGCATGGATCTATGTTTAGAATTGAAATAAAAGAGATAATAATTTAGAAAAAGAAAAAAGTAAGTAGACTGTTTATTTTAAGAAAATGACCAGGTTTTGAATATTCTTAGCACAAAAGATGAGTCGACTCTATGCTATAAGGTGGTTAGTACATATTGTCCTAACTATGTCATGTTTTCTCAGGAATAAACATATCAATCTTATGCAGTTATCTATATATTAATGGCGGCATTGGCTTCAACTAGTTGAACCAAGCGCTAATCTAATGGCTTATATAGTGCAAAATCCTTTATAAGGTGTTAAATTTCTCACGATTGGATTTTTAGGGAATGAATCTGAACTATAGGATAAAATGAGGAATGTTAAAAACATTGGCTTTTTAGATTTTAGATTTAAAAGCAAATTTATTATAAATTTATTTTACCTATGAGCGGAATTCTTTGAAGATACTGCAGCAATGCTAATGTCTCTGCAACCATTCGACGGGTCGATCCTATGTAGATCTGTGTATGTGGAACTACAAAGTTTCTCTCGGCAAGCTTCCAATTGATTTGTCGCTTTTAACTCTATTGAAGATCAGAAGCCTTGCTTTCAGGAATGAGCTTCTTCATCAAGTTGTAAAAGGGATGAAGGAGAAGATCAGTGCTTTGCAATCGTTTATGGAAGGACAGAGAGAGGAAGAAGTGAGGTTGACCGTGTGAGGATACAAAGAGATGGGGAAGAATATCGGGTTTTAAGCAATGGATTTACCGTCTTTTTGAAGAGGCGAGGATACTATATTAGCAAATTAAGGATATTAAAATTTTAATATCATTGAGGGTGCTACTGATATAATTAAAATTACTATAATGTATTAACAGTCCACGTGCAAATAGAGGATCACTAAGTGGTTCCACGTGGTGTGCAGACAGACGTTTATGTTTGCTTTACATATGTTTATAAAGAAGTTGCTTACGTTATTAATTGCTTATGATCCCACATAATTAATGATAGTACAAATATTAGTAGCTGAAAATTTAAATTATGTGGTTCGGTGAAATACTAATATGTGTTTTGTTAATGTCAATCAACAGACAGCAAAAATCCGGATAAAGGTCTAGTTGTTAAAATGTCAGCGCAAGGGCCTGAGTATAATTGTTCGCTTGCTGTGTCTGTTCTCTGTGGCGCTGATGAATCTATGGTATTTGTTCTTTTCTGTCCATCATTTCCAGTCTTGTACACTCTTTTCTCATTTGAAGATAACATCATGGTTTTATTCTGACTATTCTTATAGGCATCCAATAAGTTGGAAATTTTGGGAAAGTGTGACTTTGTAAGTATACCATGAAAGCTCATTTACTCCTTTTTTATAAATAGCAAAAAGGGCAATTTATTGGTTGTCGGTTATGGTAGTAATATTGACAACTATCTTAAATTAGTAAACAAATACATATATAAATAAAAACACAAGGCAAAAGTTTAACTTATTCGGGGACCAGGTTTATATGTTACTAAGAAATAAGTCGCACTTGTTGTTGCATTATGTGTATTTATGAAATTTGAAACTTCAAGTTTCTAGACACCTATATTTAAGAAAGTATAAGGTTGAGAATTTTTTGGTCTGAGATTTCCGTTAAGGCTTCTTGGATTTGTAAGTCTTCTTTCCTCCCATCTCAGATGAGATTTAGATTTGTGATTTAAGCAACAACTGAGAGTTAAGTGATGGTTTCTTTAGCTACAGAAATTATTTCAATGATGTAATTTGTTGAATGACTTCTTTGCAGGTTACATCACTGAGGCATCCATCAGGTTGTGCAGAAGTCATTTCTATGAAAGGAAAAGGTTTAGGCTGGTTTGGGACTCTGATAGTAGTGTATGTCATTAATATTTTGGTTGCTTTGATTCCTTAGCATTTGGGGAAAAAACTCAACTTAGAAATTACTTAGTAAATAACTTCATCTTTTTCCCTTTTGTTTCTCCAGAGCTCTCTGCCTTCTAGGAGCTTATATCTTGGTTGGCACTGCATACAGGTTCTTTTTCCTCGGGATTCGTAGCGAGGAAGTATGATATTTGCAACATCTCTGTTTTGCTTTTTTCATGTTATTGTTATTGTTGTTGATTTGTTATGCTAATTACCATAAAACTCGGGCATTGGGGGATAATTTGGTTCTCATGCATATCGTTCTTCCATTTGCATGTTTCTGAGAATGGAGTTTATCTACTGTCAAACCGCTTTAGTTGTTAGTTTGGGTTAAAAAAGTATGCTTTTCCTACATATCCTACATCATTATTGTTACTGATCAAAAACCAATATAGCCTTCGAGTGCGAGTGGACAGTAGAAGCTAAACATGATAGTTGTAGCAAGAGGTCAGATGTGCATTACCAATGCCTACTATTATATATACAATGCATTACTAGAAGGCTACCAATGGTGCTGGTTTACTGTTATGGATGTGTCTAGATATGAAAGTATATTATGGAGGGGCGAGCCAGTGGTAAGGGTTATCCCTTACCATGGCAGTGGTGCGGGTTCGAATCATTCTGAAGACAGGATGGAAACATCTTCCGCTAGTAGCGGGCATGGGTGCATACGCTGCTTCTGTCTGAGCCTTAAAAAAAACCCTCGCAAGGTAGCGAGGGCCGGAAGTGGCCTTATGCTTGTGCTCTCCATATGAAAGTATATTATCGAATAAAATTTTAAAAATTGGTATTTATAGGAGTTTATATTTGTCATCCTTATCTTTAACAATCTTATGTTTGGGTCTATATACACCCGAGATTTGTGTTATGTGGTTGAAGTCTACTTCAATGTTTAACAAGATTTTGCTACATACAGTTTTCCTTACAAGTTTCAGCAAGTGTGATGTTGTATGTTACCCTTCTTTTTTTTTTTTTGAGATGTGCACAGTTTAACAAATTAATGATTGCTTTGAACTTCCAGGTTTCACTTATATATGTGTTTCTGTGAATTCGAATATGGCGTACTTATGAGTTATGACTTGCTTTCTATTTCAGGCTGTTCCCAACTTGAAAATTTGGCTTAGTTTACCAGGAAGAGCTAAGGTAAGGATCTTTTACTATGATTGAAGCGTCTTTAGCTCGATGAATGGTAGTTCGGCCATGTTGTCTACCATCTATCTCCTACACCAGTTATTTCTGAATAAACTTGTTTTCTCTGTTTCCAGAGTCTTCTTGGTTCTCTAGCGAGGAGATTCAGAAGTCCGTCTCAAGGACACAGGGCTTACTATGCTCCCATTAACAATTAATGAGCACTAGCCATGCATAGTTCTTGAGCATTCACCATGCCGAGCTGCTGTTGCTGTAACTCATGGAGGAAGTAGCATTGCTACAGTGGTTCCAAACTATGCGGCAGTCTTTTTATTAGAATTTAGTTAATTTCCACTATCGTCGTGATCTTCTCCTGATGATCTTTCAACATATAACTGGTCATTGAGGTCACTTTGCCACAAGATACTGTTGTGAGGTTCTCTGTACAAGGTAGTTAAATATTTGTTAATTTCTAGACTGATAACTTGATACGTGGGTTTTCCTTATTATTATTAGTATCCTTTTTTTTAATGCTAATTTTGATTCTTGTGGTTAATGCGCGTTGCTTGCTCATCATGCATTTTTTGTTAATTTCTTAGTCACTTTCGAAAATGAGACGAGTTTGGAAAATGAGACGAGCAAATTCAGGAAAATATATAGATGCAAATTGAGGCCTACGAGTCATCTCTGTGCTTTGGGGAAGAAGTGTCTACCATGCCAACGGCTTCGATCTGCTACTTCAGTTCTCCACCAAAATGACATTTGACATTTTTTTCTCTTTCATAGTAGTATCCGAGTATTAAAATATGTAGGTCAAAGTAAATATAAATGTATCAATTGGGATGCAGTGTAATTGTGAACAATAGCAATTTACAGTGCAATTTACCCTTGATAATAGCTAAATAGAAAATATATTCGTTAGGCACAGTCACTGTTCAGAAAGCAGATAGGCAGGTTCAAGTCCCTAGCTTGTAAGTTTCAAAGTGCAAGGTGCGAAGCACCTCTAGTTGGGCTTTATTATGCACCCTCAAAAAATTATATAAAAAGTCACACATGTTGATGTGGCATAATCAGGACCACATGTCACGATGGGTATATCTGTAATTTTAATTTTTTTTGCGGATCACGAAAGAATTGTGCAGATCACGAGGCACGTGTGTAGAAAATTGGTTGTGTATAGTTTGTTGAGAATGAGTATTTTTTTCTTAGTTAAAAAGCTCAGGTCTATGATGTTCTGGTAGCAAACTGTAAGTTGTAACTGGATCTAATTTGCATAACTTGCGCTGGAAAAGTATTTTACCGTAGCTTATGAGCATCTTTATAAGCTGTGTCTTTACAAGTTAAATTGTATTAGCGAGTAATTCTACAAATACTGTAAGCAACTTAAGATTAATTGTTTTGTAATCTATTATTTATAGCTATTTAGCAAGTTATGTTTACACACGCTTATTAGGCCAAACAAATAGTTGAATTATTAGGTTGGATATAAGTGAAAATTGGGCTATTGAAAATTTTAGGCATGTAATGTGAAAGTATCAACATATAATACAAATGTGAGTCACAATATTTATTGGATGTAGCTCATCAATACATGTGTTGATAGCCGATGGAAGTAAGACTAAGCATTTTATAAATAAAAAATCAATTATTTTAGGTCAACATCAATAACTTAAGTTTAGTTTCTTTTATCTATAATACTAAAGTGCAAGATGGAGATTTGATGGTGTCTTATATCTTACTATAATTATTTATTAGTTAAAATAAATTTAAATTTTATATGATATAATTATCATAATATTGTGTAGTTTATCTTCTATAGAAATTAAAATCGATGGGCCCAAAATAAATGTTAGCCCAATTAGCTTCAAAACGTCGATCCTCTAAATCAATCTGCTATCCCGTTTTATAGCGACCTCATAAGTTATAACCCTAACATTTTTCTCCAGCCGCCGAATTTCATCTTCCCTAGACTGCTCTGCCTTCGCTACTCATCCCGCCGCCGACGCGGTATTTATCGCCACTGAGCGAGGTATTTATCGCCGCCTTGGTCTCTTAGTTTCACAGTGTCTGAGTGGGGGCACGATCCGCCCATTGGTATCATCATGTTTTTGTTCCTTAGTTGATTTTCCTTCCTATTTTTCGTTGAGTTAGGATCTACACTTGTTATCATTTTGAAAACTATTCTGTTAATATGATTTGTTATTGGTTGCGTAAGGATATTGACATCTATGTTACTATTTTATACAGTAGCTCATCTGAGATCTGTTAGAACTTAAAACACTAACCGCTTTAAGGATACTCTTAAGTTTAGATTTGTGCTAAGAGAGTTGCCATTTACGGATATTGTTTGCATTTTTTTTACGGATATTGCCCTCTTTAGTGTTAAAGAGGGTTGCCATTTACGGATATTGTTTGCATTTTTTTTTTTTTTTGGGTCTTTCACTAAGTTTCAGTCTTTTATGATTGCCCTCTTTAGTGTTAAAGAGGGTTGCCATTTACGGATATTGTTTGCATTTTTTTTTTTTTGGGTCTTTCACTAAGTTTCAGTCTTTTATGATTTTACAGATTTGAGAGTCTACCAACATGTTTACTGCAAGCACCAAGATCCAAAAGGAGCAGGGCGTTGAGCCCACTGAGTTTGAGTACAATGTTGCACAGGTTCTTTTCATTAGTGATTAGTTATATTTTATGCATATGATGTAGATTCCAGTCTATAGTGCTTCTTTTCTTGTGTACCTGATGACGCTTTTCTTGTAGACCCTTTTTGACCTGCAGAACACTAATAATGAGCTGAAGAGTGACCTGAAAGATCTCTACATCAACTCAGCAACGTAAGCAATATTTTACATTTAAGTATTTAACAATTGTATGCCTTAATTGTCTTATGTGGTATCATGAATTCATGTCTGTTTGTGCAGCCAAATGGATGTACCAGGCAACAAGAAAGCTGTTGTCATTCATGTTCCATACAGAATCAGGAAAGGATTTAAGAAGATCCATGTTAGGCTTGTAAGGGAGTTGGAGAAGAAGTTCAGTGGGAAGGTTGGAATATTTTCATCAATACACCATTGTGCCAATTTTCAATTTTCTAGTTACACTAAACTTAAACAAAATCTCGTTCTCAGGAACACATGAATATCTAACATCAATATCAGTTATGGGTTTATGCACAAACCTGCGAACTCATTCCATAGTTTTAGGAGATTCTATTTTGCACTATCTTCTGCAGTAAATTTGAAACTTCCGAATGGTTGAGACCTAGCTTTTTTTATTATTAGTACACATCTGTAAAGACTTCCATACTGTTTTCTGATTAGGCTCTGCACACGCGCACACACACAATAGATGGAGAGTTTTTGTTGATTAGTTAGTTCTTTGTTATCCCATCTGATCGATAGTTAACTTGTTTGTATTTTATCTGGATCATGTATGTGACGTTTATGCTGATTTTCTAATAGGATGTCGTCATAGTTGCCACAAGAAGGATTCAGAGGCCACCCAAGAAGGGGTCCGCTATGCAGAGACCTCGCAGTCGCACACTTACCGCCGTCCATGATGCCATTCTTGAAGACATTGCTTATCCTGCAGAAATTGTTGGAAAGCGTGTTAGATATCGTCTTGATGGCACAAAAATAATGAAGGTTTGATTGCTTTTGTAGAATTTTCTTTTATATTTTTCTTATTAATCAGTACTTGGAAAAGATTGATCTTAAAAAAGTACCTAGATAGGTGCCACATAAAGTTCTATGTATTTCTAGGATGAGTGATGTTAGTCAGTTGTAATCTTCTGAATACTGAAAACGTGGTTTTTGGGTCTATATGATGGGGTATTATGCACATATTGTGTTGAGCGGGACATTTCCCTAGGTCCAAAGTCATTGTATACTAGAAAGCATGTTTACAAGCCATTTTTGCAGTGCTTTTAATCTTACGCTAAAGTTGGTGTAGTGCCAGTTATCATTACAATGGTAACTAGACTTTTGCTTCCCTTAGCTGGCATTCTTGTATGTTGATTTCATTTTGACTGGAGAATAATGTCGATTGTGATTCCTAAGCATTTAAGTTTCTTCTTTTATGCTAATTGTTTTTTCTTGTGTAAATTGTTAATCTCCTATTTTAGGTATTTTTGGATCCCAAGGAGAGGATCAACACCGAATACAAATTGGACACATTTACTGGAGTCTACCGCAAGCTAGCTGGAAAGGACGTTGTATTTGAATACCCAGTACCGGAGACTGCATGAATGATGCATGCTGATGATTAAGTCAATGTAGTTGAAATATTTTGTTCCCGAAAATGAAACTTTGTCGAGCCTTTCGTCGTAATTTGTGGTTTTGTAGTAGGAGGAAATATCACCACCATGGATGATATCTAGCGAGAAGGATATAGTTTTTCTTCTAGCTTCTACAAATATGTTGTACTTTAGCTTCTACAAACCTGAAGTACTTCGAAGTTTTCATGATAATATGTACCATTTTTCGCGTTCATGCCATCTTCTACATTCTGTTTTCCAACAAGTTGTATGCATCTAGTTTTGGTGGATTAGATGTTAGGAATGTAATAGACATATGGCTGTTACGTTGCTTGCGTTACATGTTGCCTACAACTTAACACAAATCGCTACACATGGAATGAATTTGGTGAGTGCATCTTGTATTATTCAATTGTTATAGTTTGTGTTTGAGAAGATGTTGTAGTAGCAACTAATTTGGTTCAGTTAGTGCGAAAGAGGATGTGAAAGAATCTCAGTCTCTACGTGGTTGAGAACATCAACCTGATAAACTTCTAAAGAAGTTGGCATCTCAATCTCTGTTAGATTATGTGCGTTGAACCTTCAAATTCTTCGGCTTGGGATTGATGATGGCAGAGCGTTGCATATGTTGAAAGAACCGTGGTGTATAATATATGTTATTTCTAGTATGAGTTCTATAAATCGTTGGGTGGGCTCAAATTAATCTCCACCGTTTATGGAGAGACGGAGAGCTTTGGGACCGGACAGGATCCACGCCCGCTTTTAAGGGCCACCAAATTCAATGTAAAATTTCCATTCACTTGATAATCATACAATTTTCAAACGCAAAGAAACTGAAAGTTCTATATAATGCTTATATATCATTCTCACTAAACATCAAATTTCAAAGACTAATTTTTAAGGGGCATCGATTTAGCCCTTCCCTATGTTTTTTTTGTATCACTTCGGGCCCCTTTTAGTCAGTTAGACCATTTAATCACTTTAGCCACTAGAAAGTGGCTGTGCTATAGCATTATAAATTCTTGAATGGATATATTACAGAACTATACACTCAGGTAGGCGATATTAGATTGCAAAATGCTTATGGGGACAAGTTGAATCACAATGCCCCAGATACTGTGGTATCACAATATCGACATGGGAAAACTGATATTTCAAACTATAGCGGGTTAAAGCGGTACCCGGAAATTTATTTAAGGGCTAACTGATATTTTCCGTAAATATCCAGACGATAGCGTTTGACACAACAAACTAGTATTCATGATGACACAGTCCATAGTTCTTATGATAAAAAAATCCATGATTCATTGGAGGATAGGCAGATTATAAACTTTCTGATGTGCATCCTCATTTCCAAGCTCCAACATCTAAAACACTTATTTATTGTTCTCAGTGAACACCAAATTTCAAGCATTTCATTTTTTTCATAATATCAATGTACTGTAACTCGTGATAATAACAATGTTTACATGATAAGGAAAGTTCATGATTCAATGGAGAAGAAGTGAAACATAAACTTTCTAATGTGCATCCTCCTTAATTTAAACAATAAATTTCTTCTGATTTCAATGTATTACAGCTTGTAAAATAACAAGAAGGTTTAGGTTCTAATGTATACCCTTCTGTCCAACTTCTGTAACACTTATTATCATTCTAATTTCCCAGATAAATAAATAAATAAATCATAAATCTCAAAACTATACCATAACTTGTAACATCACAAGGTCTACATTTCCCGACGTGGAAGTTTATAATCAACGAGGGATACCTCTCTAGAGGAAGAGACTCCACGAACAAGCCGACGAAGGGCATATCTTAGAGAAGGAGAGCAACCGTCAATACCATCATCGTCCTCGGCTTCCATTATCTGCAGACTTTGCCGTTCAACTTCTTCACCACTATTCATCAACTTCTCCAGAACTCTCTGTACTTCAATGAGCTCCATCGCCAGTCTCTCCGCCGCTGCCTGCCGCACAGACGAATCAGCTGAAGCGAGGTTACGGAACACATCAACACGGAATCCCAGTAGATTGCTCCGCGACGAAGCCATAGCGGGTATTGGCATAGGCGGATCTACTATATAGCCACTGGGGTCAACTGAACCCACTCAATTACTTTTGAAGAACAATTAAAATAACAATTTGGAGATGGGTTTATCACCACGCCGGTGCAAAAGACAGGTATAAATACCTTGCGAAGCCAGAGGCAGCGCGATTAAAAGATGAGTAGAGAGAGGGGGGGGGGAGGCGCCCGCCGTTGCTGGTTGAGAGGGAGAGAGTGATTTAAATAACCCAAGAGCGGGTAACGCGGAGCCGTGGGTGGTTACTGTCCATTAGGCTGCCATTTCGGCCCAGTGATTCATTTTTCCCGAACTCCTTCATGGTCCGAGTTGAATGTCCAATCTGAATATTCTAATTCATGTTCCAAGTCTAATTTAAACATTGTCAACAAAACTCAAACATCAACGTAATTAGTTGTTAAACGCTAGGGATAAAAGATCGACACCCAGAAGCTAGTGAATAAGATATCTCTCAAAAAATAGTACATGGATTTAATTCCCGCAATCCAAAAAAACGAATAATGGGTGAAAATATGTAGTTTGTTCAAGCTCTTTTTAAAATTGTTGGTTCAAGTCAAACTTTAGTATCTGATTTGAGCTTTTGATCTCAATAAAGTTTCTTGAAGATTATAATAATTTATTTTATTTCATAATGTGTATGTTGTTTAGAGAGATTCTTGGGTGTAACGGTTATACCACGTCATTCCGTGTAACGGCCTCAAAAATATCTATTTAGAAGTATTTTTTGAAAAAATTTTCAACATCAAAGTTGTAGATTCTGACGAGATCTACAACTTTCGTATTCAAAAGTTTTTCAAAAAATACTTCTAAAAATATATTTTGGGGCTCCAAAGTTTAACAGATTTGGAACGGGTTTAAAAACTGTTTTAAAACCCGTTAAACCCATTAAACTTTGGAACCCTAAAATACCTATTTAGAAGCATTTTTTGGAAAAGTTTTGAACATAAAAATTGTAGATCTCATCGAAATCTATAAGTTTCATATAAAAAGTTTTTCCAAAAAATGATCATAAAATTTATTTTTTTGATTTAAACACAAGGGGGATATATGCTGACGTGGCGTAAACGTTTCATTGTAGAATTTTTCTGTTGTTTATACATTCATATATGTCTAGAAAAATACTCCGGCGTCCGACTGTTCCGTCCGAAAATCTGTATGAACATACATTTTTTGTCTTGGGATTATTGATATTGAGGCAGAAAAAAATATGTTCAAACAAATTTTCGGATAAGCGTTCAGGTACTGTAGCATTACCTTTCTTGTAATACCCACTAGTTTCATTTTCTCAATAGGTTCACAAATTATATGAATGATAATAAATTTTATTGTCTAACTATTCAAAAACCTATATGAGTTTATTTAGCATGTTTACGAGTATATCTGATGCTCCATCAGATATTGAACATTGCTAGAGCCCAGAAAATCCTCCTAAATTTTGACCCAAATTAAGAGCAAGTTGACTTGCAACTCTCATTCGGTCAATTTTAAGTAGCACATGGTTTAATTCGTGCATGAAGTTAGGGTCAAATTTTGGGACAATGGGAGCTCTAGCATTTTTAAAATTGATAAAACTGGCATAAAGGTTAACAGAATTTAAACGCCACGAGATAATCTTGTGACTATCATGGTAGGTAATGCGTCCATTGCTTTGTGTTAACACATACCTCATTTGTTTAAAAATTACTACCAATTAGATCCTTCCATTCCCTTAACTTCAAAGATTAAATATTCGATATTTAAATCTTAGAAGTTAGAACAAGCTGGAATCTGAATTCTCTCCTTCACTATGCAACTATTTAGTCAGAGTCTTTCATCAAAACAACGCTTAACTAAACCAAAATCATGAAGACCTCCCCGTCCATCTCCTTCACCACCTTCTCTCCTCCAAGAAAGAACTCCTTCTCATCCTACGTTCTCACTCTCGCATTTGCTGTCTTCGTTGTTCTAATCTACAGCTTGGATATCAACTGTTTTCTCCTCAATCACTTCCAGGTTTCCGAAAGAGTTTCGGAAGATCCTCAAGGTAATAGAAAAAGTTGCTAGCTGCTAATAATTAGTTAAGTTGGCTTCTTTCAGAGAATTGATACACGGTGTACTTTATATCGTTTGAGCCATTAGAGAAGGAGGAGATTGAGCTGCCATTCGCTGTGGGGAGGACAGAGAAGGGCTGTGATGTGTTCAAGGGAAAATGGGTCTACGATGAAGCATCAAGACCGTTTTACGAAGAGCATGAATGTTCCTTCCTACAGCCACAGTTAACTTGCCAAGCTCATGGTCGCCCTGACAAGAATTATCAGCATTGGAGGTGGCAACCTCATGGTTGCTCCTTGCCAAGGTACATGCACCTTTTTTTTGAAAAAAAAATATTGTTATCTTTGTATGATGGATTTTTTTGAGCCAGCATGCATTGAATTAAAGATCGATTTTTCAATCCAACTATTTGAGCTCTTAGGTGAAGCGGAAATGTTGGCCATTTTTTCTTCTCTTCTTTTTTGTAAAAAGCCAAGGCAGTTTCCACCATAGAGTCGAAATATTGGTTTTTAGATGTTTTTTAGGATTTTTGAGCAATGGCGTTCTCCTGAAAAGCAAAAAAAAAAAAAGGAATTCTTTGAGAAAATTTTGGATTATACAAAATCTTTATTCATGGAAATTATGGCGATTAAGAAATGTATGTAATGTATAGTCTCAATCGATTATTTGAAAAACTGTACCTGTCGGTGGATCATTTTAAATTCGTATGATTCTCTTTTGGTATTATTCAGAAGCTTAGGTAATGCTTAACAGGATGCTCTAATATTTTATGTTTGATTTTAGGGACTGAAACTGATGCTTTACTTGTTATAAACTAATTTATAATATATATTGATTGCTTGTAGAGACTAATTCTATTTGTAATTTGATTTTATTAGGTTACAGTGTGGAGTAAAAAACGTGATTATATTTTAATAAGATACAAAAGGCCCTACTGAATCATTTGAATACGAATAACACTTTCGTAAGTCTTATGCTTGAGAAACAAAAATTACCCAAGGAAAGATGTTCATCAGGCCTCTTTTGCTACTAGAAATTGCGGAAAAGAGGGCCTTAAATCATAAATATCGCTGACAACAACCACATCGTGCTAAGAACTACTTTATCGTGGGGATTAAGTATAGATAGCTGACTTGTATTCTGATTAATTATTCCGTAATAACAACTGGTTCATGTTGTAGCCTCCCAATTTCCATGCTACATGCATGTGATGTGTGAGCTAGAAAGTGCCTACCCTTGGGTCGGATGGCGCAGTCTGTCTCTTAGTAAGGATAGGTCGTGGATTTGCGGTCACCATGAAGCGGAGAATTTTGGTGCCGTTTTTGCCGAATTTTCTAAGCTAGTGGCTAGGTAAGTTACAATACTCCATATTTGATTTATGAACAACACCAAGCCGAGGTATACTTCATAACCAGGTCCAATACAGGCTGGAGGGTCTTGTTAGAAAGTGGTGTCTATTTAAATAATCTGGTATATATACGCCAATAAGATTTCGACTCTTTACCACAAAAAAAAAAAAAAAGAAAAATAGAAGAGAGTTGAATTCAAGCCCTCACTTAAAATAATCTGGTATAAGCACCTGGGTCGAATTGGGAGAGGGGGGGGGGTTCGCCTCGGGAAGCGTGCCCCTCATCCGGGTTCGATTCCCACCCGCGCAAAGCGGGAGGTGCTGCCTGCAACAGGAATGTGCATGCGCCATGCGTTTACTGCGGTCGTACGGAAGCTGAGGGCTGCGTATTGCAGTACTCTATGTCTGTTCCGACGACAGACGCCATGCGGGAATTTTACTCTACTGCGTACATCTGGGTCCAAAATGGTCCTATAGGTGTGCATAGAAAACTGTAGTACGCGAGTTAGCGGAGACCCAGTAAGATGTTTCGCCTTGTTATCTCAAAAAAAAAGAGTTGAATTCAATATGATTGTTGACCTCCCTAATAAACAAATTGCTACTGCCAGCAGACCAAGAATGTAAACAAACGTGCAATGACTTCTCATAATGCAACCTAATCAGGAGACCTAATCCTGGTTTATCCAGTACTACTTTTCAGTTAACATACTATCGAAATGAGATTATTATTAGCTTGTTGTGTTCAATACTGTTATAATCGAACTTGATTTTGCTGAACAAGTGATGAAATGATTCTATATAACTTTTTTTCTTTTTTTTTTTTTTTTGCATGCTACATAAGCAGCTTCAATGCGACCTTCATGCTCGAAAATCTGAGAGGAAAGAGGCTCCTCTACGCCGGAGACTCACTAAACCGCGGACAGTTCCTTTCGATGGTGTGCCTATTGCAAAAAGCAATACCTGATATCAACGCCAAGTCTATCGAATCGGTTGGACCACTCAGCATTTTCAGAGCTCAAGTAAGACTATGAAAAAATTCAATAAATTGAACTAATTAATTAGATCATATATGTAACATTTGCAATATATTCAATATATATTCTTAGGAATATAATGCTACCATCGAATTCTATTGGGCACCCTTCCTTGTCGAATCCAATTCTGACAACCCGATCATGCATAGAGACATTGACAAAATAGTGCGTTTGGGATCTATCAAGAAGCATGCTCAATACTGGAAGGGCGCAGACATTTTGGTATTCAACACTTACCTGTGGTGGAAGACGTCAGCCAAGACCAACATACTGTAATTAACCTTTTTCTTTCTTTCTCAAAATTTCATACTTCCTCCCCTCCATTCTTTTGTTTATAACACAATATACTATTTCGAAAGTTATTTCTAATATATTTTTTAAAAAAAATTAATGAAGGCACGGATCGTTCAAGGATGAGGTGAAGCACATTGAGCAGATGGAGCCAGAAGATGCGTACAAGTTGGCCCTCAAGACAATGGCGAAGTGGGTGAAGAAGAACGTGGATCCTCACAAGACCAGGGTGTTCTTCACCAGTATGTCACCTTTACATGAGAGGTAATACAAATTTAATAGTAATATCTCTCTGAATTCTTAGTCACCAGAGCTGTTTTTTATTTCCTTAATAATCAAATACTATATTAATATTTAATTTTGCCGAATATCAGTTTTCCTTCAAAAAAAGCACTTTGGTATTAAGGGGTACATGTACTTAGAGATATCAACTAGGCCAAACCTTATGAAAATATGTGTGCAGTGCTCGACACGGCACAGTCGCCTACCTCCGTATGGACAGACTGCGAATCCTAGCTCATAGCACAAGCACAGACAAACATGGTTGTGCTCGGACCGTGAAGTGCTTGAGCTATGCATAGGCACAATACGATAACCGTGACGGGCACTCCTAGACTGCTAGACACAACTTGATTTATTTTTAAATTACATTCGGTTTAGCTAAAGATTATTTAGAATATGCCACTACTTTTTTTAACAGAATTGTATTTAGTTATTTTAATCCTTTATTGGAGGATATTAACGAGATACGATACTTTTTACCTTACATTTGACTTTTTCTTCCATATACCTAATGGGAAAAAAAATAATAAGTGGATGCTTTATATTATAATAGTCTTAATCAACAAGTAATGATACGAAGTGGGTGTTTAATATTATTTAGTTTCTAACACTAGTAGGGTTAAACAAAGTCAAGAAGTCTTCGACAAAAAAAAAAGTCAAGAAGAACGACAACAAGTAGGTTTGTAATATTACTTACTTCCAGCGATTCTATGGTAAGTAGTGTTGCAGAAAGTGAGGTTCGAACTGGCCCACACTGCTGCTGCGGGTCAGCCTATGGCATAGGTCATGGACCGACCTGGACTGAACTAGCTCAGCTCGTGCACGATTTAAGCACAACTTGGCTTGGCTTGATGGCTCGCCGAGTCAAGTCCCATGTGGGCCAATTAAGCCGACCTGCATGGTTATATATATATTTTTTTTTTAAAAAAAGAAGCGGAAAAAGTCTCGGGAGCTCTGTGCTGCATAGCTCGGCCATGTTAGAGCACTAGCCTCAGCTTGCTGCAGGTTGCAAATACCGTTGCTGCGGACATGCAAGCGGTTATATTTATTTCTTTAAAAAAGCGGGAAAAGTCTCGGGAGCTTTGTGCTGCATAGCTTTGCCATGGTAGAGCTCCAGCTTCAGCTTGTCGCAGGTTGCAAGTACCGTTTCCGCGGACGTGCGAGCTAGTTTGCCATCAATGGAATGGGTACTGTCGTTTGACCCGTGGTCATACAGTAGGCTCAACGGGCGGAGCCAGAGCATGGTTCAGCGCACGGGTGCTAAAGTTGCGCAAATGGTCAAGAAAGTAGTTTGAATGCTTTGGCCGGCTGCTCTCCAGTGATTCCATCAAATGCATCCACACTTTGTGCATATGAATGAAATGAAATAACAATACAATATTGTCAAATGCATGAAAACATGTCGCAGCCTGTTTTGTAAAACTAACTGGATATAATTGACCTAATTCGGATGTATCTAGCTCCCCGATAATGGCATAAGATACACAACCATATTTTCTACTAGTGTGAATCAAACGTAAATTAAAAAAGGCAAGTCAAATATTGGGGGATAAGTTTATGAGGCTTCAATGAACTTAATTATCTTAAATGGGTTTAATTGGGCCTAACCATAAAACGGGGGCAGGGGTGCACAAAACAGGGTCACTTTATAAAGAGCAATACTTGTCATACACCCCAAAAAAAAAAAAAAGAAAAAGAAAAAGAAAAATAGAAAATATACATAAATTGTTGGCTTGCTGAAATAAGGTATTGAAAATTCAGACTAGCTAATAGTACACTATTCAAACTGTGTCAATTTTGTAGATTTTAATAATTTGTTCTAACTAAAAATACTCATATAAAAGAAGTTCCATCACTAAAGATAAATGCTTGGTGACATAATATATATACACACACACATACATATATAAACATGTATATGTATATTGACACATATGGGATATAAGCATTCGTATATATCTAAGCATTCATGTCATTCACATGTTCGTATATCTACAAGGTCCAAAACTATAACATGGTTACAATTTTACAGTAGCGCTGAGTGGGGAGGGGAGATAGGAGGCAATTGCTACAACCAAACAATGCCAATTGATGATCCAAACTACTGGGGATATATGTCTAAGAAGACTATGATGCAAGCAATCGGAGAGGTGCTTGGTCAGGCGAGGCTTCCCTCAATCACCGTGCTTAACATCACTCAGCTGTCAGAGTACAGAAAGGATGCACATACTTCAATCTACAAGAAATATTGGATTCCAGTGCCACCGGAGAAGCTTGCCGACCCTAAGAGATATGCTGATTGTGTTCACTGGTGTCTTCCTGGCCTCCCTGATACATGGAATGAGCTATTGTATACCAAACTTTTCTTCCCTTGATGAAGAAATCACATTACATAGTTTGTGAATGATTCTTTTTTTCTTTTTTTCTTTTCTTTTTTTCTTTTTTTCTTTTTTTTTTTTTGAGAAGAAGTTTGTGAATGATGATGGTTAATTTTGGTGATCCCAAATGTGCTATTTTTCTTTTATTTTTCCCCTCTTTTCTATTGTGTTCCAAAGTTGCACCCTTTTTCTTTTTTTGAGAAAAAATTTGCACCTTTTTTTTTCCTAAAAAAAATGATACTACATCATTCCTAATGGAGTGTCGGAAAACTTGTTCAAGCTCTGTTTGTGTTTCCACCAAAAAAATAAATTAATTAATTAAAAAAAAGAAAGTGGGTATTGGCTTTAAAAGAACACTAGGATACAACATAAACGATCAGAGTTTTGACAAAAACAAAAAAGAAAGAAAAAGAAAAGATGAGCAATGCTAGAGCCCATAAAAATCCTCCCAAAATTTGATCCCAAACTGGATCTGTTTCAGTATAGATTATTTGTACATTTTCAAGTAGCACATGGTTCAATGAGTGCGATAATGTTTGGTTTGGGATATATTTTGGGAACTCTAGTATTTCTGAGCATTGATGGACCAACTTGAAAAGCTTGAAATATACCTTGTTAGGTATACATTCCGCACGTAAAATCTGTCAACTAACCATAACCAATCCTCATTTGTTTACAAAATTTCTACCAATAGTATTATTCCATTCGCTTAAGAATAATAAATTCAAAGATTAATTAGATATATAAATCTTAGAAGTTAGAAGAAGCTTGAATCATAATTCACCTTCTCTATGCAACTATTTAATGAGTCTGCCATCATCACATCAATTTAACACATCTAAAAATCATGAAGACCTCTTCATCCTTCTCCTCCACCACCTTCTCTCCCCCAAGAAAGAACTCCTTCTCCTCCTATGTTCTTACTCTAGCGTTTGCAGTCTTCGTTGTTACAATATACAGCGAGGACATCAACTGCGTTCTCCTCAATCGCTTCCAAGCTTCGGAAAGAGTTTCAGAAGATCTGCAAGGTAATAGAAATAGTAACTATTACTACTACTACTAAAGTAATCTCGCCTTTTCTTCAGAAAATATGTAGTGAAATACTACGTATTTTGTTTTGAGCCATTAGAGAAGGAGGAGATTGAGCTGCCGTTTGCAGTGGGGAGGACTGAGAAGGGGTGTGATGTGTTCAAAGGAAAGTGGGTGTACGATGAAGTGTCGAGGCCGTTTTACGAAGAGCATGAGTGCTCCTTCTTACAGCCACAGTTAACTTGCCAAGCTCATGGTCGCCCTGACAAGAAATATCAGCATTGGAGATGGCAACCTCATGGTTGCTCTTTGCCAAGGTATTTTTAGACATTTTTTTAGAAAACAAACAATTCTCACCATGATTGAATTTTTGGAGCAGCCTGCTGTTTGCGCAAGGCATTCAATGAATTGAATAGCAATCAATCAATCCAAATATTTTAATCTGTTAGCTGCAGCCAAAAGTTCTTTTTTTTTTTTCGAAATAAAAGAATACCGCCACTAAGTTCCAATGAATGAGCACATAGTAGTAACAATTAAGTTACCAATAAGCTACAGCACTAGAATCTCTTCCGGTTGGCAGAATCGTATATATCATTATAGAAGTGAAATAAACTTTTCCATATTCTTAGCTGTTTTCTTTGCACACAAATCAGTTGCATTCACAAGATTGGTCGAAGACTCCAAAATGTTTTTACTTTTCAGGGATGCATTTATTCTTACTTCTATTGAATTTCTGACAAGTTAATGTGCAAATATAAGTAACCCATGGACTCAAGCTATACCTGTCGGTGAGTTAATAGTTGCTCAATTTCATTATTCTCTTTTGGCTGAATTGCTTAGCTAATCCTTACAAGATAGTCTAATTTTTTATGGTTGATTGTAGGAACTGGCACTGATGCTTCACTAGTTGTACACTAATTTATAGTATATGGTGATTGCTTACATACTGGTCAGTTTCTAATTTTAGTTTATTAGGATGTAGGTAGGAGAAAAGTTATGGTTTTATAAGATAATAATTTTGTAGATGGCCCCACTGAATAATTCATGTATAAATATAATCACTTGTGTGAGTTCTGTGAGAAATAGAATTGCCCCAGGAAAGATTTTTAACATGCCTCCTTTTCTGCTTATAAAAGAGTAGCCTCCTTTCCTAGAAATTGTCGAAGTGCAGACTTAAATGCAACGTGCTAAGTCATGCTAATTGTTTGTGGAGTAAAACTAAGTATATATAGTTGACTTGCATTATTATAAAATATTGAATAACATGTTCAAATGGAAGACTTTCAGTCCTTCCATGTTACATTTAACGTATGGATTAGAAGACTTGAATTCTATATATGGGCTTCTCTTTTAAAGTAAATTGATAAAGAATATAAACAAATTAAATCTTTTTTTTTTTTTTGGTATCGTTGAGAGAGAAAGGACATGTCTTCACTGATAAAGCCGCATCATTACAAAAATATAGAAACAGAGATAAAAAAAGATACCAATGCCTAAAAATTTCTATCGAACCTATTCTGAAGGCCTAATCTTTTTTTTTTTTTTTTGAGAAAATTTGAAGGCCTAATCTTTTTTTTTTTTCTAAATATGCAGCTTCAATGCGACCTTCATGCTTCAAAATCTGAGAGGAAAGAGGCTCCTCTATGTCGGGGACTCGCTCAACCGTGGACAGTTCCTTTCCATGGTATGCCTACTGCAGAGTGCGATCCCTGATGCCAACGCCAAGTCCATTGAGTCAGTTGGATCACTTACTATTTTCAGAGCTAAGGTAACAAAAACAAACTATTAATCTAATAAATTATAAACTAACTGGTCACTATTGATTAACAAATAAATTGATATGCCTCCTCACAACATATTGTATGAACTCGTAAATCCAAAAGGATCTTATAGTTTATTTTTCCATTATGTTGTTAACTGATGTGCATTTATATATTCTAGGACTACAATGCTACAATCGAGTTCTATTGGGCACCGTTCCTTGTCGAATCCAATTCTGACAATGCGATCGTTCATAGAATCTCTGATAAACTTGTGCGTGCTGGATCAATCAAGAAGCATGCTCAGCACTGGAAGGGCGCGGACATTTTGGTATTCAACACTTACATCTGGTGGATGATTGGAGCCAAGATCAACATACTGTAATTAAACAATTTATTTACAAAAAATCATACTTCCGTTCTTTTATTTTGAAACATATTTTTGAATTTGAACGAAAATTTAATGAAGGCACGGTTCATTCAAAGATAAGGTGAAGCGCATTGAACAGATGGAGCCAGAAGATGGCTACAAATTGGCTATCAAGACGCTGATGAAGTGGGTGAAGAAGAACACGGATCCTGATAAGACCAGGGTGTTCTTCACTAGTCTGTCACCTTTGCATGAGAGGTATTTTAATCTTCTTATGAATTCTTAAAGATCAGTGCTAGGACCCCTTGTTTATATACCAAATACTACGTCCTATTTACTTTTACTGAAACGGAAAGAGCAGAGCTTGAGTTGTGTCAAATAGAATATGTTGTGCTAAAGATTGCTCAATTTTCCGCGTCAAGTTATCTTGTGAAACTTGATTTAGATCATCATTACAAATAATTGCTGGGAGAATGCCATGTTTCATAGTGTTGATGTGGTAGCAAGTCATCTAATACCAAGAATGGTCTGTTTATTAATTTTAACATAGACTAAGGACCGAAAACCACTTTTATAAGCATCATTTTCAAGTATTAGACATAAATACATTATGCAGGATTTGCTAGTAATCCTTAGTAGCAAATCAAGTAAATGCTTATGCTGGTGTGTAGAGGTTCAATGAGCTTGTTCGTTTCAAATCTGCTTGAAATGGGGTTTATAAAAGAAATGCCAGACATACACAAAAGTACAGCACAGTCCTGAAGTCCATGAAATGGTCTCGGCCGTTGAGTTTTGTCGGGTATTCAAAATAACAAGCATATTCATGCCATTCGATACATTTTGGGATTTATGCATTAATGTTAACAATTTCATGTGCAGTAAATATTCCTTTATTTACATAATCATAAGATATAATTTCTATGATTTTACAGGAGTGTTGAGTGGGGAGGGGGGCAAGGAGGCAATTGTTACAACGAGACAATGCCAATCGAGGATCCAAACTATTGGGGCTTTGCTTCTAGCAAGGCTATAATGCAACTAGTAGGAGAGATGTTTGGTGAGTCGAGGCTGCCGCCGATCACCCTCCTTAACATAACGCAACTCTCTGAGTACCGAAAGGATGCGCATACTTCCATCTACAAGAAATATTGGACGCCGGTAACACCCGAACAGCTAGCAAACCCTAAGAGCTATGCTGATTGTGTTCATTGGTGTCTTCCTGGCCTCCCTGATACATGGAATGAGCTCTTGTATGCCAAACTTTTCTTCCCTTGATGAATAAACTATAAAACATTGTTTGTGAATAGTATTGGATTGCCATGGGAATGCATAGGATATGTCTCACGCTCGTTGATTGATAGGAAGAACAAAGTTACCAAAAATGTTTAGCCCTCTTAAAAGGTTGGTTCTTTTCTTCATTTCTTTCTCATGCATGTCGATATGTATAATCATTATAGTGCTAAAGTGGGTACTACTTATCGTCCCATTTAGTATACCTTAATGGTTTACATTGGTATCAATGTAATTTATAGACCTCTGAATAGATATACGTTTTGAATGGATTGGAGTTTTGGAAGACTCTTGCTCTTCGGAAAATTTTTTTCAACCACTCCTCTTTTGTAACTCAAAAAATTATAACTGTCCTTTTATCACTCCTTGAACTCACATAGTTATTTTAATTGAACTGTAGTATACAAATTTCGGCATGTAACATGCATATGTATATAATAAATAAGGTCAATACAATTATCGGACTTCCAACCGCTTCACAGATAGGTAAGCAACCACAGAGACGGACAAATGGGATCGACGCCATCACCCTTCATAGAACCATGATCATGCGGGCGCAACGGCGTTGCTAGGGCTCTTCATCCGGTCCAAACCGGAGACCTATCAGTGAGAAAATAGTTGGCCAAAGATCAGACCGATCTTGTTCCGGGCCAAAGCAGACTGGATCTAATTGTTGGTGGGCCAAACTTGACTAGACCGGTTTGGACCAGTATGATCTGACCATTGTGCATGTGAGGAATGCGTGGCTTGCTGGATCGGCAAGATTTGGCTGCGGGGCGGTGAGAATCGCTTGATCTTGTTGGCAACAACGAGATTTGGCTGCAGACCAAAGCAAACCGAACCGAACCGATCTATCCATCTGATTCGGTATATGAACATCCCTAAGTGTTGCACAACCAGAAGCTGAACCGGTCAAGAAACTTTTGAGTTTACCGCCTAACTCCATGAGTAGTTGTCCATGATCAACTGCTCCGGCGTCTAACTTCTCCAATCATGAGTTACCATACTTTATATTTAGAAATTTGGAGCCATTAGGAAAAAAATTCATTATGTGCAAGCTCGAAGATTACTAGAAAATATATTATTTTAAGTTTAGAAAAAAAAATCTAATGACTAATATAACACGATTCCAAATAATTATACATTCCCTTACATCCCTCTTAAATATAGAATATACAAATCCTAAGTTCGGATAGCTAAGACAAAATAAATCAGGGGCAACCTAAAATCTCAAACCAAAAAAGTATAATAGGACCAAAACATGACCTAAAAGTAAAATCTCAAGCACCTAAATCCATGCTTTAGCAAAAGCAAGACTCCACATTCAAGCAAAATGTGATGACAAGAGATGACAACACCATCAATGGGTGCAACCATAGCGAACAAAAAGAAACTCGAACGAAGAAGGATGAAGAGCAAAAAACTTGAATCAACTACATTTCTTGTTTTACATTCTCCTTCTTTGATCTAAAGCTGACCGATATAGTGTCATTATGTAGTCCAAAAGACTCCACAACACATCAAGAATTGTAGAGCCACTAAAAATGTTACTTTAAAAGCAAGCTGGAAGAGGCTATCACAAAGATCTATTTGCATAGCAAAATATTTTATATTTAAAAAAGAACTAATGTTTAATATACTAGGATTTTTAATATTTATATTCTAACATTTTAGTCTTTTACCGTCATATCATAGCAAATTTTGCAATTTTTAACAAGCAATGATATAAATCATTTACTTCAACAAAAAAAATTAACTCTGCTAATGTCTATTATTATGATTAGCACTTATATTTAGCCCATATGGCATCTACTTCTAAAAGTTCTGTTAATTCTATCATTGCAATGGAACAAAGAGAATCATAGACTATTAGCAACAAGTTTAATTAGCTATTAGCAAATTGGCAAGTTGGTCCTATTGTAATTAAGATTCCTTATCTTAAAATACTTGAAGTTCAATTGCATTCCATACTAGACTAGATACTGTAGGAATTATATTTATAGCTTTTGCGAGGTCTAGACATATAAAGCAAATTTGTGTCATCAAAATAGTACAAGAAATTAAAAAATAATAATTATTATTTAACAGTAATGCTTCACCAAGAAATTATAAAATAATAATTATTTAATAGTAATGCTTCACCATAATGTTTCTTTTGTGGAAAAAAGATACAAAATAGACAAAAACACTACCACACTAATCAACAACCATAATTAAAAGAGGACATAGCACTAAAAGCACCAATGATATTGTATATTCGGAAAAACAAAAAACAAGTTCTGGTAGATGGAATCCTGATAGGTCAAACATATTGCATAATAAGATGGGGGAGTTGTGAATCAGCCGTTGTTTTTCAGAAACGTACAAGCTGCTAAAAACTGCACAATAATAATACACTATGGAGTAAATGCCTTTTTATGTAAAAAGTGAAATAACCAAGTTTGCAGAAAATTCTTGAGATGTTATATGTCACATCTTCATATCTTATTCGGATTAATTGCGTATCTGCAGAAAACGGAAAAATGCAACCCTGATAAGATATTAAGATGTGACATATAATATCTCATGAGTTTTCTGCGAACTTGGTTAATTTCACTTTCTACAGAAAAAGGCATGTACTCTATTGGCATAATTGTTGTGCAGCTTTTAGCAGTTTCACCATACGAGTATTATGATGACATTTACAACGTTAGAAGATATTTTTATATTTACGAAAGGAGGGGGGAATGCCTGAGGCTAGCATTGTGGTAGTCGTGGGATGAAACTCTTTCTGGAGTATTTGGTAGAGGATCAAGAATGTCTTTCGTTTTATTAAATGCCAGGATCGGAGGTTTCTTCCTCATAAGTATGGGCACCAATTGGATGAGTTTTCAGATACAGTACGTACTCCTAGTGGCATGTTTCTTCTTTGCTGTTGTAATCTTCTTTGACTTATGTTGTTTAGAAGTCATACTAACTATTGGCACAACCAAAAAAAAAATTTTTTAAGAAAAAAAAATCGAAGGAACGGTCGATCGATTGAATAAATTTTACCGTAAAGAAATCAGTTAATTGGAGTCCTGCTTCACAACAATGTTGAAACAGTAGAATGGATATTGTTAATATGAAAGCAGATTTTGCTTAATTTAGCCTAACATGAGAAATTTTAGGCAAATCACTCAAAGAGCATATTTGTCAATCCATTCATGAGCAAAGTTCACTAGTATAAGCATTTACTAGCATGTTACATGTTAATTTAAGTGTTTATACATATAAATATTAATACAAGTATTTATCGGTTTGGGGGTGGGGGTGGTGCATGTTCACCTGGATGTTTTTTACGTAGCATTTGCATTCTATTAGGATGTCTGCCATGTGAAACATCAGTTATTTTGTTATGGTTTGGCTAGGAATCTCATCAGGTTGTCCTCATCGAAATCATTGTCTGTAAAAGATGTTTTATTGGAACTGTTTGTTTCGTGAACTTATGCTGAAATCCGCTCTAGCTCGATCTCAAATATTATTTGCCGAAACAAGGGAATGCTGATGGTGACTCAATCTCACAATATATAACTCTATCCTCATAAGTGTAAATCCAAAGCCTCGTAACTGAAATTGGTCCCCATTATTTATATATGGTTAAAATTTGTTGGATTGAGAAGGATTGAAATCAAACTAGATGTCATTGAGAAGCCTCCTTACCAAGTTGCAGGTAGAAGGTTGCATCTATAAATTAAAAAAAAAAAAAACAATTAACAATTGAGGAATAAGAGTTGGAAGATTGAAGGAAAAGATTGATGGGGAAATTCTATACCAAGTTGCATTTGTTTATACGGCCAAGTTGAGATTCTATAGCTCAAGTTGCACCACGGCCGTCCTATTGCTGTTTATCTTTCTCATATCCTCCCAAAAGTCTTGTTTTAGTACTAAATGAATCTATTGTTTTGGACTTCCCGGAGACGTCATATAATTGAAAAAGAAGAGATCAATGTACATAGTGAAATATTATTAGCTTCTAGAAGTCCTATAATCTTTGTTGATTTTCTGCAAATATCTACATAGCTTTGTACAGTAAAAAGATAACTCTGAATATTTAGAAAATATCTGTTCTTGCAAAATGCTGGAGTCCAGCACTATGCATATAATTTAAAAAAGTGGAAAACATTTTTTTTTCTCTCTATGATGTATAGCTAATCAAAAATATTTTCAATTTGACATATGTCAATGGAGAAATGTATCTTAATTCTTTCTTCTTCTTTTTTTCTAAATACTGAGCACATATTTATCCACCAAAGTGCTCATATATTACCATATATAGAGCAGCGTGTGGGAAACACCAAGTAGGCCAAAAAAAAAAAAAAAAAAGCCTTACCAAAGAATTCAGAACTTTCACCATTCTGATTATGATCCAGAAGTTTTACATTGTATACCATTTTTTAGAGTGAACTCAAGTGCATGGGCACCGAAACGAACCACCACAGTTGGAGCGACCCGAAATGATGAATTAAAGGGCGAGGCAACATTATCACAAAACAAAACTAAGAAGGGCGAATGTTGAGAGCAAACACCAAGAAATATCACAGTGCATGTGCATGAAAATCTAATAAACATGGTATTCACAGTTATAGATAGCAAACAGACCCTTTGACGATGCAATGACGAATACAGGACGCTCATCGATCGCGGACGGTAGAGCGGCAGTGCCGGGCGATAGCCTCGGCAACTCGGGCGAGCGACTGGAGGTTGCACCGCACGATGGTATCGGCGAAGGCGCGCGTGTCCTCATGCGTGTTTCCCTCAGGCACGTCCACCACGTACGTCTCCACCACCACGGTGGTGGTTCCTCCTCCGCCGATGCTTCTTCCACAGCGGTTTTCTTCGTGCAGCGTCGTCACTGATTTATAATTCGATAGCCTATGATCGCCGCCTATCACTCGGAAGCTGATGACGTGCCTCTCGTCGTCCAAAATTTCCAGCCGCTCTCGACTCGTCGCCGCCGGGAGGCCAGATACTACTTTTACCTCACGCACAGTTCCCACCTGTCCGTCGCCCGCGATGAGCTGACACGCCCTTATGAAGTGCTTGTAATCCTGCGGCCTGTCGAAGCGTCGCACCACCGACCACACCGTCGATATGGGTGCAGAAACTTCTTGCACCACGGCGGAGCAGCACTGCTGTTCCGTACTAGCCGCATGGTCGTGGAACTTCGCCACCGCCTCAGGGAGTGTATGCGCCGTGCACCGCGGCGGCATTGCGGCGACGAGGGCGCTGACTCTCTGGTGATCTGAAAATGGGTTAGGAGAAGCTAGGCATGTTGAGAAGCTACAAAACCCTAGTTGTAGATCAAGGCGAGGAAGTAGAGGAATGGTGCGAATATATTAACTATGAGCCGTGAATTTGAGTGGAGAAAAAAAGGCGGTATTGATGGTGTTTTTGGGGGCAGGTAGTGGATGGTGAGGTTTTCAGAGAAATCTGAAAAGCTTGGCAAATTGCATTTGTCTTTTGGGAGGTCATTATTATTTTTTGCATGGGTAGAACCGTTGAACAGGGAGGCTTCAGAGCAAGAGGAATTGATAGGAGATATAATCGGCTTTTGAGGTTTTCAGTGGGTTCGCGTGTAATATGGGAGGAGATTTTTAACTTTTCCATAATTATGTGGGAACTAGATACAGTTTACATCAATTCTGTGGAGGTATATTATTCCTCTTAAAGTAAAAATATTTATTTGATTAGTCTCAAAGAATAAAATATTAATTTTAAATAATCTCAACAAAATATGCCGGAATCGTCCTAAGGTATGTCCGATGTGTAGAGAAGTCCACAAATCTGCTATTCACTTATTCTATCTTGTGAGTTTATTACTCAGTTGTAGAATTTTGTACTTCCGAAGCTAAATATTTAAGCTCATCTAGGTAATAAACAACTACATGTAAAGAATGGAGTAATGGCTAGAATCTCTTTGTAGCTGCAGTAAGGTGGAAGGTTTAGTTAGAAATGTATAATCTGATTTTTAGAATAATTGCAAGACAATTCACCATGGTTTATTATTATTTGAAGAAATTAGTGTATAAAGAGTGGTCGCTCATAGCTAGACAGAAAATTAAGAAGTCTAAAGAGTCTATCGAAGTATTCTATTCTCTAATCTTTTAGTATTTTTATTTACTCATTTTGTACTTTTTATTATTTTATATTTTTATTTTGTATTTTCACCCACATGCTTTTGGATTAGTATGCTTTTAAATTTCTTAATGAATGAAGTGTTGTGGATGAACTGTTATTCATCTTAGATTTTTTTTAAAAAAACATATAAATAATGCCTGCCTGCGATGCAACAGGCAACACGTTTGTGATTGATGATTAACTAATCAAAGTGGAGATCAAATGCTGGTTAACCAATCGAAATGAAGATCAATCTCACTTCTCGAATGAATATATAATTTCACCCTCAAAGTATGTCGGCAACGTTTAATTTCTCCTTATAAAGATTATTTTGCTAACCTAACAAAATCATTGTAGATTCTCATAAATGTTGATTAAAATATCATATTAAAGATATAACTAAGTTTTGTTAGAATTATCATAATTAGTTATATTACTAAAGATTCAATATAATAATCTTTTGTACACTTGACATATATATTATTTTTTACCGTTATATAGTATGTTAGTAAAGTAACTAAAGAATCCTCAACAAAATTAACTTAAAAAAGCAGGAGTTAACGTATAAACTTTTTAAATAAAAATCTTTTTTATTCTTTTTTTTTCTTTATGATGTTTATACTTGATTTAATAGAAAATATTCCTAAGTACATTAATTATGGCATTCTCTGGTACACTTTGATTTACTTTTCATTCTTTCATTTATATATTTGAAACTATTTTCAAATCAACCTTAAGTAAAATCGATAAAATGGAGTTGTATATTGTGGATCAAACATTTTGATCATAACCAACGGTTCATATCATATTTTAATTAACGGTTTAGATTATATCTTAGAGATACAGTTAAAACTATTGGATTGTGATTAAAATGCTAGATTTAATGGTCCACGACCCACCTACGAATCTTATTTTCAGATCAATCTGAAAATAGTATATATATATATATATAAAGTACAAATAAATTGTACACATTTCATGCGTCTCCCCGTGAAAGTGAGCAAAATTTGCTGGAGTGATTTTCTCTGTGTTGTCTGTTACGGCTCGCACATGATAAGAGAAGATGATAGGACATATTGGCTCTTTTTTTTCTTTTTATATTTTTTGCTTTTTTGAAGAACTAAATTGGATGCTGGGTTTTATATAAAATTAAACTGAAAAAACGGCAAGTTGTGTTTTGATTAACAGCGCAGTAGGTGCAACTTGTTGATGGATTGATCAGGTGAGGTGAGCTTTCTATTAGCTGGCCCAAAATCTAGACTGGACTGCAACTTGTTCTTCTTTTTGTCTTGGTGTTAGTGACAGTCCACAACCAGCTACCTCCACACTATTCCACAATGTTAAAGAAAATAGTGTATCCAGGACTGTGAGAGATCTCACGGTCGATAGTGTATGTATTTTTAGATTATTCTAAAAAAATAAATTTGTCCATAATCGATTCATCTTTATATTATAACAGATAAAATTATTAATTGCAGCAATTTATATTTTACCAACCGAAAAATCGTAATCTTTAATCTAATATGCTTAAAGACATAACTATAAAATAAAATAAAATAATTTCTCAACACCCTTATAGAATGAGCTTATACGATTTATAAGACATTCACTTCATCAAGTGCACGATTAATAGATATCAACTTGTTACAATAGTTTACAAAATGAACAGATCCGCATTCGACACTTCTTAATATTGGCAACGTCAAAAGGTTCACTTTGCTCCGTTAGCGGTGGTACAAGGTTGCAATATTACTGCTCCATAGTGGCAGATTGTAGTTGAGGCATACTTAGTGTTTCGTTAATATTATACCATTTTCTTGTTATAATAGTTTTTCTACGACTACGGTGCAATTACACCGATCCTATTCAGATACCGTGTGTTACCCATTGGGTCGCTGATTCTAGCACTAATTGTTTCAGCTGTACTTGCTATGCATATGGGCTCGAGTGCGCCAGGCCGTTTACACGAGCTTGGAGTGGATGGGGCTGGGGTGTTAAGAGTCCGACATTAGCTCATTTGCAGCAATATATGTGCGGATGAAGTGGTGGGTGGGCCTTTCAGTAGTGGGTTTGACTATGGCAGGCTCTTGGTTGGTTATGTTGGGTTTTCATTGGAAGACAATTTGCAAAGATTACTGTTATTCATCATAACTATTAGAGGACTCTGGGTGTAATCAGATCCCGTTGCACATATGATTTTTATAACATTTCGATCATCAGTAGGCCCTTGAGGAATAGTATTTTTTTTATAAATATTTTACAAACATTTACAATGGTCATATAAGTGGCAAAGTGTATTTTTACTTGTAGTAAATAAAAATGAGCATTTCAAAATGGTCCCATTTATAGCTTTAGTATGTTTTACAAAGATTAAATATGGGAAAATGCTTTTCGTCCGGGAAGGCATCCTATATGAAGAGGCTAAGTTCCCCACAGGTCGTAGTCCCCCTAGTCCGGGAGGGAGTCCGAGACGCTAAGCACCACCATTAAATATGCATCCACTTTATGGAGTATATATATATATATATATATATGAATCCAATTCAGCCATACGATGAACAACAGCCACATATATAATATCAAACATCGAATGTGAGTTTAACCTTCAAAATTACACGAGTTCTCATATTGAATGACTTTGGATCACCACGGTGCCTTCTCTGTTGCTATTCGTTGTCTTCTTCATTGCATCCATTCCAGTTAGTAATCGGGCTCTAGCGGTGAGGAATCGTGTGAGCATCATAAACAAGTTACTACATACTCCTAAGCCTCGTTCTTGTGTGGAACAATTAAATACTGTAGCGAGTGTAATATTCTCTTAAACTTAATTTTTAAGTTTTTGATCAAGCAATAAATTGTATTGTTATTTATTATAAGTTGCTCTACAATTTTGCAGCACCAAATTTATTATAAAGTGTCAAAAAAAAAATAATCAAATGAATCTACAAACTAACCTTCAAAAAATTAATTTTTTGAACTACGATGTCCTTGATTTATTTCACTCTTTTTTTCTTTCTTCAAAAAGCAAAAAAGGGCTCGTCATGTTTAACGGACACTTCCTCCTCCAAGTAGGTACTGTCATATCTGCATATGCTCCTCCTGCTACAGGCGAGCTGCCTGAGATTGCGCTGGCCACTTGCCTACCTGCCTTTGCTATTTCAGTCATTATATTATTATTATCGCCGAGCTCAGCAGCGCGAGCTTGTTACTCGAGCGAGGGCAATTGAATGGTTGGATGATTGGGTTTGTATCACGGGTTGGGTGCGCACAGATGCGTTTGACTAGCTTGCCTGATCCAAGTTAGAAGTCGGACTTCGTTATTCGGGCGAAGGCGCGGGTGATGGTGTTCCTAAAACGGGAGGGATTGCGTCAGGCTGGATTCACAGAGCAGCGTTCACTGCCTGCTTCTAACGGTGGATAAATAACAGGCTGGTGCTTCTACCACCCTCTAACATCTTGAGAACACCATAATAAAAAACAACCATTTTATATAAACGAAAACGAGCGCGGCTAGCTCAACTGGATGGGAGGCGCATCAAAAAGAGTTACTACCCAAGTTCGAGCCAGTGGGTGAAATTCCTCGCAGAGTTTTCTAAAAAATTCTCTGTACCCCGTGGCAGGAGCTCCCATTCATGGAAGGCATGTGTGGAGAATAAAATATAAAAATATGGAGAATAAAAGAGAGACAAGACACAATGATTTAACGTGGAAACCCTAACGGGAAAAAATCACGGTGCCAATCCTCAAAATCATAAAGAGGATGGCGGCATCAATCCACTATAAATAGGAGTGAGTACAGAGTTTATTCAGGCAACAAAATCTCCAAAAGATCACCTACTAAATAATGAGATCTCATAATATATTATAATATCATACCAAATATGGAGATCTCATAATATTCTTAACACTCCCCCTCAAGTTGGAGCGAAGATATCAATTGAGCCCAACTTGAATAATATATATTGAAATTGTTGCTTTGCCAGAGGTTTCGTTAAGCCATCTGCTAGTTGATCTCGACTTGAGACATAAGGAGTATCGATTATCTTTGCCTGAACATTTTCTCTGACAAAATGACAGTCAACTTCTATGTGCTTTGTTCTTTCATGAAAAACTGGGTTGGATGCAATATGTTGTGCTGCTTGATTATCACAGAACATCTTCATTGGGATTTTAGGATTGAAGCCCATTTCTTGCAACAGCGCCTTAAGCCAAATCAACTCACTTGTAGTGGATGCCATAGCTCTGTACTCAGCCTCTGCACTTGATCTCGCAACTACATTCTGTTTCTTACTTTTCCAAGCTACAAGATTTCCTCCAACAAAAGCGCAATATCCGGTGGTAGACCTTCTATCTTGAAGATCTCCAGCCCAGTCGGCATCCGAATAACCAATGATATCAAGGTGTCCATTATTCTGGAATAATATCCCTCTTCCTGGTGATCCCTTGAGATATCTGAGAATACGTTCTACCATTTTCATGTGTCCAACTGTAGGTGCACTCATAAATCTGCTAACATAGCTCACTGCAAAAGAAATGTCGGGTCTGGTAATTGTCAAATAAATGAGACGACCCACTTAGTCTTTGAAACCTTTTTCCTCTCCTTTTTTTTTTTCCCATTAATGATAAATTTTTCTTTATAATCAATCGATATTTCTGCAGGTTTAGCACCGAGTTTTCCAGTCTCCTTCAACAAATCAAGAACATACTTTCTCTGAGAGATAAATAATCCTTTGTCAGGATTATGAGCAATCTCAATCCCCAAGAAATACTTCATATGACCTAGATCTTTGATTTCAAATTTATCTCGAAGATGTATTTTGAGATTAGAAATTCCCGCTGCATCATCACCGATATAACTATATCATCAACATAAATAATAACAACGATAGTTCCTGAAACACCTTTTCTTACAAACATTGAAGAGTCAGATGCACAACACTGAAAATTAAAGTTGATAAGTGCAGAACTTAACTTTGCATACCAAGCTCTTGGTGATTGTTTGAGGCCATAGATAGCTTTATTCAACTTGCAGACTATATCACCACGTGATTCCAAAAGATGACCAGGAGGAAGCTTCATATAAACCTCTTCTTCCAAATCTCCGTGAAGAAAAGCATTTTTGACATCCATTTGAAACAGTGGCCATCCAAGATTTGCTGCAACAGATAAGAGAACTCGAAATGTGTTCATTTTCACCACAGGAGCAAATGTTTCTTTATAATCTATACCATAAGTTTGAGTAAAATCCTTTGGCGACGAGTCTTGCTTTATATCTTTCTATAGATCCATCACTATTGTACTTGATCTTGTAAACCCATTTACATCCAACTGGATGTTTGCCACTTGGCAATTTGCAGATGCTCCAAGTACGATTTTTTTCAAGAGCTCGTAACTCATCATTCATTGCTTTTATCCATTCTGTAGAGCACCTCGCATCTTCATAACATGTTGGTTCCTGTGGTATATCTATTTTGGCAAGAAAGCTAGCATAATTGCTGGAAATGTGATCATAAGATATATAATCTTGGATTGGGTATGTTACCGTATGAGCATTTTTCGCCATTTCATAATCCTTCTGCCAAGCTGGTGGATGAATAACCCGACCTGATTTCGTGGTAGGTAGCGGCTCTGTAGGAGGCAAATCTATAGGAGTCTGATATGTAGGAGTTTGAATATGAGATGGTTGTGGCTCTGCAAGAGGCAAATCTGTAGGAATCGGATCTGTAGGAGTCTGAGTATGAGATGGTTGTGGCTGTTCTGACGTAATCGGAGCTGTAATATCCTGAGATGATCCTGAATGTATTTGTGTATCAGGATTGAACTGCGACTCTGGACTGATCTGTGTCTCAGGACCTAAATTGATATGTGGCATGAAGTGATCGAGTTCCCACTGTCTACGATTCTCCCCCTGAACTGGATCACTATAATAAGATTCATTTTCAACAAAAGAAACATCTCTAGAAATGTAAAGTTTCCTGGTCACTGGGTTATAGCATTTATATCCTTTTTGAGTTGCAGAGTAACCAATAAAAATACATTTACAGGCACGATGATCAAGTTTACTGTGATGCTGCAAATGAACATAGCATAAACATCCAAAGACTCTCAAATGAGAAATATCAAGTTTTTTGCTATTCAAAACTTCAAGTGGTGATTTGTTGTGCAAAATCTGAGTAGGCAGACGATTAACCAAGTAACAGCTGGTAAGAACAGCATATGACCAATAGTCCTTAGGAACATTCATATGAAACAGTAGACTTCGTGTAACCTCTAGTAAATGTCTATTTTTTCTTTCAGCTATTCCATTCTGCTGAGGTGTGCCAACACATGAAGTCTGATGAACAATGCCCTTATTTCTAAGAAAGTCAGAAAATTCTCTACTCATATATTCAGTGCCATTATCAGTCCTCAATATTTTGATGTTGCTGTCAAACTGAGTGCAAACCATATGAAAATAAGTTTGAAAAGCACCAAATGCATCACTCTTATTTCTAAGCAAACACAGCCATGTTGAGCGACTATAATCATCAATAAATGTAATAAAATATCGAAAACCATCTAAAGAACTGACAGGTGCAGGACCCCAAACATCTGAATGAACAAGTTCGAATGGTTTTGTCGACACATGGGAACTACTAGAAAATGGCACTCTATGTTCTTTTGCAAAGTGACATGCATCACAGGAATTCGAATTTAATTGCCAAGAAGAATTTAAGAGCGAAAGAATCTTATCTGAAGGATGTCCAATCCGATGATGCCATAATGAAGCTTCCGTCTCCTTAGTTTTGCTAGTATGAAGAGCCTTTGAAAAAGCAGAAAGATTAATAGTGTAAAGTCCTCCTTTCTCTGTACCTTCACCAATGATCGCACCAGTTCTTGTATCTTGAAAAACCACGCCGGTGGATGAAAAAATCACTTTACAATTCAGTTCTTTTGTGATTTTACTAACAGATAGTAGATTTGAAGAGAGAGCTGGAACAAATAATGACTCAGAAGTGGCAGAAAATATTTCTATTTTTCCGCTCCCATTAATCGAAATCTTATCACCATTTGCTACTGAGATGGACTGATGTTGTAAAGGTTGAATATCCGTCAAAAGTTTCTCCTTGGATGTCATGTGATCTGTGGCACCAGAATCAACTAACCAAGTGTTGGAATTTGATAGAAGCGCACATGATTTACCGGCAACTGATGTAGTAGGTAGACTTGAAGTATGTTCATCTCGGGGTTTTTGAAAAATTATTTCCAACATTTTTCTTAGCATCCAGTTTGTGTCTTTGTAATATTTCCAGCAACGATCCTGCGTATGATTATATCTTTTGCAGTACTCACAATAATATTGTGGATAGTGACTTGATGTATGTTCTGAATGGTACGCCATAGCTAGCACAAATTAATCTTTCCTGCGTGTAACGTTTTGATGTTAAAGAAGCTGTAAAACCAGGAAAAGTTGGGTTGATGTGATTTGGCCGATCCGCTAGGTCTGCTGAATTGATCTTCCTTTAAATGCAACGTCGTCGTCAGCTTCTGACCGCAGTGACTCAGTTCTTCCGGAGAGATAACAGCGAGGACAATCACAGCGATGGGATGAACGGTGGTGATGGGTTGCACAGTGCGGCGGCGGAGCAATGTGGACAAACCCTAATTTTGATAGGGTTAATCAATGACTGAGATTTGATTTCCACCGATTCGATGGTTCAGATCTGCTCTGATACCATGTGGAGAATAAAATATAAAAATATGGAGAATAAAAGAGAGACAAGACACAATGATTTAACGTGGAAACCCTAACGGGAAAAAATCACGGTGCCAATCCTCAAAATCATAAAGAGGATGGCGGCATCAATCCACTATAAATAGGAGTGAGTACAGAGTTTATTCAGGCAACAAAATCTCCAAAAGATCACCTACTAAATAATGAGATCTCATAATATATTATAATATCATACCAAATATGGAGATCTCATAATATTCTTAACAGCATGTAGTCGGATCCCAGAGCGTCGGTCGGGACTAGACGTAGAGGTTTTCCGTGAATTTGAGACCCCTACGGGGGCGTGCGCTCGCATTACGGGTTCCACCACGATAATCTCAAAAAAAAATTAGTATTATATTATTTATATATATAACTAAAACTCACCACAAAAAAATAAAATAAAAAATACTGTTCAATAAACAATCACTTTTTTTCCTCTTTAAAAAGCCCAAGCATTCAATAAAAAAATTTCACTTCTCAACATTTTAAAAAAGAAATCGCTTCCTAATTTTTAAGGTACTCAAAGAAAAAGTAATTATTTAAAAAAAAAATATTTAACAATAAAAAGTAACTCAAATTGGGCTAACGTGGCTATCATTTGACTATCAAGTAGCACAGAACATAGAGAGGTTGATGCGCATTAATGGCCAAAGAGATTCATAAGACACTGAACCACTTATTAAATAGCTTCGGAACTCCAGCGGTGCCTTCTCTGTTGCTCTTCGTTGACTTCTTGATTGCCTCCATGGCCATGCTACGTAAACGATTAACACAGTGACAATCCTTTTCTTGGCTTTAAAACACTGTTCAAATGCACTTAATTACTTATATTCGGCAAAGAAAATCACTCCGCCAAACTCTCATTCATACAGTACAAATGTGTCCTGAAACCCAATTCGATGATGGTTGCATTATGTTTGGATGTCTATGGCCATTCCTGGTCGGTGAAGCGAGTTATCCGTTTAATTCCGCTAACTAATTCTCTGCCTTTTAACTAGCTATGGGGATCGAGACAGCACTGCACGACAAAATTCTTATAGACCACTATGGTTGTTTAGGTCTAGAAAGTTTGAGAGATAATAGTCCCACGATATCTTATATTTTTTGAGCCTTACGTGCTACACTGATGCATCCAACGAGCCAATAGAGAGGATACTTTTCGTAAATTTCTTCATTAAGAAGATGATAATTGTAAAATAATCAATTTTAGAGTTAATTACAGAGTATTTGTTTCTGAACGTTAGTGGTAGTTATAATTACTCTTAGTATAGAGAGATGTTATAATTCTCAGATACAAGTTTAATTATTTGTATCCACTTATTTTAACCATTTTAGATTTTTTTTTTTTTTGAGAAAAATAATGTTTAGCAATTATTAAAAAATAAATTATAAAATCGTTAATTTGAATTCAAAATATTTAAAAAAAATCAAAATCAAATAATATGTCAATAGATAGTCAAAAGTACTTTGCAAAAACAAATTGATATTTATACTACTATTTTTAATAATCTTTTGACATACTTTATGATGTCTTTAAGATTTCAAACTATAAAGTTATTTCTTAACGACTTTATAATTCAACCTTTTTTTCAAAATATTTTTAAATAAAAGTTTCAGTAAGTCACGTACAAGTGATCAAACTTGTGGTGTAAAATTTTTGCTTTTGTTTCACGCTTAGAGGTTTGACGATGGGTAAACAAAGGCAAGTGGAAGAATTAATACAGGCAATATTGAGCCCCAAAAAAATAAAAAATAAAAATAGAAAATAAGAAATTATGTGGGCAAGTGGGAGTAGGTACATAATTGTGGTGGCTCTTGTTAGGTTAGTAGTGGAAGTTGAGACAGAAGCTTGCTGTTGATCAAACTATTTGGTGCTGCGTCGGATGTAATACACACGTGATATCAGCATCTTGTTTTTTGGAGAGGACGATGTGATGATTACTTACTATGATTATCTTACAATGCAAGATTGCTCAACAACGATTTGAGCTGTCTTTTTTTAAAAAATAAAAAACAAAAGATTGCGCAATACAATACATATTAAAATAAAGTTTTGTTGAAACTGGTTTCGTGTTAGTTAAATAGAAAAGTATTGATCGAGAAATAAACGTACAATTTGTACGATTTTTATTTTGGTGTGCTAATTAAACTTGATGGTTTGCTACGTGTACTGCCATCTCAATTCACCTTTGATAGAAACCGAGATAAGGAAGGGAATAAAAGTAAGAGCAGACGCCCATAGAGAGCAAGAGAACACGAGCGAGAAGATTAGAAAAATATATTTTGTATTCAATAATTATGAAACATATATCCTAATACATCGCTATTGAAATAATTATTTACTATCTAAAATATATTTCTATTAAATATTCTAACTAAAACTCTAAAAAAAAAAAAAATTTACTAAATATTCTAACGAATAATTTTTAACTATTCTAATTTGCAATATTTGTCTCAGCCTCTCAAGGTTCCATATTCGATCTCCACAATTGGTGTTGAGATAATAAGATGTGATATACCCACTGCACCTGTTATCTATTATCCATGCATGGACGGATATGCAGTCGCCTTTTGCCATAACTAGCTAATATTGCCATATCTAAGGCCTGAATTTATTTATATTCCCCCCTTTTTTTAGAAATTATAATGTGATGTTCAATATTCAATCACAAAGTTATTATCTGGGAAATAGTCGTGGTTAAGAAAGCTTAAGGTGGTCCTCTGCCTGCAAGTTAATGGTAGGTAGTAAATACCATAAAGAGTGAACGCTGAAACAATTATGTTTCTTAAAGTCGCAGCATTCTCCCTTTATTTTAAAATTTTGAACTTCATAACGAAATGTCTTTTTCTTAGAAAAAAAAAATGGAGTTAGATTACTTACCCCAGTACTCTATTCAAAGCGTAATGAATAAGTATAATGAAAAGGAGCTTTAGGTTCGACTCTCTATCGTGCTAGTAAAAATAAAATTTTTCCGACGGATATGTGCACATGTATTCTTACGTGCAATGGGTGGTTTCGTCTGAATATCAGGTCTAGGAGAACTCATTTCAAATTGAGCCAAAGAATAGATTATGATGGTAATGCCGATAATTCAAAAAAAAAAAAAGGAAATATCATTATCTTTCCTAGTCATACCGAAGAATTTAGAACATTAAACTTTTTTCAAACTTGCTGAAGTGGATGAATGTGAAATCATTGTTCAAAAAGAGGGGAACGGGTACATCTACCGCCAACAAATTAACCAAACCACCAATGCAAAATTTAAAGATAAATTAGATGATTTTTTTTATTTTGTTTTTCAAATTTTTGGGAAAAAAAGCTCGGAATTCACTTAAATCGTACGAGATTTGGAAGGCTTTGGGTTGTACCCACATAGTTGGCCAACCCAATATACGTCAAGTTAAATTATAATGCTCCTGAAATTAAAATTCAACGCTCAAGATATTGTATCATACGGACTAAACTAACTTCTAATCATTGGTGCCAAGTGATATCAAATAGTTTTAAGAGCTATCTGAACCTATAATTTCAGAAGGGAAGAAAAATCATAGAGTTGAGAATCGGAGACGATGGTAAATTGACTGCATAACAATGTACACGTCATTCGGCTATACTCTTTTTAAATATTAATCATCTTCGACATAGAAGTCGAATTGATTAGTTCATTAGTAGGTGAATAGAAAGAAAAACAAATTGATTTGGTTGACCCGTTGGTCTTAGAGTGCATTTACTTCTATGCAAGAGAGACCATAGTAGCTTTAAATTTACCATGACGAAGCACAGTGGGTGATAGTGCAAAAACACATGAACACGTGATATAGAACTCAATGCTTATCGGTAGGTATCGGGACGATTGCTGGCTGATGATGATGCATTTGTGCGGTCGGCCCCAGATTTCACTACTGCGTTCTGTTGATTGCCTCAGCTACTTTTATCGTAACTTAACCAAATTACCTCTTGTAATTATGTGTGTGTATATCTAATTTGTATTTTAACTTATCTCTCTATTGCCTAGTGTTAGAAAGTTCAAATAATTTGGTAAATGCCTTTCGCTTCAAGTTAAAAAAACACCTGATGTGGAGCTAACATATTAATCTTAATTTAGCTAGAGCTTATATCCACATGCGAGATTGCTCCATTGTACCGCAAACTATGCTCTTCACCATGTTTTCTAAGTTCACAATACGACCATTTGTATTGGATTTATAATGCAAAGATATTGGCATGTTATGCAAAGACAAAAATGGATATTTAATATGATTTGGTTCATCACTAAGGTGGTAACTCATAGGCGTAGCTCATAGATAACGTTTTGTCGAGACACTATATACGAAGTCCATTGGAATGAAAAATACAACTATAAAGGCTTTTAGTCCATTTTCATGCAACTAGTATATCAAACCAGGAGCAACTCTCTAAACCTTGTCATTTTCCGACCAGACGCACTTAATTTATTTCAAGCCCCTAACCACCTTTGCACCAACGAACGAATGAGTGAGCAATCATTCTCCTTAACTACATCCACATACACAAACACATATATATTAGACATTAATTAAGAGAAATGTCATTGAAAGCCGAGGAGGAGGAAGCTCAGGAGCCACATATGGCTGCTGTCGCCGGCGGACCGTGCGGCGTTCGCAGCTGCTTCAACTACCTCATTGGCCTCTTCACTTTCTTCCTCGTCCTCCTCGCCCTATCTCTGTCTATAAAATTCTCCGGCCCCGTCGATACCCCGGCCACCGGCAGCCGACTAGAAATACTAGTTTCTCTTGAAACGTCTAACACAACGACGTCCACAGCCAAGAACGAGTCTGCGGTGGAAGAACTTCTAGAGTCCTTCGTAGTCTACAACACAGCTAGTAATAACTCAGCGGCAAACGATGCGTTGGATGCGTTGGCCTCCTCTGGTGAGGATAAAGTGTTTGAAGAAAATGAAAACATTACTAAGTGTGATTTGTTTTCCGGCAATTGGGTGTATGATAACTCGACGGGGCCGATGTACGACGGCCTGGGGTGTGCGTTTTTGCACGACGAGATCGCTTGTGACAAGTACGGCAGAACGGATAGCAAGTATAAAGGATGGCAATGGCGGCCGCATGGCTGCGAACTTCCAAGGTATTTCGCTTACATTAAGAAAGACAATTTTTTTTCTTTTTCTTTTTTTGGAGACTGACTGAGTGCCAAATCAAATTTCTGACCCTTGCATGCGAAAAACTTGACTAGACTGCCGATCTTGCACCGAATAGCAAATTTTTTTCAAAATCATGCATATAGCTTTGTAAGGAAAGCTGAAAAAAATAGTAATTAAGTCGGACCCTTAGTTCTGATATCGTATGAAATAAGCACTCTTCTAAAACTATAAACTCATATTATTTGATAGAGTACCCTAATCCTTGGCTTGCTTGCAGTCTAGTATAGATACCTGTATTCAGTTGTGAATATACACTACTGGATAGGATGCAAGCTATGCCTGAATATTCGTATTCAAGAGATCTTAATTGCTTGGACCATCGTAGGATAACTTGATCTTAATGAGTTTTTTAAGAATTAGAACGCAATAAATGAAGTGTTGTGGTGAGCTTACTCGTTGTCTCAGTTTTCTTATGTCAAAAGAAAAAAAAAAAAAAATTATGGATGAATTTGGCACTTCCGTCCCATGCACCACTTTTTTTACCGCTGTGCCACCATGGCCGATGCACACTAGTGCAAGTTAAATGGCATGTGTACACATCACTACATGTGGGTTGTCTTTTAGGTTTATGAATTGAGTTTGATAATAATATCCTTTTATTGATCCAAAAACTGAAAAAAAAAAAACTTATCTATCATATTTAAATATTGGTTCTGGTTATGTAATGGAAAACATAAAAGCTTAGAGTTGCTCATGGTTTATCTCCATTTTTTAAACTTATAAGTTTGCCAACTTAATTCACTTGAAAGTTTGGAATAACAGCAAAAAGGCACGTGTAGTTGGTTTTGGTGTAAGTTAGGTGTTAGATTGACGAAGTAAGCGTACTTTTATACGCTCAAAAGAAGCAGGTGATATGCAGTTGAGATGAAATATACAGATTGATTAGTTGGTCCCATTCAAACAGCAAAAAGAGTGCAACTTTTTTTCCGTCACATGCTCAAACAATTGGAGGATTGTAAAGCCTGCCATGGGTGGTTGAGGATATGATCCATTGTCCAACCATGTTGGTTCGCGAAGTTGCTTAAACATCATTATTTCCTTTTCTGTAGTTTCTACTTTAATTTTGGTAGATCACCTGCTTAGACTAATTTGATAATGCTTTTCTAGAGAATAAAAATTTCCGACATCACCTAATTTGATGTTAACGATGTGTTTCTTTTTTGGTTCTTTTATGGTTAAAATATCTAATTTGGATATGACTTTTATATGTGATAATAGGTTTGATGCCAAGAAATTGCTTGAGAGGCTAAGAGGGAAAAGATTGGTGTATGTTGGGGACTCACTGAACAGAAATCAATGGGTTTCCATGGTGTGTCTTGTGGAGAAAGTCATCCCAGAATCACAAAAATCCATCAACTATAACGGATCTCTTTGGTCCTTCAAAGCTAAGGTAAAATCTCTGTCGGCTAAAAAAATGATGAATAGACATTAGGACAACTAACTAATCATACTGGCAATAATAGATGCTGACGAGCTAAAATATTGGGAGAAATTGTGCAACTTTAAAGAAATTTACTTTTTTTTTCTTTTTTCTGACAAGATTAACATTCATTTAGACATAATAAATATGACCGCAGGAGTTCAATGCATCCATTGATTTCTATTGGTCGCCATTGCTTGTGGAATCAAACTGCGATGATCCCTACAGCCATCGGACGTCAGAAAGAATGATGCGAAATGGATCCATAGAGAAGCATGCAAGTAACTGGGATAAAGCTGAGATAGTTGTGTTCAATTCTTATTTGTGGTGGAAGAAGCCTTGGATGAAGATGAAGGTCTTGTAAGTCAACCTATAGTTGTGATACTTGTGTTTACAGTTACAGAAACATTCGAAAAAATGAGGTTACTTTAAAAATGTAAAAGTGTAAAATCTTCAAGATCTTACAAAGAAAAAATCTTAGAGAGAGACTCCTAAATTTTGATATGATTGATTTTGGTTAGTGATGAATGGAGTTCATTAGAGGACGCAAACAACACGTTCCAGGAGGTGGAAATGATCCGCGGTTTTGAGCTGGCACTCGACACATGGTCACGGTGGCTAGAATCTCATGTCAATTCTCAGAAGCAGAAGCTATTCTTCATGAGCTTGTCACCAACTCATGTATGGTAAGAACATCATCTGCTTCTTTTTTTAGGCATCGACTTATGTAAGTGTGTGTGTGTGTGCGTGCGTGTGTGTGTGTGTGTGTGTGTGTGAGAGAGAGAGAGAGAGAGAGAAGAGAGAGAGAGAGAGAGAGAGGTAAGAAATACCCGCATAAACTGCTCATCCATTACCACATGAAGTGTTGTGACAGTTTTGTATTTGGGCTAAAATTTTCAACCACACCAAAGAATGGTTGGCAAACTTTTAGTAATATTAATATTCTTACAAAGGGAGTTTTTAGAGAGATTTACTTATAATAAGACTTTTGTGTAAATTTGGAAAGGGGTGAAGATTGGGGCGCCTCAAGCAACCAAAACTGCTACAATGAGACGGAGCCAATCACCAAAGTTGGGTATATGGGCAGAGGAACCGACCCCGCGATGATGAAGATGGCTGAGGGGGCAATCAGAAGACTAAATGATAGAGGCGTTCATGTAGAATTCATGAACATAACTCAGTTATCAGAGTACAGGAAAGATGCACATCCATCTATATACAGGAAGTTTTGGAGCACTTTGAGTCAAGAGCAGTTAGAAAATCCTAGCAGCTACTCAGACTGTACACACTGGTGCCTCCCTGGTGTTCCTGATGTTTGGAATCAGCTTCTGTATACCTTCATTTTTCCCAATGATTTATAGTGATTTTTTTTTTCTTTTTGCACTTGATTTCAGCCCCATGGTTCCTGTTCTTTCTCCTTTGGTAAATCTAACGTGCTTTACACATTTCCAAATCATATTCAGTGAGCGACAGAGAAGGTTATCGTTTCGAGTCTTAGTTTGTCATCCACGCTCGATTTAATTTTCGGCACTGTTGGACCATTCACAACAATAAAATTTTAAAAAAGAATAAAGTTAAAAATAATATGTCCAAATGTAGGTTAAATCCATATCCTGGACAGAATAGTTAGGTTCGTTTCTTCAGTAATCCAATCATTTATGCTACTATGCGAATAAAACGACAACAACCCAATAAAAATCTCGCCTGAGCAAAATTTTGAGAGAATAATATGTACCAACCTATGCTCCTAAGAAAACTATTTTTATAGAACTTTCAGTCTGAAAAATTATTCATTCCGACCTCTAAAGCAATGCTTGTTTGTGATTCGGACCAAACAATATCCTCTGCAACTTTGACTCAGCACATTTGTGATAAATAACAGAGGGAGAAACATGGTTTTTTTTTTTTTTTTTTTTTTTTTTTTGAGAAGATAAGGCATTGCCTATTAATTTACTAAACATAGCCACAAGTTGCGGCTATTTGAGAGTGACAGAGTTACATATAAGAAGAGAAATGAAACAGTAGGAAAAAAAAAAAGAAACAAATGGCGCTCGACAAGACGAACGCCTCACAATATCAAAAAGCAAGAAGTTATATCGCCTATATTTGTAAACCACAAAGCATCCACGCTGGAGTGTTCCTCTCAACTCCGTGTGTTCCTGTCATTCCATAGCACAAAACATCCACGCTGGAGGGAGAAACATGGTTGTCTAAATTTTTTTTTTTTTTTAAAAGCAAAATGCTTGTTTAATATGAAAACTTTGCCAGATTGACAAAACTGGGTTTAACAGAGGAATGATCACAATGACGAAAAAAACAAAGATTTAAATGAGGAATGCTATAATTCTTTACCTTAAGTCACTCGACAGTTGTCAAGTTCATTAATAATCCTTAATGTTGCTATAATTTTTGTCGAAGCTTGTTTCCTAACATATTTTCATGGCATCGAAGCCTTACGACTTTACAGATTTTTTTTAGTGCGCTTGCCCGTGACAGCATCCATTTCAGCTGCTTTCGCCTGCGCAGACTACTTGTTACGCCTAGGACTACTGATGTCAGGCGCTTAGGACGTCCGTGGCTGATCATTTGCCTACTGCATGATGTGCTCTACTATTCATTTGGAGTTGTTAAGCTGGCTAGCAAGGGCTTAGTGCTCTCGCACTACTTTCTTTGCCTTTGTGGCTCTCAACTACCTAGGCGCAAAGGAGCCAGTGGCCCTTGTTGAGTGAAATCTTGCACCCAAAACCTCGCAAACTCTAGTAAATCCTTAAGAAATTGTCCCATTTATTTTCCAAGATACTCTAGATTTTTCATACGTATTTGTATATAGTGTAGATGTATTCCTAATGCTTCTGTTGCACCTTATTCAGTGAGCATCTGGAACCGAACCCTCGATGCCCTTTCCGTCTTTGCTGCCTCCTGCCACCTTTCCTGCCCTCTGGACTAGCTGGAGGGAGAACTTACGTTCGCACGAGCTATGCATTGCTTGGGACTACATCTGGATTGCTTATTTTTTATGTCTTTGGCTAGAACGTAATAGGCGGGTCGTCAGCCGAAACATTGTATATTTCTATTGTATTTTTGGGCAAGACTTCAGCTTCAGGAGAAAAGGTAAAAAGTTGCAGTGCTTCTACGCCTACATGGTCGCCGCGATTGACCCCTCTCTCTTCTGGCTTCTTCTATGTTCTATTTTTACACCTTTACTAAGCGGTTCTTTGTAGTGATGACTCTTCTATATTGAGTGCACTGTTTGTATAATCCTTTACCTGTGGAAGCCGCGGATGACTAATTTTTTATTTTTTGTCGCATCAACCGAGACTGATGCGTTTTTAATTTAATACAAACAATGTCTTAGTCTCTAACAAAAAAAAAAAAAAAAAATTCTATCGCACCTCACCCGCCACAATTTTCTTCTTCCATCATTTTCTGTGAGATACACGACCTGCATCAACCATGATTAATTGTTGCGTCTGCCCCCTTTTGTTTTTGCTTGCAATGCAACATAAGGTTTGAAACCTTATCTTTGAGGGGATGTTAGGATATTCAATTTAGGTTTTCTTTTTCTGCAAAATTTTTTATTCAGTATTTGGTTTATATTTTTTTTTCCTTTATTAAGTAATGTTTCTAGTTTGACGAGCTTTGCTTATTTGTAGAATTTTAATTCATAAGAGGCTAGGCCGATGATTTATTTTCTTCCATTTATATATAACTTCAATGTTTTAGACGGTTTCTAATGAATCTCTAAAGTATCTTTTTCGATAATTTCTGAGAAAGGGGAAGGTAGGTAAAGAAAAAAGAGGCAAAATCTGCCATCATTTGTAGTTTGTAGGCTTGTAGCTAGAAAGTACGAATATGTCAAAATTTTATCCAATACAGTGTATGACACTGACATGCCGCAGACACAACCGGACACTTGTCCGACACAAGAGAAATGTCAAATAAAAAAAAAGAATTCGGACATACATGTTAAACATAGCAGACATGAGTGATGATATACTTGTTTATATTTGTGTTATTTTTTTATTATTTATTAAGGATTTTTTTATGAGAGAAGAAAAATAGCGCTAAGTAATTAGTCTTAGCAGTAAATATCGGCAAAATACTACAATATAGTTGTATATTCAAATATTTTTATTTTTTTATTTTTGATAATATAATTATACCTTACAGTTTAAGTTTGTCTTAAAAATATAAATTATTATATTATGTATAGATGATTAATATTATTTTATTTTTAATATTTAATATATTTAATATATATATATATATATATATCATGTCCAAATCATTAATATTCTACATTTTTTAAACTTGACATATCTCATATCTATTATATTTCCGTATCCGTGTCAAAGATTTCTGGCAGTCTTAACTTGTACTTCACACATAATCACCACAACAAATTGATAATAAATTCTGCACATAGTGTCTATGCATATGCATTTGACCTTTTATTCTAGACTAGATTTGAGACAATGATGGCTGGCTTATTTAAAATAAAATATGATTCCACTCTGCGTTCATTTCTTACATTAGTCTGGATTAGATTTAGTTGACTTACAAAAGCCTGAAACTGTTTTCTTTTCTCTTAAAAAGAAAACCATCTAGCTGATACGGAGGATAAATGGTGAGACTTTCTCCTAATAAAATAGAGATCTCCGATTCAAATCCCACAAACCTCACCTTTAAAATGCATAAAATATACCATCTCTATATTTCATAGCATGTAATACAAGCCTTCAAATCTGTTTAGAATGAAAGTTAGAATTCGCCCATAGAACATAATTAGTACTATCCGTTATTAATTATTATGATGTTTATAAAAAGATCGATTATAGACATAATTTTTTTTATTTTAATTGTTTTAAAAAAACAAAACAAACCATCTTGTTTCATGAACCCTTTTTTTTTGATGAAAGTTTCATGAACCTTTTAAGTAGCTAGAAACTTAGATCATAAGCTTATAGGAAGGCGCACTATCCAATCGGAAGGATGATTAGATTACTTTCATGTGCAAGTACTCTTTCATTTTCTTTTTCCATTCTTTCTTAATTTATGTGCTAGCTGTTCTTATAGATCTAATGTTATTATAATCTCCTAAACTATATATCTTTTGGATAAATTGTGTTCTATCAACTATAAACAAGTGGTTTCTTCTCAAAAAAAAAAACTATAAAAAAGTGGTTTAGGTGCACCATCAAACTTGTGAAGATTCAACCACTCTTACCTAACAAATATGCTCTCTAACTGTACACCAGACTACCTGAAAAGTGGGTAATTTTCCCTTGGTAGTGATATTCCAAATTCTCCCTCTTAACGTTTTTGCGTCATTGATAGAAGTGACAATTTAGATCTTATCCGTCCTATATTTTTTAGTAATCGGTAATACCGTTTATAATTCATACCAACTCATTTCAAAAAAGGCTAACCTAAATTCTATTCCTAAATAAAGCCGTGTGTTACACGTGAAAATGATATGTGCGCACATATCAGCTAGTATATTATTCGTAAATACACAATTAATAATTAAAAAATCAAATTAAAACCACGTCTATCACAAACCGTCCTCTCTTAACTGTCCTATGGTCAAAACTCACTGTTACAATAACAGTATGCCTGCTTCATTTGACTTTTTTATGATGACAACACATGGACCCCTCAACACCATTTTAAATCAGATCTGCGGCACCAACCACCACTAATGAATTGTCCAAATCGTACATCATATTTGACCCCCAAAAAAAGGGAATATGGTATAAAAGTTGCTACTAAAACTGACTGGTAATGTTGGTGCTTTTTTGAGCCATCAACAAAAGAATGAATGAGCTCTCCAACAGCCAAGAGATTGCTTTCAAAAAACTTCAAACATGCTGAAGACCTTCCACCATACTCCCCAATGGCCATAACAAAAGCGAGGCCAAACTCAAGAGATGAACTTGCAGAAATGAAGACACCCAAGAAAACCTCACACGGTCTTCGTCTATGGGGGAGTCTAAGGAGTTGGTTCAACTCCATTGTAGTTTTGTTCATGGCACTCCTTGTTTTAATAGCCATCTCTCTCACAGTCAAGACAGGCGGCTTGCGGGAGGACAATATGGCGGTCAATGAAGCCGCATCGGACACCTGTGACTTTTTCTCCGGACGGTGGGTGTATGATGAAAAAGCTTACCCCTTATATCAGGAGAAAGCTTGTAAGTTCATGTCGGACCAATCTGCTTGCGAGAAATTTGGAAGAAAGGATTTGAGATATCAACACTGGAGGTGGCAACCACACGGCTGTGATCTTCCCAGGTTTGCTCTAAATTAATTCAATTTTTCATGAAACGGAAGATTTTGTTTTGATCATTTCCCCTTTGACCTAAGTTTGATGGTATTATATAGTTAAAGTATTAGTGATCTTGGGCTTTAAGCAGGTGTCATCTCTAAAATCTGTATAATTTCTACTCTGATCTGAAAACCAAGTTTGAAGCTAGAACGAATTACTGGTTTAGTCTGCCATCAATTAGCATTAGATCCAAAGGACTATATAAACAAGTGGATTCTCTATTATTGGTGAATTTTCTACTAGAGATGTAAGCGTTGAGATATTTTCATTTCATATTACCTCCACATTTTTGTCGTATATAACATATTAGAAGTTTAGCTCATATTGTTCTCAACTTATGCTGCCAATGTTTTTCTCAACAAGAAGGGAAAAAGAAATTATATATTGCTAATTGAGGGAATTACTAATGTCACAGGGAAAGTAGCAGTTGTATGTTACTTCTTGGAGCAAATTTTTTTTGTCCCTATAATTTTTCTCTCTTCTGCTTCAGTATTCAATTGATATTGTATCAAATTATAAAACAAAAGCAGACTATAGTGCTAAAAGATGCGGTTCTGCATGACGATACAAACCATTGGGAACACACACACACACACACACATATATATATGTATACTAGCTAACGAAGCACCTGCAATGCATGTCCAAAAACAGATGTATGGAGTTCTCCAAGGTTTAGAGAATTTAAAAAGTAAACTACACATGAGATTACGTATCATAAAAGAAAAAAAAAAGAAAAAAAACTACATATAAAAAAATTACCATAAAAAAAAAAGCCATCAAGCCCAAATTATATAGCTATGATTAGATTTCCAACATAAAAAAAAGGAAAAAGGTAAGCAAATTCACCTGTAGGTGCTATTGTTGCTGCTGGTTTGATCTTCCACAAAAGCAGCTTTATAACGTCGCAACATCACTAAATTATCAGTGATTTAATCTTCTGAGATTATAATCCATTAACTCAACTGAAAACATTTTTCAAAAAACACCCATCACTTTGCAAACTAAACAGCTTTGAATTAAATTCCAAAATCAAAGAAAAAACACAAACAATTAGCAAATTCACATGTATATATTATACACACACACACACACACGATGAACATGATATGTTAATGTATATTGACCATAGTTTTCGGTGCCGTCAGCACAGCCCATGCCGGGCGGCACGGGCCAGTTCCAGCAGTCTTTGTCGGCACGGCAAAAACCGGCACGGCACGTGCCGAAAAATCTTATATTTAAATTTCTAAATTAATCTTTAAAAAAAATAGCAAATAAATGTATATACGCATGGTCGGCACGGCACCATGCCGAGACCTGAGTTTACCGAAATTCTGCTCGGCTCGGTATAGGAAACCTTAATATTTACATGCACCGGAATGGAGTTTCAGAATCTTTGGACTCTGCATTTTACTTATGCCTGCATGAAATAAGTTTCTTATTACTGTGTTAAGGCTAACTAGCATCAACTTTCAGAAGCACAATTGTTGGTAGCATTACCATTACTTTCTTTCATGCTTCAATATTCATTAGAGGTTAAATTAAATAAAAAACAAGCATCCTGTAGTAAAAAATATGATCCTAGTGATGGGCAACAAGAAACTCTAGAAAGTCTATGAATCATGGGAGACATTCATAACTTACAGATCTCTTGAAGTAAGACTAGTGTGAGTTCTATTACTTAGAAGCCTCTACATGCCTTTACTATGTTGAAAGTTCAACTATAACAGGATTGTTTATAGACATAATTTTATCAAACCAAACCATAAGAAAATTAAAACTGTATTACTACTAGCAGAGCGTTGTTACTAAACATGTGACTTATTTTCTATATAGGTTCAATGCTACAAAGCTTCTGCAGAAACTAAGAGGAAAGAGACTAGCATTTGTTGGAGATTCTCTAAATAGGAACCAATGGATATCAATGGTGTGCCTCTTAGACACTGCAACTCCTACTGCTCAAAAGTCTCAGGAATCTAATGGTTCCCTAATATCCTTCAGAATAAAGGTAATTGAAATTATTAATAATCACTGTATTATCTCAGAATTTTAAAAAGGCTTAATATGACAACGAACATGCATCTGTATGGCAATAGAAAAACTTTGATATAGCTTACACAATGGGTGAATTATTCTCTCATTCACCTATGCAGGTCAGTAATCTCTTAAATCATTGAGTCGTGCTTGGAGTTTCTACCCTAAATGTAAAAGCTTGACAGTAGGAACGTAATAAGGACAAATTAATAAATGCTCAATGGATTCTATCTGAGACAGAAGTTCTGTACTTTTTAAAGAAACACTAAAAGAAATCTTTCAACAATATGTACAGCGAACTAGTAAATCAACTCAAGTTAATGAAAAAACAACCATCTTGCAGGATTATGATGCCTCCATTGACTTCTATTGGTCACCCTTACTGGTAGAATCAAACTCAGATGATCCAGTACACCATCGAATATCGGACAGGATTGTCAGAGCTCAGTCAATTGAGAAGCATGCCAGGCATTGGACTAATGTTGACGTACTCGTTTTCAACTCATATCTCTGGTGGAGGCGAGATACTATGAAGGTCTTGTAAGTAAAAGATTTTTGCAGTTTTAGAAGGGCCTTCACATATTATTGAATATAGTGCCAGAAATATAGTTTCAACTCATATTATTGAATATAGTGCCAGAAATATAGTTTCAACTCATATTATTGAAAGAAAAAACTTGGTTTCCCAGCGAAACCCTGTTTAGAACAAATTTAAAATAGATGATCCTTCAAGTACAAAATTCGGCAACAGTGTGCCTTGATATGAAAGATTGTCAAAAAGATTTTAGAGTCCTCTACTATTTTAATAAGTCAGTTATCTGCTTCTGCATCAAGGAAGTGATGGTGTCATTTGGATCAGGTGGGGATCGTTTGAGGATAAAGATGCAATCTACAAAGAAATTCCGACTCTAAGGAGCTATGAGATGGCACTAAGAACATGGTCCGACTGGCTTGAGTTCCATGTGGATCCTCTCAAGACCAAGCTATTCTTCGTCAGCATGTCACCTACGCACTTCTGGTAAGTCATTCCTAAACAGGGTTTTTCTCGTTTTACAATTCTGTTTGTGGAAACATCTCAGATAACGATAATAGTAATTGAGAGTGTTCTCATATTGACATATCGGTCACAACTGAAATGTTAGGAGATGAGATCATAATAAATTAACACAAAGAAGTCAACAATGAGGCATTATAACGAAGCTGAGAAGGTCTTATGTCTTAGCTTTTCAAATAGAACTAGGGAATCCCTGAGTTTAAAAAAAGCAAAAAAAAAGGGGGAAAGGTCATGAACTTATGCCTATAATCCCAGTGTCATAGATGGTTATGATGTGCAAGTTGTTACGACAAAGAATGATACAAGGATATATATATATATATATAATCAATTTGACAAAATGTGTGCTCAACCAGCTCGACAAGTGAGTGAAAAAAGGAAAATGTCGGTCTAAAAAGAGTTGGAGAAAAACTATCAGACTTGACTTTATATTTGTAGGAGTTGTCGAAGACTTATTTCTCGATCAAGCAGAATGACGGCGTAAAAGTTATGTTATTGATATCGAAATTTAAATAACATAACGCCTTTATTGCCATTATTTGCTTCTATTTTGTTTTAATTATTTATTTCTCCGTTTAAATTCTTATTTTTTGGTTATATTATGTGCACATGTTTGTGTTTGGGTTCGGTATGCTCTGTGAAATTGTGTGCTTGCTTGCCTATGTGTCTTTGATTTACATTAGGCCTAGGGTCCTAGGAAAACAGCCTCCTTCGGGGCATGACTGTGTACATCTACTTTACTCAGACCCCGTCCAGACAAGACTTATGACTGAAATGTGGTTGTTCGGTGCTCAACCAGTCAATAGGTATGGGCTACGTGCCTACGTGCACTGATTCCTTATGACTTTCAGAGTTTTTAGCATTAGTTGAATAGCTAATTATCTAACAAAACAATATGCTTTTACTGCCATCTTTGCGTGAACTATCATAAAAAGTGAGCTCGAGCTAAGCTATTGCCTGTCGATAGGGGTGATGAGTGGGGAATTGATGCTGAGCAGAACTGCTACAACGAAACAATGCCAATCACCAAAGATGGCTACTGGGGAAGAGGATCTGACGCAAGGGTGATGAATATAGTCCAGGAAGCAACTGAAGGACTGAGGGCTAGAGGTGTTAGTGTTCAAATGCTAAATGTGACCCAACTCTCAGAATACCGTAAAGATGCTCATCCGTCGACTTACAGAAAGCAGTGGGAGCCCCTTACCAAGGAACAAATTGCAAATCCTAGTAGTTATGCTGACTGTATACATTGGTGTCTTCCTGGTGTCCCTGATGTATGGAATGAAATCCTCTATGCATATTTATTCTCCGGCTAACATGATTTCAGTTCTCTTTGTTATTGATATTTCTGCAGTGCCATTTTTAAGAAAATGCAATTTTTATAACTTCAATATTCTACATTACAATCGTATACAGCTATCTCATAGAGTCAAGTGTACATTACTGGAGTTCAAATGTGTAAGTGAATATCATCAAAATAGAAATTGATGTATGATACTTTTTAGCTGAGATGTGTTTTATAATCTTTCATTTTATAGTACTACAGCAAAAGTTGGATAATCTGTAACCTTGGCATTATGATGTAACTAATTTTAGCCAACTCACGAACGAGCTTTGGGGAATAAATCATTCTTCATATGCTAACTAATGGAAAATCCCATGAACATTGACATACTCGAGCAAAAAACCAGAGTTCGCTTTGATCATCGAACTATGCGGTGTACAGAACTGGATTAGTTTATTTTATTCTCTTTTTCAGTCTATTATCTGAATAGATCAAATTTCTGATTTCAAGGACCTCTAGCGAGGAAATTCATATGTAAAGAAAAGAAAATGCCAATACTTTCTTTAATGTCTTGAATTTTCAACTATAGAAGAAATATTCATCGAATATCGTACAAGCATATTGGAAACCATTATTAATTGTTACAAAGGTAAGCGAACTAATCAACAGCTCATGTTGGTTCGTGAAGTTGCTGGAGCGCGTACAAGTAAGATGGAACTTACCTAGCTATCTAGTCTTCCAAATATTCACATAAAGATCACACTAGATGAATATGATAGCTTGATTAAACAATTAGTTACCCATGACTTTCACCACTTACAAAGCAACTAAACATCAGTGTTGCGTCAAATTAGTCCCCGAGCTATCGAATCTAATTGAACCTAAATATGATATATACTTGGAAAACAAACAAGATAATACGTTGGAGAAATTTCTCACCAACGACGATGGGGCGACCGGGAGCGAAGACGACGGTGGGAGGATTACCTAGGACGGTGATGGGCTTCATGCTAACGCTTCGGCAAGACCAGATCAGAGATCCTGCGATATACGTTGCTGAGGAGGGGAAGTGGAGCGAGTTGAAGGAGAGAGAAGGCGGCCATTGTTGTGATCTGTTTTTGGGGTGCGATGATGAATGGTATTTTGAAAAAGCTGGTAAAATTGGAGAGTGGCGCTTGATTTGAGTGGCTATGGGTCGTGCACAAGCGGGAAAAGATAATGGATAACTGGATAAGCATGGTGTATCCGAAATCCAGAGTGGTTGGCGACATGAGCGTGGGCCTTCAAACTTAGGCCTTTAACTGAAAGATTGGAACAATATAAAGCTCTAAGAATCATGTCATGGCCCAAAGGAGTTTGTCTTCAGTCGGTCATCTGAAACACAAAAATATAGAAAAAATGAGAAATGGTATGTACTTGTTATTCATCTCTACTTTTGATCTCGTCGAACTATCAGCACATGTTTAAATTATGAATCCTATCATAATCAAAAATATTTGGTTTAGCTTTTTAGAGATCAATCTAAAGATAAAATTTAGAGATGCTAGCATATTTTTAATAGAAATAATGTTATTGAACTCTCTTTTGGTCGGTTCACCAATCTAAACTTATATAGTATCACACTATATACCTTTGGGTACAATGTCTACGTACTGAAACACTTGAGACACCTATCTGAAGACATTGACTTTGAATCTCATGCTTAACAAATATCTAAATAAAAAGATAATGAGAGATTCTGCTCTTGTATAGAGGTACAAGTAATGCAATACTTGACCACCATCGTATCTCATGCAGCTGATCAGTTAAATAGCAATCTTACCGACCATAACTGGTGCAGGCTTTCCTTTTCAGTAACTAATGAATGTGGCCCAAATATGAAAATTTGGTTTTTTTTTTTTTTTTTTTTTTTTTTGGTCTTATCGCTTACAAAGGATAAATATTCAATAGTACGAGTTGTTGAGTAATTATGTTTTATTCTTTTTATTTTAAACATAATGTGATTTCAGCCTTACAACATATTAGTTGAAATCATTAATCATAATTTTGGGTGCAAGAACCTCTCTTTTCAAAAGAAAAAGGTGCACGCCCAACTGCAACGATAGGTGTAACAAAATCTCTCCGCATCAATATGGATTATTGTGGTGTAGTATCGGTTTAAAATATCTTACCTTCTGTTACGAATATAGGCATAACATCTTTTTTCTACATGCATACAGTCATCATATAATATCTCACCTTATGTTACGAATATAAGTAGAAACGTTAGATTTATGTTGATACATATTCTCCTATGCAATTATCATTCACTTTCCCAAAAAAAATAAAAAAAAAAAATTGAAGGGCCCGTATTTCGGCCAAAAAAACAATTACCATACAATAAACTAATACTTTGTAGTATTGCCACAGATAGCATGAATTTAATTTTCTTTTACTTTTGATTAATTTGCTGAGCTATGATTTAAAATTCGAAGCTAAATTTCATAGAAAACCACATTTTTGTATTTGAAGATGCCTGAAGACTTATTGCTTAAATTGGCATGTTTATGGGCTCATTACTTGTTTCCCATATACGGCCCACATAGCAGGATCCACTAAGATGGACAAACCCTCACGCTAACCATTTACCTCTCGTATTAATTCAAAGTACTTAATATTATTAATGGTTCCATTCCAATTTGTCCTGAATTGCATTTGTTTTCATTTTCAACTCTACTCTATCATTTATTTAAGATAGTTAATGGGCTTTTTTATAATACTGGCTTGCCATAGCATATAGGTGTGATAATCCTACGTTTAAGTTATCCCTTCCATGAAGAGCTATCAGCATGGATTGGATTTGAATCTACATGGAAGCGCCATCACCGTAAGAGCTCTATTTGGACAACCACTCTTTTAAATCAGAGATGTCAAAAATTGGTCGGATGAGGCTAAACTAAACAAACATTTGGCTTAGCTAATCCTACCAGCGGCCCGTTGAGGATTATTAGTCTTTAATAGCCAGTGATCTGTAACTTAAAAAAAAAAGACGTTTAGAAAGTAAAATAATATAAGTACCAGTTGAAAGGGGAAAACCGAAAAAAAATACATCGTAAAAATGGATTACGCGCATGGAGTGCATTTTGGGATAAAGAAAACTTTAAAGAAAGTAAAACTTTAAGAGTAAAAAGAAAAGAAAAAGTAATTGTGTCCCTGGATATCTCAAACATAGACCTCACCAAATCTAAACCCGACCCAATTCCTTCGGGTGACGTTGGATCATCACATTGTTTTATATTGGACTAAATTTTGAAGAATTCTTTAAATTATTAAGCTTTAAAGAAAATCTATTTCGTCCCCATTTTCTCTCTCCTCCATCTATTCGTAATTCCGTAGCTTTTTCTCCATTATTGTAGACATCCCACAATAAGTAACTCTTTCTCCCATTTATCTTTTTTTACTAATACAGCATTTGGAAAAATATAAAAATCGTTTGAAGCGCGACGGAGGAATCTACTAGAATTATTCTTGTAGCCAGAACACTAACCTATCTTTTCAGTTTTACAAAAACTATCGGCTATAAAATTGTTTATTTAATATATTTTGTAATTTTATACAAAATTTGTTAAAGAATATTAAACCTTGTCCAATCGGCCGTGGAAAAGGTTCAATCGGCCATTGAAATTGATAATTTGTTTCAAACTTTACCTTTTGACAGTCAATTGGACTTAAATTTTCTAGCTGTTTTAATAACTTTTAAATCAAATGTGTTGAACATATCTAAATGAACATGTAACTGATTGTTTTTTAGAAAAAAAAAAATTTGAAAGTTCTTGCTATAGCAATAGATTCTGCAACCAAAAATTCAGGAAAATTTTCCTGGTACTTGTGTTTTCATCCCACTCCCGACGAAGACAGCCTTATCGCATAACAAAAGTAGTCCATGGCTCGAACAAGAGTTCCTTTTCGTTCATAAGCAATAGATGGAGAATCTTTCCATTTTATATTGAGCATATGGGTCTACCCTTTGGAGTTGTAAACTAAATTAATTTGCTATAGGAGTCCTTACCTTAATATGATTCAAAAGTTTAATATCAAATATATATATATATTATATATATATATATAGGAACGTGCAGCAAATGTTGTTCCCTTGTTCCAAAGTAGGTCTTTTTTTTTTTGGGTGGTCATTCTGAGCCATTATTTGCGCAGTGGAGAGTTACTGGAGATGCCCCCGTTCCCGCTGGCAGTCTGGCACCCATCATTTTTTGCAGGCGGTGGTAGGCGAGCGCATTAGTTGCCTTGTCACCTCATCTCCGGTCAGTACTTACCATGAGCAAGCTCAATAACTCACTCCAGATCTCACTCCGTTTCCCACCTCCCTAGTATCACCCGTTTATCTCCACACACTGATCTCGAGAGGATAATCTCACCCATCTTCACGCGTATATTCACCTCTTTAGTTGTATTATAGTACACTACCCAGTACCCACCCTCTGACTTTATCTCCGTCCTTAGCCTTGTCCTTATCAACCCCTTTAAAGCCGGGCGATCGATCGCTTTTACGCTAAGGTAAGCCGTGGATCTTCTTCTCCTACTAATATATACTATCTCTCCCCTGCATTGAATTCCATGCTCTCTCTCTCTTTCTCTCTTTGATGATCTAGAGGGAGAATGTAAAGAGAGCTGTTGAATGACTGAATGGTGACGATGATAACTTCATATAGGGACGGAGGAGAATCGGTGCTGGGAGAGCCACGAGAAGTGAGAAGAAACACGGGCGCAAGTTCCAATATGTGTCGTAATATTCACTTGCATGCAGTAATTTATGCATTTAACACAGCTGGCGGAGATCAAAGGAAGAATACCAGTCTGCTCAGTCAGAAAGCTAGCTATGTTCTGGTTTAATTCCTTGACACCAAGGCAAAATCTATGTAAAAATACGGTGAAAGCGTATAAAGTTAATTTAAACTTTAATCTGAAGTTCAATTTATAAACTCTAGTTTAGTTTAAAAGCTAAATTCATGCTCTTTGAACCTAACTTCTCGTCCGTGGCGGAGTAGCTCAACTGTTAGAATTGATGGTTTGTGAACCAGCACTCACAAATTTGAGTTTCACCTATTGTAATATGGGTAAAAATTTCTCCGAGTTTTCAACATTTTTTTTGAAAGTTATAACAGTTATATACATGTATTCAACGGCGTGTTGACAGATGACGTACATCCGAAATTTTACTCCATCACCACAGCCTAAGAGTTATGATATTAGAAAATTGTGTCTATTAAAATAATCATATATTTACCACAAAAAATAGTTTACCTCATTACTCAAAAAAAAACAAAAAAACAAAAAAACTTAGGTTGATGATTTAAGGCTTATGAGCTAGCACACTATAAAATTAAACGTTAAATAATTTATAGAATAGGAACATTAGGGGTTATATCTGTATGTTGAAATGAAATTAAATAATAATCAATCACATGCTAAGGGTAACTAGTTAGACTAGTACTAATAGGCCTCAAACTCGGACCTCGTTTTCTCAGCATCTACGGTATAAAGTGTTCTAGCTTAGGACATGTTTGCTTGCATGAAAATAAAGTACCCGAAAACTCTTTTTTTTTTTAAAAAAAAAATTTATGGAATTGAGGAGAATTAAAATAGAAGACACATGCATCCACACCGAGAAAATAAAAGAATTACGGGCAAATGACAGGTAATTTCAGTATTTCACCAAAAATATATACGATAATGTTGTATAGATGAAACTCTAAAAGTAATTAAGAAAAAAGGCACTCGTCAAATTTGCATCCCGGCCACGCACTTCTAGACTTGAACTGCTCTCGATGTACAAGTGGTTCTTTGAACTCTATGGGACAGGGGGGTCAAAATGAATCAAAATCGAGCAGAACTTCATTTTACTTAAACGGGTTTGAGTCGAACTTAAGCTTAATCTGATCTAATCTCAAGATCAAATGCTCGACAACAGCCGCATCTTAAAGTTATAATGTTATTGTTATTTCTCATCATTATTTCTACTTCGATCATGCGTTCAAAATATTTGAGTTATGTTTGTTGTTCGTAATCTCTACCTTTTCAATTTTCAAATCTTCTGTAACTACGTTACATAGTGGTATTAGTGGTAACAAACTACTTTTTGTATCTATTCAAAAGATCAATTTAAACTTTTTAACTCAAGCTCAAGTCTCGCTTTGCTCGATACGTCAAATTCGAGTTGAGCTTCTTACAAACCGTGCTCTAGTTGCGAATGAGAAGCTTGACTGGTCTACATCTCCAGGTACAGCTTCCTCAGAAAATTAAGGCATAATCAACAAGAAAAAATAGATCCCCATGATGCATAAAAGTAATAGAAAGAAGGTATATAAATGGAATTTTTCATGACCTTTCGTGCAACTAGAAATCCCCTTATACTAGTTGAAAGAAGATTAACACCGAGCAGAATTTATTTGTATTTTCTTTTTGGATCTGCCCTTTTGCACCGCCGGTCTAGAAACAGAACAACATCTGTTCCTTTCTTGCCCTCACTCCTCTGACATATGTTATCGCGCACTTCAAATAATTGCCCAACTGACCGGCGGCTACCTTCCACCTTCTTTGACCTCTAGACGACCTGGAGGACAAATATATGCCCCATCCACCTTCACCTTGCTTGCGATTGTACTTCTGTTGCTATACTCGGGTGTCTCCGGCTAGAACGCAACAACCGTGTCTTCAATGCAAGTCATGGAGCTCATTTTCCGTGTTTTGCATTTTCTTGTATTTTTTTTTATTTATGAGTGACATATCTAGATAGTGAGCATTCATGTATCTCGGTGTTTCACGTTTGTTTTTGTAATTAGTGTTGAACTCATCCTTTACCACGTTTGTAAAGCTGACATAGACTTCTTTCAATACAACAACTTATTCCCCAAAAAAATTGACAATATCGCTGTTATTTTCTGGAAAAAGAAACATATCGAACAACTTTCACAACACTAGATATAGTTTATCCTCCACGAACGATTTATTACTAGAATGTTATTATTGTTGCAAATACAGATACCTAGAACCATGATATGTTATTGGTAGGTAAAAGCCACCCCGAGCTAGCTACTTATTAATGAATTTTGTTTTTCTTTGATTGATTCCTAAGGGCAAGCCTCTAAAAATTGCTTCTGAATCCTCAAGATCTACAGAGCTGACATATAAATACAGAAAAATTCCTTCAACATATTCTAGCAATAAATAAAAGAACCTAAACATGAGTACATATGCTTTCAAATTTTATTTTTTTTAAAAAAGAAGATTTACTTAGATTTCCAATGCAGTACTCTCATAGTTAAGCCATGATCTCCAGCCAGAAGCCGGCTGTAGATCAGAAAGAGCTTTTCCTTTTTCAGCTTTTGCTGATCAGTGAAGGCCAAAGGAGACTGCGGTCAAGGGGGATCAGTCCACAAGCGGATGAAATGATTGGTGCAACTTTAAAAACCCTAATGTACTGCCATATTCATTGCTTCAAACCCTAATGAAGAAGAAGCGCAACATTAAACTCTCATCGATTTAAGGGTGTTTTGGTAAAACCACCAAAATACAAGTGTATGATTGTACAGTGGCACGGCCCTGGCTGTTGAAAAAGCTGAAGTCTTTTCTATTATCTGCTAAACCGGAGAAAGAAAAAGTTCAGGAGTCGTTTTCTTTTTCAAAGCTCTAATTTGGCAACAGAGAGATCATTTTCTTTTTCAAAAGCTAGGCCGACGTTCATCTGAACGTTTGTGTCAAATCCCTGCTACACTGTTCACTGGAATCTCTATAAATAGTACCCATCTCTTATCTCATAACCCATCCCTTTCCATTACACTTCCTACGACCTCTACTCACTATTCTCATTTCTATACATACTTGACACAGTGATATCCTTCTTACATTATTTATATCGAGCCTTCCACAAGTTTGAGTTCCATGTTCTTTAGATGATTGAAGATAAAAAGTATGGCAGAATCTATGAAGCTCAGGAGGGATAGCGCCATGGATGACATGCTATTGAGAGATCTTCTGATGAATATCTGATCGAGGCTTGTGTTTGTCTTTCTATAGCGCTATCCATCCTGAGCATTATGGGTTCTTCCTACTCAACAAAATTGGCCAGCTGAACTTGTCTCCTTTTTTATTTACATGATAAGTGACTAAGGTTTCCTTTCACTTTTTTTTTCTCTGCCTTGTTTTGGGATTTGTTCTTGTAATTCTTCAAGTTATAAGATGCTGCTGATTTATTTGATATCTTCTACATTTGCTGTTACTGAGATTTCCAACATAAGAAGTTTCCTTAGCTCTCTATTTGCATTTCTAAAAGGCCAAATATATATATATATATATATATATATATATATATATATATATATATATATATATATATATATATTGCATGTTTCAATGCATTTCTAGACTTTTACATGCTGAACTACAAGATAAACTCTTCCTCCCTTTGAAATATTGTATTCAAAATTTCAACTTGTTTAATAACTGCCATACTTTGTTTGACATCTTTATGGATTTTCAGGCCAGACTAATTGTCCTGCAAAGGTAGCTCAGCCTTAAGTCTTTGCATTAATTGGATTTATATATGCTGACTACTTTATGCAGGCAGTGAATGTAGTGAAGACAAGGACTCTGCTAAGGAACAACTCTCATCACTTAGCCGAGGATTTACTTCTGCACAAGCAGCAATAACTTCACATTTCACAGTTCGCTCGGTGCAGGTCTTTTCTCTTTTTATGTAGAATTGGTAGGCAAAAACTCACCATAAGTGCTCATGTATTACCTTTTTTTACCGAATGTAAAGCACGGATTTGAATCACTACTCTTAGGCTGAGCCTTGCTGCTTGTGGCTACCTGCCAATGGACTGTATATTACAAAACTCTGAAGCAAGCTGATCAAGTTTTAGTCCCTGACCATAGATCGGAGGCCACATCTCAGACATCTCAGGTTCAATTCCTCATAGTTATATAAAAAACTTTCTCAGTACACATAATTGCACACGATGAGGTTGCATGCGATCAAAATAGAATAGCTAATTCGGAATAATAGCCATAAAACTGAGAATAAATAGTCTTTCCATCTAACAAGGTAAAAGTTGCTCATATTTGTAAACAAAAAGGTCAAAAAGACACTTCCTGATATGATCCAAAAGAATATGTTATTTTTACGCATCCCAGCATATATCCAAAAGAATATTTGAACCTTCTCAAATATGCAATTTTAATGAAGAGCAGCGTAAGTAAGAAATACGACATTGCTCACTCCAGGCATCCTATTCAAGCAACGTCGCCGGCAACGTATCGTACATGAGGAAATTGCTGAAACTACTACACATGAACTGATTAGTCGAATTTTAGTAGTAGAATCTGAGATATCTTATGCAATACATGGTTTTGTTCCTTTAATATCCATTTGTATAATCTTTTAAAATCATAAACTATAAATATCATACATTCACTATATCTATAATTTATAATAAATTAATATAAAAATATCAATATTGGTCTAATAGAAAATATAAAATTATCATTATTTAATAAAATATAAATAAAACTGATTTGAAGGGAGGGTTGTAGCACTTCATATGAACTTCACCCCTTAAGAAGAGGTCAAGTTTACCGTACCTTCGGTGATCTGTGAGAGCAGGAGGCGTTAATAATCTGTCCGTCAGGTTGTCATGTCGGATTGACAAGCGATTGCAACACTTCATCATCTCCAATCAAAATCAGATCCCAAGATGAGGCCGTGATTACGCCAGCAGGCACCCCATGTGTCATGGTTTCTGCGCGGCGTAGATTTGCGTCCTCAGGGTGCGGAGGAATTTGACTAGCTGTGTATACTACACGACAGATAAGCTATAAACTATAAAAAGAATTTTTTAAAAAAAACTAAAAGAAAACATAAAACGTTTTCGTTCATGGAAGACGACGAACCGAAGAAATTGACCAACTTTTTCTTGAATCCCTCGAAGCTACGACTTCTATTTTCACCATATTGTTTTGAGATGATGAGAATCTATTCCTTGCTAAACGATAGATATATAACCTAAAAGGGTTCCGGGAAAATTTTAATTAGCTAAGAATTGTATTAAAAGTTTTTTTTTTCTATATATGCTGCAATAAAAAAATTATTATATTTTTCTATTCATTATTATTACGTGTGCAAATTGGTTCACCAGATGTTACTATAAGAAATTAGTATATTCATTTCATTCCTTACAAAATGCAAATGGAACCTAACGGTGTCACCCCAATTACTTGTTCCTATTTCCTAAAAACACCCACAATAAATTTGAAGGCAAAATTAGCACTATTAGGTATTTAATAAAAAGATATCCTCAACTTATGATAACAGTCTTATGAGAATATCACAATGTTAGACTAATATTGCGTTCGTATCATTGTGTCAAGCACTGAGTTGAAGTCACAAGTAAAATTTGGAAGCTGATAGAGATGATGTCTATATATCCAATTGTTCGCAAGTCTTCATTTTCAAGCTCTAGCCTGAAATTGATTTAATTAGAATTAGGGATAGAAATAGGATGAGCAATGCTCCTAAGCTCAACTTAGATCCATTCCCATTTAATTTAGTGGGAACACATCTGGCTAGTACAAAGAACCCCCAAAGTCTGAATATGTACTCAGCGCCTATTTTACCCTGTTTAAGTTGTTCAAAATTTCTAAAAAAAAATGTTTCTAATAGATTCCAGTACAGAAAATTAATAAAAATAATAAACATGATAAAAGATGAATTGGTGGTGGGTAGTGGTCATGGAAGATTTTTGTTAGATAAGAGCATAAATTACATCTAATTAAAATGTATATTACTGGTACTAGAATATACCCTGTGTGCTATAAGAGCACACAGGCACGGTAAGATAGTGGTCCCGAAACAAGTCCTATAACTTAGCTTCCACAGAGCGTACTGGCCTCAATTGATTGACATTTAACATTCAGAATCACCATCAGTTTATCTCGAAAAATAAAGGGCTAAGTCACAATGTATCACGTAATTTGGATCATGTCGTGTGTTAATAGATCATAAAATACCTGCATTTTGAACTTACCAATGTTATATTCAATTTGTACACTTTCATTGTTAGAAGGTAATGTCAGGCACAAATACATGATCCACCGCAAATGATAGATGCAGCATTTAAGACATTTACATAGGATTATGCGTTCTGAAATCACATTAATTTATCCCAAGTTGGACAAAATATACAAATTGAGTAGCAGATCCTACGAATTTAAAATGCATCACCCAAGTGATTGAATTTTAAATACATAATTTGTGAAAATGTAACATACCAGGGTATATGATCAAATTAACCCCAAGATAATTATAGCAGGCCTAAAACACCAAACAACAATCAAATTTTACTCTAAGACTTAAAATAACCATGTAACAAAATATTATGGCAATGAAATGGTTCATCAACAACTGCATCAGGATTTGTAAATGAAGGAAGCACTACAGAACTCCTAGTGCCAGTTAAGAGCAAAAATATAATCATAAAGTTCTAAACCTGAAACAAAAAAAACCTGCACTACTGTTAAATGCAACTACGAAGAATGAACTTCACAGTTTAGTGGAAATAGCTTCCCGAAGAGTTTTACGCGCAAAAAAAAAACAAAAGAATGCAGAAAGAAGTTAGTTTATACAAATCAATCAAATTGCACTTACGGAATGTCTAAGCTGAACATGTAAGATTTGTTTTGTGGAACCAAAATCTCCTCCAGACGACCATCTGTCCGAAACTGAACCAAATTAGAAAAGCACCACTATACGTAATTGTAATCAAGTACACAAAATAAATATGATTAGTTGGAAGGAGGAGAAGACAGTTTGGCTGCTTATCCTTTCTTAACTAGTAGTTTTGGCATTCAGTCCAGAGTCAATATATAATCTGCCAAAAACACGACGAATGTGAATCATTCACTGCATATCTCAGGTCAGGCGAAACACCATCTATCCCTCCTAGTGCCAGAATTTCGGACCTCAATAATGAGAGAAGTTCCTTGTGGCGTGATTGTTTCTTTTTAAGGGCCCGGATGTATGCAAACGTGCCAAGCCAAAAGACTTCTGATTTGCTTAGTCTAAGGACTGGGCGGATCATCAAGCAAAGTGCCATGTCATGCATAAGCTTCTTAATGAGTCTGTAAAAGTAGCTGCCAAAACAGATTTTCAAAATTTCAGTTAAGTGAAACTTATTTCAAGAAGAAAGAACGATATAGAATGACAACATAAAATACAAGAGCTTATGACACAAGTCCAAGCATCAACAGTAAACCTAGCAGCAGTTTAAGATTTAATCCAGATTGACCTGGGTATATACTACACTTTGATATGTAGCTAGCATTTAATTACATCCTTTCTCAACCATTTATTGTGTGTCTAAAACCAAAAGTTTCAGTGTATTCAATGACCTCAAGCTAAAAATCACTTTCACAGTTACAAATATAAGCCATGGTATGCAAATGATCCGAAAGTTAGAAAAGGATGGGACAAACACTACCTGAAAGACATCTGAATTGTTGTTAGAAAGAAATTTGCAGAGAGATTGGAGACATCTTGGATGCTGCATACATAACAATGAAACTTCATGGCACAGAGCAAAAAGGCTTGATACATGTTCAATCTGATAGTAGCAGAGGAGTTGATGTTGGAGTCATAAAAGATGGGGTGGCACTTTGGCCTCAAATAATTGCACAATTTCTGTCCCAGGTGATAACTTGGTCTACCCTGCATTTCAACAGTTAAAGTGTCCCTCATATGAACGCCCCAATACCTATTCAAGTATCAAGTTCAAGTCAGTATCTTCAACAAAAGCTTGATTGATCTGATTACTGCATTGCAAAAATCGGCACTTTTACCTACTTTACTTGATTTAAAAATTAACAGAACAAAGGGAAGTCTATGCCATTCTTTAGAGCATTCAGGAACAGATATATCATTCTAATTCACATGATCTAAAATTAGATTGGTATATAAAAAATTTAAGATATTGGATACAATTGCATTTTTCAATAGGAATCACTTTGAAACCATTGCAGAAGTTATAAAGATTACGAATATAAAAGAAAGAAGACCTCAAGCTTCCAAATTTTAACAGATGAAATAAACCTTGTATAGTCTGCTTGAACTTCCAAACTGCTGCAGTTTAGAAGCAAGCCGCTCCATGGAAGAAATGATATACCATCAGCACCCTTATAAATCCTGTTGGGAATATTCCCTTCAACGTTGAAATTGTAACCATATTTCTCATCGTTCATAAAACAGTTATACTCTCTGAAACCTCTCCTCATCCTGTTAAAGAAACTGCAAGCCTGATTTTCTGAGGTAGTTATGAACAAAAAATCATCAATCAATCTAACTAGCAGATAATTTGGCGCTTGTGATTTTTTACTTATGGAGTCAACTTTTGGATTGCTGGCCTCAGGTTCAAATGCAACATGGTTTTGATCAGAAATGAAACTAATTTCTTTGGCCAATTCACCAAATCTCAGATTGCTTAAATACTCTAGGTAGTTGCTAACACTAGTTATCTTGTTCGTTGCATAATCCGTTTGATCAGGCCTACAAACTGCATCAGCATACCGATTTGTCACCAGACTATCTTTACATTTGACATGTGGATCCTTGCACACCTTACTTAAATAGGGCAAAATAGTATGCCTTTCCAGGTGCCCATAGTAAAATGAACAAAGAAGGGATGACAGTATACTTCCCTGGGAGATCCCAACCTTCTGTAAATAGAACTTCTGACCGATCTGCAAGATGTTGTGCGTAATATGTTCACGTAATAAAGATTGCAGCTGTCCTTTCGTGAGTTTTTTATTTTTGCCCTGGGATCAGAAGGAGAGTCCGTGAACTCGGTCTAGCATAAAAACACACCTTTCAAGAAAAAGGAGAATAAATATTGCTGATAAAAGTAAAATGACGGACATCCAATAACAATCGATGATTGTAAGAATTAGAGGTAATGTACCAGATACAGTTATCTATTTATTTGATTGTAAGAGTGCAATTTCAGATAGAAAATATACTAAAAACCATGATACCAAACAATGATTAGCTGATTGTGCACGCTCTCTTGAGCTCATCGAAGAGTCCAAGTATGTAAAACTTCCCTAACCACATACTAGCCAAATCTATCAGTTCCAGACTTAAAAGCTGATTTAGTTTCATCTGGTATTCTACCTAACACAAGCATCAAATCAGATGCGCATAGGACAAAAATAAAAAAATTCAAAAAAAAAAAGAAAGACGAATAAAAGGAGAGCAACTTGCAATAGTGAAATCAGAAGAAAGAAACTGAACACAGCAAATACAATTTAACAATTAGCTCACTAGTAGTACTCAGGGAAACTGCAAGTTCATTATGTTGATCATAGTTCCAAGTTTCGATATAAATGATACTTGTAAGTAGAAATAAATGAATTACCTGGTCAATGATAATACTGTTGGATGAAAATAAACAAACAGATGACCCAGATTTTGAGATATCATAGCTCATTCGGCCCTCATATATGGGTACATAATCATATAGCGTCCTCATGGAATTTTTTGTGCACACAACTTTAGCATAATTTCTAAAAACACGATCTTCAGATCCCATAACATCTTTCATGATATCAAGAAGAATAGTCTGGTCAATGGAGTCAAATGCCTTTGACACATCAGCAACAACAATAAACAACTTTGGCATAAAAAATGAAGCTTCTTTAAGCTTTGAAACAAACAGAAGCAATTTTTGGTAGACATCATTGTAGTCAAACACAGAACAGCCCAACTTTTCTGGATCTTCGGCTTTTATCTTTCTCATAACAGCATGTATCTCACGTAAAGCAGAATTAACAGACTTGTACCAAACGAGCTTCCTCTTGCTCTTGACATGCCTTGATAGTTGGAACTCGAAACTGTTGTCCTGATTTGGAAAACTGGCTTTTGAAGCAAGCTTACTGCCCACAAACCATATTTTACATGGAGCCTTCAAATTTGCTAAAAACCTTAAGGTCCTCCTTTTTGGTAGGTATCTAACTTTTGAGTAACCAAATGATCTTTTACTCAGCAAATGTCTCAGTGATGCATGATCTATAGGTCTGTATTTCTGCTCTTTCAAATCAACAGTGTTAGCTACTAGCTTATTCCAAACTGGTTTAGCATAATAGTATAACTCCTGCTTCTTTGACTCCCTTTCAGTAACATAGAAGTTGTTGCGTATTAATGGTACTACTACATATGTAAACAACCAATATATCCAGTTTGAAAGAAAACGATAGGAAACTATTTGCTTTATCTGACTAGACTGCCGTAAGACCTTCCACAAATTTTGACTGATTTCAAGGTCATGTTCAATTTTACTAAGGCAGGTACAGTTTGAGCCGTCAAGTTTCCACAGAAATGAAAAGCTCGATGTCTTGAGTCCATGAATGCTTTGTCTCAGACAAAATTTCTCAAACCTCCGTAAACCAACAAACTTTGCTATATTTTTCCTTAAGGCTCTCCTGGTTGAGGAATCCCCTAGCAAATCTGGAGGAACAATTCTCCTAATTACAGCCCATATAAATGACACCACTTGGTAAGGTCTACTAAAAGCATCAACTAGACCTAACTCTTGATCATAAATTACAGAAGCTTCTGCACCAAGCTGCTCTTTGGGTTCCTTAGCATTCTGAATCTTGCAAGGCTTTCCATATTCATCTGATGGAAGAGATTTGTCCTTAAGGCACATACTAATTATTGGGAATTTACTTTCTACAACCTGAAGAAAAAACAAATTATATATGTGCTTGAAGCAATAACATCTTAATAAGAGATGAGGCAAAAGCTTCATTTTGCAGTGTATGCTTAATATGTCATGAAGAAAGAAAAAAGCAGCACCATAACACAAGATTGAAGATTCTATAGACATTGGCTAAAAAATAATTGAATCAGTTATCCCAGTTGAGGGAACTAAAGATGAGTGTACGAGTATTGCCCTTTGGCAAAGCAACATACAAGAACAACAGCTAATAGAGACGCCCTATGTTTCTCAAGGAATTTGCAAAAACTGGCATCATAATTTGCTCCAATTGCCCTGTATTTCTCAAGGAATTTGAAACAACTGCATCATAATTTGCTCCAATCTAGCCAATCATGTCCAGCTTAATAAATAGACAATTTGAAGAACCATTCAGCCTGTATTTAGTGCCAGACATTCAAAATTCAATATCATGGGGCACCAAGTGGCTGCTTCCAGTAAGACTGTACATGCTGTCACTGTGAAAATAAACAAAATTATGTAATTCAGGGCAGCATCAAATGTCTGCAAAACCTAACTGATTGCTCAAGGATAAGCAAAACATAAGATCAATCTACCTAGGAGCCAAGTCAATGGAAACAAGAGCACTATTAAGTTTTTTCACAGCTCATATATATATTTCTACCTAGGGAACAAGAGCACTGTTAAGTTTTCATAGCTTACTGTGCTTGCCGAATCAGAATGACAATCATCACTTCTGTGGTCCCTGAAATTTGGGAATGTACAATGCCTGAATAATAACTTCCTGTATTGGCAGCGTTTAGCATTGCGAATAAAAGATTTCAACAATCCAAGAAACGAATGGTACCTTCCAAAAAAAAAAAAATAACTTATTTTTTTAACAACATCAATAGTTGCATAAACCATCAATCATATGCAGCTATGTAGAAGCTTGTTGTAACATCATACATAAGGCAGGGAAAGAAGCACTTACATAAGCATTTCCTAATCTATAATTTAAATTAGAGTACTAATTTAGTAGTATCCATTCTGTTCCTATTGTACAAAAATTTCATCAGCAATTTCAAGAGCGCTTAGCATAAACTAGGATAAGAAATAATATGTCCGCATCAATAGCACTATGAGAAAATAGCATAGAATAGGAGCCAAAAAAATGACGACCTGATAAATAGAAGTAGAAGAGAGGAAGGACAGAGGACGGGAGAGAGGTCGATAGTGAAAGTAGGGAGGGGTTAAAGGAAAGCAGAATGATAATAATTCATAATGTCAAAGTAGTCCAATGCATACGTATATATAGTTGGATTAAACTCCTACAATTAGAATCTTTCTAAATCCTTAATACAGGATACTAATATGGGAACTCTTAATTGCAGGCTGGATTCTAGGTAGCACTGTAGCAGACATGGACTTCGTGGTCTACTTGGAGCAGCTTGGAGTGTGGTACCACTATTTGAAGAGTCTACCTCTAGATCATGAATCACAATTTTTTAGTGCTCGACCGAGCCCCTTGCGGATCATTTCTGGGAGCTGCTGACCTTGCAGGATGCATATCACAACCTTACAAAAGCAGGGTCAGATCATGCACCTCAACCTTTAAATCATGCTACAAGCTCAACCAGTGAAGAACAAGCAAGTAACATAAACCTTTAATTTAGTTGTAAAGCAATCAACTACAAGTTCTAACGTTAGGTACACTATCACCCAGAAACGAAACAAAAACTGCAGGCTTTAAGCATCTTAATTATACTTACAAGCACCTAGATCTGATGGGAGAAGCACGGCAACTGTCAGTGCAAGGAAGATGAAAGTTAATAAAACTACCGGGAACACTGAAAATATGCTTCATAAAAGAAACAGCACCAGAGTCATTTGGCTTCAGAGAATTCAGAATATCTGAAAAAATTAGAAACAGAGAGTATTAGATAAAACATGATAGGAGGTCAGAGAATTCAGAATATCTGAAACAATTAGAAACAGAGAGTATTAGATAAGACATGATAGGAGGTCAGGAGGCCTAAGTATAATCATATTTTAAAAAAAAAAAAAAAGAAATGCATGACTTGGGAATATCCACTTATGCTTCTACCAGATGATGCTACAAATGCATGATCCCTCTGGCTTTATATAGCATGTTGCATTCAGCAATATCTGGGTCATTGAAATAAAAATTTCAAGGCAAATTTGGCAAATCGGGCCCCCCCTTAATTGGTTATTGGCGAACAGCGCCCCCCTAATTAATTTTGGCCAAATCGAGCCCCTTTACGTTGAAAAATGACCAAAATACCCTTATCCTAGTTTTTTGAGCATAACTTTTTGTATAGTACTCCAAATGAGATGAAATCGGTCCTGTTTGAAAGATATTTGAATTATCTTTCAAATGGGACTGATTTCACTGCATTTAGAGCTTTGTACGAGAAGTTATGGCAAAAATACCGAATCAGCATCAAGATGCTACGGTATATTGACGGCGTTTCGGTATTTTTTAGTTATTAAATATCGTTTCGTATATAGCTCCAAAATGATATGAAACTAGTCCCATTTGAAAGATAACTCAAAGAGCTTTCCAACAAGTATAAAATCAAAACTAGGACATTCCGGCGAAACGCCTGCGAACACCCCGGAACACCTGCGAACACCCGCGAACACCCGACGAACACTTGCGAACACTTTTTCTACATAACTTTTTGTAGATATAACTCCAAATGAGATGATTAAACTAGTCCCATTTGAAAGACAACTCAAATAGCTTTCCAACAAGTATAAAATTAACAATAGGACATATCGGCGAACACCTGCGAACACCTACGAACACCTGCGAACACCCGCGAACACCTGCGAACACTTGGGAACACTTTCACTACAATTTTTGGGTATCGAATTCCAAATGAGAATGAAATTACACAATTTAAAAGATATTTGAGTTCTCTTTCTATGGTATATTTTCACTATATTTGGAGATACGTACTAAAAGTTATGAAGAAAAGCGTTCGCAGGTGTTCGCGGGTGTTCGCGGGTGTTCGCAGGTGTTCGCAGGCGTTCGCCGGAATGTCCTAATATTGATTTTATACTTGTTAGAAAGCTCTTTGAGTTATCTTTCAAATGGGACTAGTTTCATATCATTTGGATCTCTACTAAAAGTTATACAACAATACCGAGATGCTGTCAAATACCGTAGCAGCTTAACATAGATTCGGTATTTTTGACATAACTTCTCGTACGTATTACCAAATTCTGTGATACTAGTACCATTGGAAAGAGAACTTCAATATCTTTCAAACAAGACTAATTTCATCTCATTTGGAGTTCTATACAAAAAGTTATGTAGAAAAGCGTTCGCAAGTGTTCGCGGGTGTTCGGAGGTGTTCGCGGGTGTTCCCAGGTGTTCGCAGGCGTTCGCCGGAATGTCCTAGTATTGATTTTATACTTGTTAGAAAGCTCTTTGAGTTATCTTTCAAATGGGACTAGTTTCATCTCATTTGGAGCTCTCTACTAAAAGTTATACAAACAATACCGAGATGCTGTCAAATATCGTAGCAGCTTAACATAGATTCGGTATTTTTGACATAACTTCTCGTACGTATCTCCAAATGCTGTGATACTAGTACCATTGGAAAGATAACTTCAATATCTTTCAAACAAGACTAATTTCATCTCATTTGGAGTTCTCTACAAAAAGTTATGAAGAAAAGCGTTCGCAAGTGTTCGCGGGTGTTCGCAGGACCCGCGAACACCTGCGAACACCCGCGAACACCCGCGAACACTTGCGAACGCTTTTCTTCATAACTTTTTGTAGAGAACTCCAAATGAGATGAAATTAGTCTTGTTGAAATATATTGAAGTTCTCTTTCCAATGGTACTAGTATCACAGCATTTGGAGATACGTACGAGAAGTTATGTCAAAAATACCGAATCTATGTTAAGCTGCTACGGTATTTGACAGCATCTCGGTATTGTTTGTATAACTTTTAGTAGAGAGCTCCAAATGAGATTAAACTAGTCCCATTTAAAAGATAACTCAAAGAGCTTTCTAACAAGTATAAAATCAATACTAGGACATTCCGGCGAACGCCTGCGAACACCTGCGAACACCCGAACACCTGCGAACACCCGCGAACACCCGCGAACACTTGCGAACGCTTTTCTACATAACTTTTCGTAGAGAACTCCAACAGAGATGAAATTAGTCTTGTTTGAAATATATTGAAGTTCTCTTTCCAATGGAACTAGTATCACAGCATTTGGAGTTACGTACGAGAAGTTATGTCAAAAATACCGAATCTATGTTAAGCTGCTACGGTATTTGACAGCATCTCGGTATTGTTTGTATAACTTTTAGTAGAGAGCTCCAAATGAGATGAAACTAGTCCCATTTGAAAGATAACGCAAAGAGCTTTCTAACAAGTATAAAATCAATATTACGACATTCCGGCGAACGCCTGCGAACACCTGCGAACACCTGCGAACACCCGCGAACACCCGCGAACACTTTTGTACATAACTTTTCGTAGAGAACTCCAACTGAGATGAAATTAGTCTTGTTTGAAAGATATTGAAGTTTTCTTTCCAATGGTACTAGTATCACAGAATTTGGAGATACGTACGAGAAGTTATGTCAAAAATACTGAATCTATGTTAAGCTGCTACGGTATTTGACAGCATCTCGGTATTGTTTGTATAACTTTTAGTAGAGAGCTCCAAATGAGATGAAACTAGTCCCATTTGAAAGATAACTCAAAGAGACTTCCAACAAGTATAAAATCAATACTAGGACATTCTGGCGAACGCCTGCGAACACCTGCGAACACCCGCGAACACCTGCGAACACCCGCGAACACCCGCGAACACCCCCGAACACCTGCACACGCTTTTCTATATAACTTTTAGTACGTATCTCCAAATGTAGTAAAAATAGCACCATTAGAAAGAGGACTCAAATATCTTTTAAATGGGACTAATTTCATCTCATTTGGAGTTCTATACAAAAAGTTATGTAGAAAAGTGTTCCCAAGTGTTCGCAGGTGTTCGCAAGTGTTCGCGGTGTTCGCAGGTGTTCGCAGGTGTTCGTTGGTGTTCGCCGATATGTCCTATTGTTAATTTTATACCTGTTGGAAATCTATTTGAGTTATCTTTCAAATGGGACTAGTTTCATCTCATTTGGAGTTATCTACAAAAAGTTATGTAGAAAAGTGTTCGCAAGTGTTCGCGGGTGTTCGCGGGTGTTCTCGGGTGTTCGCAGGTGTTCGCGGGTGTTCGCAGGCGTTCGCCGGAATGTTCTAGTTTTGATTTTATACTTGTTGGAAAGCCCTTTGAGTTATCTTTCAAATGGGACTAGTTTCATATCATTTGGAGCTATATACGAAACGTTATACTAAAAATACCGAAACGCCGTCAAATACCGTAGCAGCTTGATGCTGATTCGGTATTTTTGCCATAACTTCTCGTACAAAGCTCTAAATGTAGTGAAATCGGTCCCATTTGAAAGATAATTCAAATATCTTTCAAACGGGACTGATTTCATCTCATTTGGAGTACTATACAAAAAGTTATGCTCGAAAAACTAAGATAAGGGTATTTTGGTCATTTTTCAGCGTAAAGGGGCGCGATTTGGCCAAAATTAATTAGGGGGGCGCTGTTCGCCAATAACCAATTAAGGGGGGGCCCGATTCGCCAAAATTGCCAAATTTCAATGATTTTAAACAATGTCAAGGGAAAAGAAAATACGATTTTTGGGAAATCCAGAATATTGTGGCGAGGTAGAGTAAAACGAATGCTGCCTTCTAATCTGTGTTCCCATAGAAACTTCGGGTGGATATTGGCACATGAAACAGTATAAGCACCAGGAAGACACCTGCAAATAGCTTAGAAAGGTCAAAGCAGCATATAAAACCTTGCTATTTCAAGTAACTAGCATGCGTAGGCCAAAGCAGCATATAAAACCTTGCTATTTCAAGTAACTAGCATACTTACAGAAATAGACACACTCCTAAACAGTTCAGCAAGTCAAAGAACAAACAACACAAAGTAGTCACTAGAAGAAAATTATCAAACCAACCTTTTCAGTGTTGTGAATTGCGATTTGGTTTAAGAGGGATCTAGCCTCAACTAACTGTAGCGTTACTCGAACTTTATCAACTTCCTTAGTCTCTACTTTTTCCAACCATGGAGCTTCTTGTGTGTGCAATGGACTTGTAGTGTCATTATCATCACCAAAAAATTCTTTCCCATGTTTATTCTCTCTTCTGGTGCTGTCACTTCCAGGATTCCTTGCTAAATGAGAACTCTCTTCTGCTTGGTACAACTCTTTAGATTGCACACAAGCAACTGGACTGACGCTAGGTTCCATATTTTGACTTGGGCTGCTACTGCAGAAAATACTTGCACCTTGAGATCTTACGTTCTTTAGCCTTTTACGACGTTGCCAGCTGTACAATCTCACACGCTTTCTTGAACCAAAAACAACAGATGATTGCAGCGATTCATTTGATATCAAAGAGCTACATGGCTCAGATACACTGCTTTTCTTTTGTGATGACGGGGACATATGTACCGAATGCATCTCTAGCAATTTTTGAAAGGACAAATTTCCATCTGTTTCTGCGTCAATATGACTCTCGAGATGCTGATTGGGGATGCATAAGGGTTCACTGCAACGCAAAGCAGACGGCCAGCTCATGACACCGAAAACATTCTTTTTTTTTCTATCAATAATACTAGAATCAGATTCTTTTTCCAGATTAACTTCCAAAACTTCCTTGTCCTTACTATTAACAGGATTAGCTGCAATGGTCTTGCACAATCTTATATCATCAGTGTTCATTTCCATTATTCCACAATCTCTAAAAAATTTGTCACCCTTCAAACTGATCTTGTAGGAATTACTGGAATACAACTTCCTATGAACATAGTTCTTTGACCTCTGTTCATAGTGTTTCCTCTTTCTCTTCATCCCACATGCTACAAAAGTAAAGTTATCTATTTCATGCACAAAACACATATATAAAAATGGAAAAATAACAAGTTTCTTAAATTCTATTAGCACTACAGACATGAATAGGCCACGGCATTAGATTACAACTCTTGAAAGCAGGAAGATTGAAAAATTTTGAACAACGAAACCAATCAAATCCCATATAAACAGGAACTACCGAAAACCACAGAATCCTAGTGTCATTCTATAAAGGGAGACCCTCTCATGCGAATGCTATAAGCATAATTGTTTTGATGCAAACCTTACCTGAATGTTGAAACTTCTGCTCAAGAAATGCAAAGATAAATCCATGTATGAAAATTAACTATTACAGCATATCTTATTTTTAACCTAATTCTTAATGGAAAAATCAATGAGCATTAAGAATTAAAATTTAGAAGAAGACGGTGGTTACTAATAATTATTAACTACAAGAAGCCACCGAGTGAACTAAATAAAAAGCAAGAAGCATTGTGAACTTGGATATTTGTGCAGGAGAATATAACAATCATATAATCATTAGCATACGAACCTTGTAACTTAACCTTAGACGGAGATGGATCAAAGTGTTTCCATCTTTAATAACATATACCAAAGACCAAAATGCAACAGGCTTTAACATGGTCACATTTGACAGGCGTGTAAGTCATAATATACCCAACCTCGGTATTGGATGGAAGCAATAAAGTTAAGTCAACCATTACTATCGAACTCCAACGTTGAAGTGCGCAGCTAGATTATTTACCAAAGTAATTTCTTACACCAAACCTATAATCATGATCAGTTAAGAATGTTACATACATGTCATATGTACATCATTGTGCCTACTCCCTCTATGAGAATAACTGCCTCCATTAACAAGTTCTATTTTCTATCATAGCATTAGAGTTGAAGATTTTCAAGATTTGCAAGAAAGCCTTCGTCACGAAAAAAAATCACACTCCATATTTCTACTGAAAGCTTGTTAAGCTCAAGTAATTGGCAACTCCACCAGCAGAACTTTAAATCAACAATAACCACAGATGGCATGTAAGGACTCTGCCTTTAAAAAAGCAGCAGAAGGAAACAAGGATCAGCACATAGTTGACATGAGTATGAAATGCATGAACAACCAGCCACACCTAATAGCATACCAAAACTTTGAGGACATTGTAGAAGCTTATCCACAGGAGGCCCTGCCACTTGGTGGTAACTTTTGTATGGAAGTGGTAAAAATAGTAATGCATAGCGCAAAAGAAAGACCATAAGAGCATCGCCGATCTACAGAAAGAATACTTCAAGAAGTCAAGCAGCAATAAGTATGTAAACCCTATTAAGAACCCCACATTCGAGAACTTACCCTGCTCAAGAGAAGATCCCAAGCTTGACTACAAAGATATTGAGCATTTGGCCTTGAACTCCTTCGCTGGCATAAACAAAAAAAAAATATTGTCATAATAATGATACAAAGGTAGGATATAAAATCTGCTCAGTAAAAAAACTAACAGCTAACCTCCGCTTGTTGACCATAAATGACATTGTTCATTGTATCTTCAGAGCCCTTCATCAGCTCTATTGTATTTTCTACAATCTGGCATTTAAGATATGCATGTAAAAATAGATATGTGGTACATGAGCAAGATAGACTTCTACGATGGAGAAAAATATGCTTTCAGAATACTTACTCAAAAGCGTCAATGTTATTTGCAGCTACATATTCACATAAGGATGCTAGGCAAAAGTTACCACTTCCTATACAGACCAAAAAGTTAACCGAATGTTCACACCACTATATGTGTGACGCTGGAGAATGATTGTCCTCATGACAAGTATGCCTAACAAAATGCCACTTAACGACTTACTATTACTAGGTTCAGAAATTGCTGGAGACATAAAATGCCACTCACTTAACGAACCAAGCTGAGACATATAACCGCATACTAATGCCATCAGCAGAGTAGGAAATGTTGAGCCATGCATCTATTAAACCATCTCATTGACAGTCTATCATTAATCCAACTCCATCAACTGTAGGTCGACCTGACACTTGCTACGCAAAAGAATTACAAGGAAATCATGAGCAACCATTACAAACACTCTTCAACTACCAGAAACATCCTAATAGCAGCAGCCTGAGCAACAACTTACATCACTTTACTGGTGTCTTGGAGCTCTCATTCCCGGCAAAAAGTACTTTGCTCAATACTTCAATCGAAAAAAACAATATCAAATACAAAGCACCACAAATCATACGAGGAGAAAATAACTGGAGAAAATACAAACAATCACTAGCTCTTAGCAACAACCAAAAAAAAAAAAAAAAACTAGAGAATGACCAAAACTGTCAGTAAGCTGTCAGCAACAAAACAGAAACAGTCGGTATCACTAGATAGCCACGGGTAGAGCAAGTCATAGAACTGGAGATGGTGGTTGTGTTGTGTAATAACTCACTATACGCTGAGAGACGCCACTGCAGACGAAGACGACAGGTGGGGGAGGGGCGGCAGGAGAGATCACGCAGAATGCATGGTTGATAAGACGACGGAACTCGGGGGGATCATCGGCGCAGATAAGGAAATCCTCGCGGCTGCACGCCAGGCAGCGGCGGCCGCGGCACCGGCATTGTTGTGGAGAAGGCGGCGACGGAGGGAGCAACGACAGCACTGCGTCGCCAAGCGGACGCGCTCTGTCGCCGAACAGTCGCCAGAGAATTTCTGGAGCACGTCGTTTTTTCACGCGTCTCCGCGCCATCGCCGCCTGGGGGTGCACCGATGATGGAAATGCGGTAAAAAAAAGAAGAGCGGCGACGGTATCGATACCGGGTGTGTGATAGCAGGACAGAAATCCTCCGCATGCCATGTGTTTAATTTTAAGGAAAATTACTGTTCAGCCCCTAATTTTAGGGTCGCGCGATTCAGCCCTCCGAAACGCTACGTGCGGCACGCGCGCGCCGTCACGTCGGCGGAAAAACGCGTTTCGGGAGGCTGAACAGTCAAAAACGAAAAACGGGAGGGCTGAACAGTAATTTTCCCTTAATTTCATTTCTACGCTCCAAACTTTCAAAAAAAACTTTCTTTTCAAAGAAATACTTTCAAAAAATACTTTTAATAAATATTATGTAGCTTTAAAATCTTAACGTCTTAAAATTTTTTAAGCGATTTTTAAACACGTTAAATTTTAGATTCCATAACACCATTAAAAAAAATTAATTTTTTAATAACTCATCAAAATCTATAATTTTTATTTTAAATTTTTTTAAAAAAATATATACAAAAATTTATTTAGAGTGTGGAGATTGAAATGGCAACGGATCTAGTCGGGTTGGATTTCAGGCCACCCGAACCGATCCGAAAGGATTCGGGTTCGGATTTTAAAATTCAAATTCGGGTTTGTGTTATTTTTTCTCGGATTAGATTCTTTATTTGTCTCGGATCGGATTCGGATTTAGATCTTTATATATTTATTTATTTTATTTTACATATACAAAATATTAAATTTTTTTAATGATCAAAATTATAAAATAAAATATTTTTATATAAACTAAAGACCCTACAATACTTAACCAATAGATAATATGTGACAAATTTCTAATTATCAATACTTAGTAGACTTAGCCCACTAAAAATTGAATTAAGAAATTATCATATATCAACTATAGGTTAGATATTGTAGGGTCTTTCGTTTATATAAAACTATTTTATAATGATCAAAATTGTAAAATAAAATATTTTATATAAACGAAAGACCCTACAATATCTAACCTATAGTTGATATATGATAGTTCCTTAATTCAATTCTTAGTGGACTAAGTCCACTAAGTATTGATAATTAGAAATTTGTCACATATTATCTATTGGTTTAATATTGTAGGAATTTTTAGTGTATTTAAGAGAGTCATTCCTGTTATAATTTTAATCATTAAAAAAAATATTTTTTATTTATATAAATATAAAAATATTCATATAAATATATATATTTTATTTATATTTATATATGTTATATGTAAATAAATATACCTATATATAAATATTTGTATATATTTTTAATATCGGGTCGGATCGGGATGGATTCAGGTCGAGTTTCAAGCATCCTAGTTTGATCTGAACTCGATTTGGATTTGAATTTTAAAATTAGGATAGTTTGGGTTATTTTTTTACAGATCGGATTCAAAATTTTTTACCTCGGTTCGGATCGGATCGCTTGGTGTTTGAGTTTAATCCCTAGCGGGGATAGAAATTAGAAATATAGAGTGATGGAAGAAGATTTTTGTCCGTAATTAGAAGCCTTATTCTGATCTTGAGAAGTGAAACTGGCGCGCATGCTACTCGGATAGGATTATAATCGGCATTTGGCAAGGCAAATGGAAGCCGTCCGATCAAGCTCGTGATGGATGATCCGACAATAAAAGTTGCGTCCGATCATCTGTCGTAGAAGGTGATCGAACGGCTGTGATCCAAAGCCGCTCCACATGGCTGCGACCCCCGCTCCCAGCAATGTTAGTACGAAGAGTTGTGATTGCACACCGATCTTAGATGGAATATATAAATATACCTATATAATTAGGTAATAAAAATCGTTATATCACATAATATTATAAATATTTTTTTTTATTTAAAATATAATTTTTATATTTATTTTAGAAAAGTTATAATATTTATAGTAATTGATAAAAATTTATAAAATTATTTAATTTATTTAAAAAATATAAAATATCTAATATTACAAATAAATACTTAATTAAAATAATAAGTTATAAAAAATCTAAACACAAATATAAAAATTAGTATAAAAGTAATTACATTATATATTATAAATTATGTAATATTAATTTTTTAAAATAAAACTTCACTATATACAATAATTTGTAATCATACATATATCATTTAATGTCACTCCTCAAATAATTTTGTATATGGTATATAACAGTTCTTTTTATGTTAATAATATATTGCGAATAAAGTATATTTTTTTAATAAAAAAAAAATTGTATAAAATAAAAATATAGAAAATTAAAATTTTTAATATCATTATCTATATATACAATTATATATATGAATTATAATCGTGCATCGCACATATACAAAACTAGTTGGTAAAAAAAAACGGTCCTCGCAAGTTTATGTATGTCGCTCGGTTCAATTGATATAGTTTCACTTAACTAAATCTGATTTTGTTCTAATTATTTACGGTGAACTTAAATTTTACAACTGAACTTTTATTGTTTTAATTAAATGGGATGTTACTTCTTTGAATTGAATACAAAATAGGTAGGTAGTGCCAATGTTAATAAACCTGATACTGCGTAAAATTAGGCTGCCACGACAATGAGGTCGGACCAACCCGAGGCACGGACCGACCCGAGGTATGCCGACCTCCGTCATATGCCGACCTCCGTCAAATGCCGACCTCCGTCATATGCCGACCTCCGAGGTATACCGACCTCCGAGGTATGCCGACCTGAAGTACTGAAGCGCCGAGGAGCTGAGCTGATAAGTTAGCCGAGATGCTGAAGTGCTGAGCTGAGGAGCTGGCCGAGGTACAAGTGTGCCGAGCTGCCAAGCTGACAAGATGGCCGAGGTACAGAGGCGCCGAGGTGCCCGAGCAAAGCTGGCCGAGGTACAGGAGTGCCGAGGTGAAGAGTTGTCAAGACTGGCCAAAGTGCTGAGGCGCCGAAGAATCAAGCTGAGAAGATGGCCGAGGCGCCGAGGTGCTGAAGTACCGAGCTGTGGAGCTGGCCGAGGTACTGAAACACCGAAGAGCCACCCAAGCGAGCAGAAGACCAGAACTAAGCTAACCAGGCCGAGGTCATCCAAGCCGAGCTGAACAGATCAAGTAGGAAACAATCCCAAGGTCATCCAATCCGAGGCCGATCTCCAAACAATCCTGAGGTCATCCGAGACCCAGGAAGCTTAGTGAAGCTCGGCCACCACCGGTTATGTACGTTTCACGAGGAGATGGAGAGGAGCCCTCATGAGGTCAAAGTCCGACCTCGGCCAACCGAGGCCGAGCTCGGCAATCGACCGAGGTCAACCTCGACTCCACCTACCTCAGTAAAGACCATTCAATGCATGTGTCAGAGACGCAGACGGGAGCAGGTGACATTAATGCAACCAGCGGCGGACGTGACGGCTGCAGACGCGACACCTGCAGAGTGACGGCCTATGCCTACACATAGCCGACACGAGCATTTATGACGGACACGAAGCAGGGCGGCGGAAAGCGACAGAAGGTAGCACCAACGTGGCGCAATCCGAGCCGTCGACCTGGGGACAATCTCGACCGTCCGAGCTCCGACCCTTCCTATATAAATAGAGGAAGGCCCAGAACTTAGAGAAGGAGGGGGAATCCGCGGGAGAAAGTGGAGAAGGGGAGAAAAAGTGAGAAAATTTGTAAAAAAACACCTCTTCTTCCACTTATAATACAAAATTCTTCCGGTGGTCGCGTACGACCCGTGGTTTTCTACCCCCGACCAGATTGGGGATTTTTCCACGTAAAAATTCCGTCATCTTTGAGTGATTGCTTACGTCTTCCTGCGAGCGACGTCTACCTTCGAAACTTGAACCGGTCGCGACACGCGCGATCAAAACCAATAGTAGTAAGTGTAATACGAAAATTAAACTTGAGTTAGTGCTGTCGCATACCTTTATATTTGGGGGTTATAAAGTGTAAAATCTTATTAAAGCCCAATTTTGCATCTCATGATCTGCCAAAAGAAAAAGGAAACCTTGAATGAGAATTATCGCAATGGAGTTTGAGCTATAAACTTCTAAGTTTTCCATCAATATTCATATGATGTTTGGGCATGCAGCTGCATCTTTTTTATAGGTTATGATGGAAAAATCTTATCAGCAGTATGTCTATTTCTATATATTCATCAAACATATTAAAAAAAAAATGATAAGTCCGAAGGCCATATCCTTTTCACGAAGTATATAAAAATTAAAATTTTCACATTTTTAGAGATAGAGCTTGTAAATTCGAATATAATGCCTCCATTTTATGAATAGAAGTCTCAATATTCACACTATAAGCTCTTTACTTTTATTTATATATTAGAAAAAAAGATTGTATCAATAAAAAATTTACCAATTACTAAACACTTCATGTATTATACCACCAACTATTCTCTATCTACCAAGATAAATACCAAGAGAAGCTAAACAACTTATACCATAACAATCTAATTATTTTTTAATAGTATAATTGCTGCACCAGTACTGCTCTTTTTATTATTATTTTGTTTTACTTTGTATTTATGCAAAAGCAGCAAGTACACAGCTGAGTATTTCAAAAAACTTTTCTTTTTCCCTTCCTCTGCCATTTTTCCTGTTTTACAGTAGTGCGCGCATTTGCCTTTGTAACCAATCAAGTCAAGCGACCCTCCTCTTTCCTCCGTTTACTCGCCATTTGTTTTCTTTTCTTGTTATACCTCTCCCCAGAGTCTCCACCGTCAGATCCCGCAGATCTCGAGTCCTCAACCAACCAGCCAATGGCAGCCGCTGCTCCATCTCCTCCGCCCATCATCCCCGTCACACAATCCCATGACGCCCCCGAATCCTTGCCTCTGGCGGCCATCCCCGCCTTGGTCTCCCGCCTCACTGACTCGGCCCGCCGCGCGCTCTCCCGCGCCCGTCCGTGGTCGGAGCTCGCCGATCTCTCCGCCCTTTCCCGCCCTGACTCCTTCTCCGACGCCCTTGCCCGCGCCCGCAAAAACCTCGCCTACTTCCGCGTCAACTACTCCGCGGTCGTCTTCGCTGCCCTCGCGCTCTCTCTCTTCACCAACCCCGCCGCCCTCATAACCCTCGTGTTCCTCATTGCCGGCTGGTCCTTCGCTTACCTCCTCCGACCGTCCGATCAACCCCTAACAATCTTCGGCCGTCAATTCTCCGATCGCGAGACTCTCTTCGGCCTTTCGCTCCTCACCATTCTCATCGTTTTCCTCACCTCTGTTGGATCTGTAATCGTTTCCGCTCTCCTCGTCGGAGCAGCCCTCGTCTTCGCCCACGCGGCTTTCCGTGCTCCGGAAGACCTCTTCCTTGATGACCAGGAGTCCGCCACCGCCGCCACTGGATTCTTGTCGTTCCTCTCCGGTGGATCCCCCAATGTTCCAGCTGTCCCTGCTGTTGCCGTGCGCGTCTGATCCGATGTGGATCTGAACATTCTCGTTGTCGGTAAGGGAATGCGTTCGGTTGCTTTTGTTAATTCTTTATTGGCCTATTGATGTGTCAAACAAAAGGAAATTTGTAGGGAGAGATGGGATCTGATCTTAGTGTCTGTTTTCTGAAACTGGAATCGGGTGATGTTAGCTTCTATGGTGCTGCATTTACGACATCAATGATAATTGTTCATAACTTGTGTCTCTTTATGTTGTTTGTTTCAATGTTCTTTGAAGAACAGTAAACGATCCGCTTGTAATACTAAGAATATAAGCTGCGATTCCTTCGCTTTGTCTCACAAAGGAAAAGGAGAGGAACAAGCGTGTTTTTTTTTTTTTTTTTTTTAAGTTTCCTGTTACATTTTATAATAATTCTCCCAATTTGCTAATGTTGATGGCTCCGATCATGTATGTTTGATCAGCCTCTCTATTGTCCGCTGCTTATGGATTTCAGACATGTAAAGTAGTACATGTATCTTTGTTGCGGACCAGGGTAGTATTACATGTTTTCATATATCTTTGCTGCAGCTGAGTTATATGTCTTTGCTATATCTGGTAGCTTTGGACTCACTGTCCCTATAATCTGTATAGTTAAGCTAGTAACATCTACAGAAGCAGATCCCTGAATTTGTCAATTCTACAAGTCCAAGCAATTAGTTCATCACGTGTATGATGTAACAGGAAAAGTTTTATAATGCGTGTACATATGTTTAATGTTTCTCGATATTTTTTGAAAAATTTGTATAAAGTTACAAAGTAAATAAAGTCGGTACTTTTGTAATTCAATGCATTATTAGGAATACCGAGAAATGGGTTATATAAATTAAAAATATTATCAGTAGATTCAGTACTTGTGCGGGATAGATCCTCTTTTTTAAGTTTCTTTCAATTTATAATAAAAATTATAATCTAAATATATTTTTTTAAAAAAATTTGAACGTAAAAATTATAAATTTTAATAAAATTTATAATTTTATATTTAATATTTTTAAAAAATATTTTGAAGTTTCAAGTAATAACGGATTTAAAAATAATTTATAAATCTGTTTATATTTGTTAAGCGGTCGACATTCTAAATAAATATTTAGAATTATTTGTTAAAAATATTTTTAATTTAAAAAATTATAAATTTTATTAAAATCTATAATTTTTTTGTTTAACATTTTTTTAAAAATATATTTTAAATATTAATTTTTAGTATTAATTGAAAGAAATTTAAGGGATAAATAATGGAAAGAATTTACACCCTACTTATGCCGCTACTTTTGACGATATATCCAACCGACATTTGCAATTTAACATATTTTGAATTACAATACTTCGAATTACGAGGTTATAATCATTCGGAAGCATTAACAGTAATGATCAGGTTTGAAGTGATAAGAAGTTATATATTATATAATGATTTTCAGTGCCGGTCATCACAGTCCGTACCGAATGGTACGTGTCTATTCTGACAGTTATTTGCATAGTACACGTGTTAAAAAATTTTATATTTAAAATTTTACATTAGTTTTATTTTTATTTTTATTTATTAAAAAATAATAAATATATATATATATATATATATATTTGTACGGTCGGTACTATCAGCACGTGCCAGGATCTGAGTTTACCGAAATTTGGCTCGATTCGGCACATAAAATCTTATATTATTTATATTGGTTAGTGAAGCAACTAGAAGTTGAAGATGGAATCAACTGAGCTTGCCTTCTAGTAGTTTGTAATCTAAGGTTGTGGGTACATATACATCAAGGTCATGTTTGATTTGGGCGTAGGAGTAGTAGTTATATAGGTAAAGCACTTACTCGGGTAACAGACCGGTAACGTCTACCCTTATTTGGTTTGCAGGTAATGGTTATCCGAGTAACACTTACCCGTGTTTGGTTTGAATGTAACAGTTACACTGATAAATTATAAATAATAATAAAATATTCATAAATTATAAATAAATATTAAAAATATTAAATAAAATATTAAATTAAAAGTTAGATAAAAAAATTAAAGAAAATAAATTATTAAATAAAAAAATAAATAAATATTAAATAAAAAAATAAATAATATAAATAATATATAGAAACATATAAATAAAAATAAATATAAATAGTAATAATAATTAATAAAATAACTAAATAATAATTAAAAATATAATATAATAATAATAAAAAAATAATAATATTAAAAAATTAATAACTATATAAATAAATAATTATTATAAATAATAAATTATAAAATACTTGGGTAAAAGTTACCCTAGTAACTTGGTACCCACCTATTTAGGTGGGTACCAAGTTACCCCTTTTTGGAGGGAATTGTTACCCACGGGTAACAATTCCCCCCGCACCAAACGTGGATAATAGGGTGGTAAGTGTTACCCGAGTAACACTTACCACCCCTTTACCCACGAACCAAACATGCCACAATTGATAATGCCGCTTGAGTGAGTGTTCATCGGTCCTGATTCGAATAAGGTCTATATTGCAGATCCAATTGAAAACTAAACTGGCTAAAAGTTGAAAGATGGTTAGATTAAGTATATTTAAAAATAAATATATAATAATAAAATTTACTGTAACATATAATAATTATATCATAGTATTATCTTTTACCAAAAAAATCAATATTGATAACAAAAAAAATTTGTCCGTAGTCTTAACCTGTCCGGTTGGATTTCATTGAAAACCATTGCATTTCTAGGTCCGTACCTGGGGTCGGATCAAATTGGGTCTGAAGACCGAATTGAACGGTTATGTCTGGAGACAGAATCGACTAATCCGGCACGATTTTTCCGTCTATATCGTGATAAAAACTTCCTAATTTTAACTACCCAGTACATGTTGATTTACTTTAATTATTTTTTTAGTGCTAACAATAACGTATACATAAATAGGTCGGAGCGTTCATACCTCTCAAATTTCTAACTTTCTCCTATGTCACTGTTTGTCAACCAATCATAATACTGATTTGAAACCTCCTTGTCAAACTATGGTTCTTCTCCTAACCTACCAAATGCATATTAGTCAATGCTTAACAAATGCAATCGTAAACATGAAACCAAGGAGCATAACTAATTCACAGTTAAATCAAGTTACTTTTACTATTTTGTTTCAAAATTTATTATAGCTGTTCTGTTTTGCATATCAGAATTAATCTACAGTTAACTATTTATGTGGCAATAGGAAGGGGAGAAATTCCTGTGCATGTCTGTGGTAGCTACCTGTAAATTGGTCAAAGAATGAATTTTTGGGATATTTCTGAAAAAGTGACAAATTATAAAATTTTAGATTAATTATGTTTTGCATCTGTTTAGTTCGAACCTTCTTTTAAAAATATACCAAAAAAATGTTTACTAGTTGGATTGAAAATACAACCTTTTAAGCATCATTTGGGAGGCGGCTACTTAGCGTACCAGTCGGATTGATGCCTCGCTGGTTTGGATCCAACTAGGGTCAGTTTGATAGGTATCACTAATTAGGTTCAAGTCAACATAAAAGTCAGAAACAATGTCAAGAGAGCACATAATCAAGCTCAAGAAGCTAATTATTACGAATAAAGATATCTAAAATATTCTTAATAATGAGATACGGAGATATCCTTCATTCATGTTATATCACTTTAATAATATCCCTTGCATTATTTGTAACGACTGTGTATGTCTATAAAATGGTTTCAGATTTAAAACAATTTATAAGGACTTTATGGGAATATATGTATAGCCAGAAAATATTCTTTCGAACTCGTCCTCTTTCCTTTCCACACTAATATTCGCTATCATAAATCCTACAACTTAACCACCATCAATATGTGGTCGAGATATAACTCATAGCTATTAGCCTTGACCACTACCTATGTTCGAGGTGGCAGTCAAGGTTTTAAGGCCTATGGTTCGATTCGGTTCAAATAGACATAAAAGAAATTGTAGAAGACAACCAAATCTACAATTTTTAGTCCAATGCTAATCCAAAAATATCCTAAAAAGTAATATATTTCTAAGCCAGTGTACATAAATTTGCTTAGTGGGTACATAGAAGATTTGTTTCAGTTGGAATGATCCTGACAATAATCAGGAAAATTTTCTTTAATTGGTCAATGACAGCAGGCATAAAATCCTATCAACCACCTGGAATCATTTGAATTTCTTCTTCCAAGCGCAAGGGGAATTTTAGGGAAAGAACAGAATCGAGTATTGATCAACAGCTTCAAATTAGTTGAATTCAATAGTACCTTAAATTCTAAAAAATCTTTGAATTACATAATCAAATGGCTAATTGAGCTCTGAAAGCAGAGAAAAATGGAGGAAACAAAAAATAAAAATAAAAATAAAAGAGATCATATTGGTTCACCTAACCAAATCTTATTTCTGCAACATTTTTCTTCCGCTTTGTTCAACAACTACCTTCCCTTAGAAGTTTCATTAATTGCATTTACTTTATTTTATTTTGTATTATTTGAGTCTCTTTATACTAAAAGAAAATCATATGAACGCATCAAGTAGACGTATTAACTCGATGCTTAGAAGACTTTTGATATATTCAGCTCAGCTATCACCCTACTTAGTTTTCTTTTTCAATTTTTTTTTTTAAAATTAAATAGAACACACAGTCGTTGAAGAAGGCACAGGAGTTGAAGAAGAAATTAAAAATATTTTTGTAAACGGATAGAAACCCTTTGGTAGTTATTTAAAAGAAGAAGCAAGTGTGATAGTCTACATCTGGGTCGTTTTCTATCTAGATCATGAAATGAGAGAAGTTCGAACGGAAACTCAAGAACTTTAAGATACCATGAGAATATGTATCAGAACTTAACAACCCAAACCAAACATCTTAATTGACTCTTTTTTGCAACCTACTTAGTGTACTAAAGGATGCCAAAGTGGTCTACACTGACATGACAAAGCAAGTTGCATTCTTGTATGACCAAGTTTATTTTCGCCATTCATTTGAGTAGAGATGTGAGACCCAAAGTGTCATGAGATCTACCGAAAAGGAAGCAGAGAGGGACTGCAATTGAGCATCCATGATGATGAGGGTTGATGTAGAGTTAACCTCGCTCTATTTAGTCTCATTTGCTGGTGAAATGAGGATAAGTACGACTCACAGGTCTCGGGATGTGTGCAAGTGATATTTTTTTAGGATGAAACATGATACTTGGGCATTTTTCATTTAAGTAATAACCTGCAATTGTCCACGGTAGACCATGTCGGTGGTAAACCATTGATGAAGGAAAAAGCAACAAATTAAAAGACAAAATAAAACCACATTGTTTTCATGAATGAAGAAAAGCATATTAAAATATCATGTTATTGGAAGACTTTTTAGGCAGAACTGTAATTTGCTGTGAGCTGGGTTGCCTCTAGCTTGCTTATAGTTAAAAAAAGGAATCACAACTTTAATTGTCCCATATATTTTTTTTTTTTTTTTTCGGAGGAATACCATATATTTTTTTTATATCCTTCGTAAAAATTGAATTTTAACGTCTTAGAATATATATATACATATACTATATTCCAAGAATTGTTCTAAATCAAAATTGTGATGGTTTTTGCAGAGAGCTGGCCCTCCAACCCAGTTCGTAGGAAAGCATCGGAAGACGAAATCAAACTTTGCATGAAGAGATTAACCCTCCAATAACAGGACAGTTGGTGCAACCACTCCCTGCATGGCCTTTCGGCAATGTAGAGCATTCGCAAGCGTAGCTAAATCTCTTGAAAACTCACATATTTTCTGTAAAATATAAGTACAGATACACAATGTCTATGAATCAAAACCTAATCTGCCAACTCCAAACAACCCTTTTCTCTCATGCCAGTCTATAAATGTAGGATCAATCTTCTCCCTTTTCATTGCATCACCATCACTAAGTTTCTAATCTACCAAACTGCAGTGAGACTATCCATCTTCAGAGACCAATGGAAGCTCTTCTGAAAATTTCTAAACCTCTTTGTTCTTTCATCGGGCTTTTCCTTATCGTTTCTCTGGCAAATGCCGAAGTTCACTACCATGATTTTGTGGTATGTTTGGTTCTCGCTGTTTTTTTTTCTTCTTTATATACATATAGTTTGCATCTCTGGTGGATCTTTGGTGCCGGAAATTCACGAGTTATATGCAATGTAACACACAGATACAAGAGACGCCAGTGAAGAGGCTGTGCAATACCCATAATATCATCACCGTGAATGGGATGTTCCCGGGACCAACTCTGGAAGTTAACAATGGCGACACACTTGTCATTAGTGTTGTGAACCGCGCCAAATATAATGTTACCATTCATTGGTACAAATACTTCACACTCTCTGTACATACATACATAAATTTTATACCTTGACGCATGCATAAGTTCTCCATTAGTTTCCAGTTTCCACATATACGTACAATAACCTTTTATACACATATTTGTGGAACAAAACCAATATTTTGCTGCATATTAAAGCATATATTTAAGGTTAGTTTTGACCTTAAGTATAAGCCTTAATTAACTACCGAGTGCTAAGCTTTCTTCGCTGCTGCTGTGAAGTTGACTAATTAATTACATTTGACATCATTGTATTCAATGCATATTAATGAAAAAAGAAAAAAAAGGAAATCATTTCTTGTACGTTTTCCTTAGGCATGGAATCCGGCAGATAAGGACGGCATGGGCTGACGGACCAGAGATGATAACTCAGTGCCCGATCAGGCCCGGCGGCAGCTACACTTATCGGTTTACCATCCAAGGCCAGGAAGGCACACTCTGGTGGCATGCCCACAGTTCATGGTTAAGAGCACTGTCTATGGAGCTCTCATCATACATCCTAAGAACGATTCTTCTTACCCTTTTGCCAAGCCTAACAGAGAAGCCACAGTTATTCTCGGTATAATATTACCTTTTTTTTCTTTGAGTTTTCTTTCATTATTTCACATGAGAAGACACTCAGACGTTCGTGGTCGAATCAAAATGATCATGACGTCGCTGGTATTGTTTGCAGGAGAGTGGTGGAACGCCAATCCTATTGACGTTGTGAACCAGGCCACCCGTACCGGGGCAGCTCCAAATAACTCCGACGCGTTCACCATTAATGGCCAGCCAGGCGACCTCTATAACTGCTCCAGTAAAGGTCTAAACTCTCTGCTCTCTAAATTTTGGGTGAAATTTTTGAAAAATTGCATAAATGGGCGCATGGTATTTTTCTCTTTTTTTTTTTTTTTATCGAAGAGTTAGAATTTTAATTTTGGTATCAGAAACTACTCTGTTCCCTGTGGCGGCGGGGGAGACCAACCTATTCCGCTTCATCAACGCCGCACTCAACACGGAGCTCTTCGTTTCCATTGCTGGCCATTCCATGACGGTGGTCGGTGCGGACGCGTCCTACACCAAGCCCTTCTCCACCTCTGTCCTCATGTTGGGTCCTGGCCAGACCACTGACGTTCTCCTCACGGCTGACCAGGCTCCCGGACGTTACTACATCGCCGCCCGGGCCTATGCTAGCGCCCAGGGCGTTCCCTTCGACAACACCACCACCACTGCCATCGTCGAGTACCAGCCATGTAGTTGTTCAAAGCTCGGGGGGACCCAAACCCCGATGTTCCCCTCACTCCCAGCTTTCAATGATACACCCACAGCTACGGGCTTCACCAGACAGTCTCAAAAGCCCGCGCGCGGTGAAAATCCCTGGTCCAGTCGATGAGGACCTCTTCATCACCATCGGCCTTGGGCCTATTCAACTGCGCTCCGGGGCAAAACTGCGGCGGCCCGAACAACACTCGGTTTGGCGCCAGCATGAACAACTACTCCTTCCAGCTACCTCCGAACTACTCCATCTTGCAGGCTCACCAGGACAACGTGCCCGGAGTGTTCACTGATGACTTCCCGGCCGCGCCACAGGTGCAATTCGATTACACCGGCGCGAACATCAGCAGAAGTCTCTGGCAGCCAGTGAAAGCAACCAAAGTCTACAGGCTGAAGTACGGTTCCGTTGTAGAGATAGTTCTGCAGGGGACTAACATTGTTACCGCTGAGAATCACCCCATTCATCTCCATGGGTACGATTTCTACATCCTCGCAACAGGGTTTGGGAACTTCAACCCAAAAACGGATAAGGCGAAGTTCAACCTCGTTGATCCCCCCATGAGGAACACGGTGGGCGTGCCGGTGAACGGATGGGCAGTCATAAGGTTCGTGGCAGATAACCCCGGGGTCTGGATCATGCACTGCCATCTCGACGTTCATATCACCTGGGGATTGGCCATGGCGTTTTTGGTGGAAGATGGACTTGGGGAGCTAGAGATGCTGGAGGCCCAGCCAACTGATTTACCATTGTGCTAGAAGAAATTTAAACAAACGTTCGTGGTGGCTGTGTTATTATTTTTTATTTTTTTTGGAGTTCCAGCTGTTTGATTTGCTTGATTTCTATATACTTCCTAGTGACCAAGCTATGTTTTCCTATAATCAGGCGGGTCTAAGGAACATCCTGTTAGACTTGGCCAATATTTCATTTTTGGGCATGTGAATTTGCAAATTTGTTCAACATCTTCTACTTATTTAGTCTATTTCATGGTTAATTACTCATTAATCTCAAATCCTACTAAAAACGTCTCAAGCTTATTACAATTTCCATTCACTTTAGCATATAGTATTATCAAGTCAAAGATTCAAGACGTCGTATATAGTTGCATATTTGCAAGTTAATTTATGCCATGTGCATCATATTCTAAGATATACGTACATTATGCAACTTGTTGGCCTGACATATTTCGATTCATAAATTAACAGAAGTCACCCTACTTTACTAACCGGCGAAAGGTATTGCATAATTTGGCGATTTATCAACCGACTTAGCTGCGTACGCACGTTATGATTTCTTATGCATCTCACTTTCCATCTCTTCTTTTTATTTTATTTGTAAGGATAGATAGTGTTTAGCTGCGCGGCGACCAAGTTTGTGCACTTAAAAATTGGCATTAGTCTAATGTTATGATGGTGTTCTCTCTCATATTAAGTTTAGTCTAATTTGACATTATAAGCACTAAACGAGATTCCAAATCCATTCAAATCGAAGAATTATCCTAGATCGCCAACACTAAATATCAGCCAAAAAATTTCAAGCATCCGAGACAACGCCAACCAAGGTTGAGATAAGAAAAATTGTAGAGTTTAACAAATAGAAGGCTCACAATGGGGAGGTTGTGAGATAGATCAAAATAATAATAATAACTCCGCTAGTCTAATTACCGTTAGGGAATAAATCCTAACTTATGATAATAAAAAAAAAAATCCTAATTTATTGAGAGCGGCTCGACTACGATGAAAAACAATTGAGAAACAATAAAAGGAACACAACTAATTTATGGTAAAACAAAAAGAGATCCATTAATAAATGAAGAGCAGAGTACAGTATTTGGGACTCTAAACAACTACCAATATATGGAATAATACAAAATACTCTCTTTCTAATACATTAAATCCTAAAACTCATAAAAAAAAAAAAGTAAAAGTATTTTTCGGCACACCAAATTCTACAAATTGTTGATATATTTATTTATAGCTGAGATAAGATCCAACTATAATTCGAAATCCTCAAAAGGAGATAGAAATTTTCAGAATATTGCGTCCAAAATATTATTTGAATATTATTCCTAAATATTCTTCTAAAATAAATCTATGAGAACTCTTAGTAGAGAATTTTAAATTGTACTAGTTTTGTATCTGTACGATACACGGATATAGATCATAAATAAAAAAATAATTATAATTATAATTAAAATTTTATATTTAAATTACAGATAAATTAATAATTATATAATTAAAAATATTATATTATTTTTATGATTGCAAAAATAAATACTATATGACATACATAAATATTATTTGAGATGCATTAAGAAATGGTGGTGATATTAAGTCATATGAGGAGATTGAAAAGGTGACTCCGGATGATCAGGACGCGACTCGAGACTACGTAAAAGATCATGAGAGGGAAGACGAGGGCTATGCGAAGCTTCGATTTTTTTGACTTAGAGGAGATACCGAGACTCTGTGAAGCTCCGTCCTTAAATCAATTGAGAAATTATTGTTAATTCGTTATTTTCGATACATTTAGTGTATTTTTTTTACGGTGGCGATGATAAGCCCGTAGTTTTACCTCGAATTTATCTGAGGATTTTCACATAAAGACGATGCATCTTCCGTGTGATTACTTATGTCTCTTCTTAAGTCAAATATACATTCGAACACTCAACAAAGTAGAAAACGTGCTCGATCAAAAAGAACATGCTCGAAGGCTTGCTTACATAAAGACAAATCATTTTTATAGTTCCAATAGAATCTGGACCATCTGATAAGATTTAAATCAAATCTGAACCGTTGGATTTTAATCTGAATCATTCGTATAAGAATTCACCTTATTAATGTGCCTCGTCGCTCAAAATCTAATCTAATTAGGGTATGGAGCAAATTCAATAAAAATTGTTCATCTTTAATCCAAGGGTTAAGGCAGCAAGACTACTCAACATATGTAGTAAAGAGGTCTTAATGCTAGTAAGTAAAAATCATCTTTTCCTATGTGTCAAACAAATAATCAAAGAAGTAGCTTCTTATATCGTCAGTTTAGGTAAAGTTTATGGGAAATAATAATAAAAAAAGATATGATTTTTACATTTATTTCTAAGTATTTTGAAATTAAAAATAATGTATTCATTGTGCTATAGCTTTCTAGCTGTTTTTTTTTTCTGTTTTGAAAAAGATTCTAATTTACATTTTCAAATAGGACCATTTTAAAGAATCATAACTTTTGCTTTAAAATAATAACATTGCGTTCTTATTCCCTCTTAATGCATTATGATATTTCTTACTCAACCAAACAAACCCCTAAAATATAAAAATTGTAGCAGACAATGATATTGTCGGAGAGTAATATATATTTAAAATTTTATTTTTTAATCATAATTTAAGAACCGTATTTAGAAAGTCTTATCCAGTAAAGTAACTAGTTATTTGTCACAGAAAAAAATTTTGTTTCGGTATTTCAAAAAAAAACCTAAACAATCCCTACTAGTTGATCGCAAGTGCATGCACATGAGGTGGCCCTAAGCGCTACGTGTGTTTATCTGCTCTATACAATTGGATAATGCATGCCCCGATAATCTCGAAAACATGGTGCTTTCCAACATCTCTCCTGCCAAGCAGTGGCGGATCTAGAAATTTTACGCAGGGGTATCAAATACAAATACAAGAAAAAAAAAAGTTGATTATATGTAATGTCACAATTTTAACAAAATAGTCGATTACACATAACAAACGATCACACTAATACAAAACAAACTTGACTACATTATAATTGACCTCGTCAAATTTTTATATTTTGAAATCGATTTATGACAGTATCATTGGTTATGCCCTCAAACACATCATCATCTATATAAGTGAGCGAACAATTATTTAAAAACTGGGTTGTAATTTGAAGAAACTTATGTACGATTTTCGCATCTTTCTATTACGGATGAATTTGTTTTTTTAGGAAGGAACTGGAATTCGCTAAGCTGTCAGAATGAGTTGATTCTTAGCCTTTTTTTTAATAATATCTCAATATTCTATAAATTTTCAAATTAATTAGAAACTACTCAAATCATATTCTGAGTTGACGAATAATTAAAAATAAATAAAGACCTACGAAGACGGTGGCAACGCCATTAACAGATGAGGAGAGTGAGATTGAGAGAGAGAGAGAAGGTGGAGGGAGGAGATCAGCGGCTGCACTCGTTGAGAGGGATGCATATCAAATTTTCATAACATGCAGTTGATTAAAGTTTACTTAAAGCCCAACTTTTTTTCCTTAAATGCAGAAAAAAGAAAAAAGAAAAAAAAAGATGTTGCTGGTTGGGTTCGAACCCGCGTCAGCACGGACTTCCACACGGCCATTACCACTACACCAATTTGTCCAACATGAAGTGTTGTGGAACTATTAATATATGTAGTCTATATAATAATATATACCTAGGCTTTCACCTGAAAGCAGGGGTATCATTTGACACCCCTGAATACATACTAAATCCGCCCCTGCTGCCAAGATATGTGGCGAATGAACGCACAACTTCCACGCCAGCATCCTAACTTGTGGTTTGGCTACATTCGAGCAATACCATTTTTCAACTATTCAAAACAACGCCTTTGCTGCCTTGTTCAACGTGTGTGGTCCAGTCTAATTGACCACATTAATATCCACGTCAGCATATCCATTCTCTTTAATCCCCACCTCCGAAATATGTGGCCGTTGTAGAAGCTTATATTTGCCGGACAGCCAGCTACTATCTCATCCTACCGGAAAATAAAATATTTTATAAAATTGATTTAAACTATTGTCTTTTTCTATATGCCATTAATTCTTCTAAAATTTATATAATATTATACGCTTGTAATTTTATAATTTGTAGTTTATATTCTTTTATAGAATATTCAAAGTCGATTGCCATAATTATTTTCAAGAACGTACATTTTTTAAACTACAATTATTTTCCATCCTATCCATCCTATTCTTCAGGATAATCATCTGACGTGTCATTAATAAATTACTTTATTCTAACAAAATTGTTCAATCTGATATTATTGGCTTGCATGTACACTACACATGCTAATTTATATATAAATGTATAAAATTGAATGATAAAAAATAACACCATGTGGTACCTTAAAATAATTTTTAATGTACCATATCGTATTTATTTTTATTCTAAAAAAGTCATATAATATCTATATTAATTGATAAAAAAATAAAAATTATGTAACTAATTTAAAAAATATAAAAGTTCAAAAATTAAAATTAAATAATACATAATAACTTAATTAAAATAATAATTAATCCAATAATATAAAAATAAGTATATATTATATATATATATATTTATATATATATATATATATATTATATATATATATAATATATATATATATTATATATATATATAATTGGATTTGTGATACTACTACCACTTTATGTCACTTCTTAAATAAATTATTTATAGTATCTGATATTTATTCTTATTCTAATAAGTATCATAAATAAAATATAAATATTTAGTAAAATTAAATATTAATTTATATGAAATAAAAATATAAAAAATAAAATTTTTAATATTAAAATTTTTAAATATAATTAATTTCCGCATATTACATCCGTATCTGAGAAACTAGTATATCAAGTAATTACCTTTAAACAGTCAATTTGATATGTTATTGAGCTGCAGATATATCTGTGTCTATACGTATTTTTATTAATAAATTTCCATCACAATAAACACAAAACCAAAAAAAGAGATGGTAGACGGCAGAATTAGAAATATGCGAAACAAGCAGGCCTTCCCCGAGTTCCCACGGCTCCATTACTGCCCATGACATCTCTTACAAGCACAATTTAACTCGACGCGATAAAATGCTCTTTCGCGTCCAAAGCATAGCGGCCGATTTCAGACTCAACTTTTCTTTTCGTCCGCTCCTCCCCGCAAGCCGGCACCGCCGTATCTCCACGTCCACCGCCCTCCTCCGCCGCCACAATGCCCCCGGTGATTTGTCCTCCCGCCGCCGTGAGCTCCTCCTCATCCCTTCCCTCGCCGCCGCGACGATTCTCCTCACGCGCCCGGCCCGTGCGGAGGAGAAATACCCCGTATTGGATGGCCCTTCGCCGCAGCCGGAAACTGAAGTAACGGAGGAGAAGAAGAGAGAGGATGATGACGTGGGGGTACTATCTAGGGTTTACGATGCGACGGTGATCGGAGAGCCACAGGCGCTTGGGAAAGCCAAGAAGAAGGTGTGGGAAAAGCTGATGGCTGCGAGGATTGTTTACATGGGCGAGGCGGAATTGGTGCCGGATAAAGATGATAGAATCTTGGAGCTGGAGATTGTAAAAGGCTTGAGAAATCATTGCATCGAGCAAGAGAGACCACTAGCCGTGGCAATAGAAGCATTCCCAAGGAATTTGCAGAAGCAACTCAATCAGTTCATGGATCGAAAGTGAGTCTAATTCTCTAATCTTTTTTTTTTTTTTTTTTTTTTTTTTCTGTTAATTCTTGGTTAATTTGATGTCTATGTGGATGACTAGTTAGATGAGTAATATGTTTAATATTCTAAGGGAAGTAAGATGGTATGGTTGAAGGTGGATCTAATTGTTGGATGCACAGTGGTGTTTAAAAGTTCTTAAACCAGCTAAGATACCATGTGGTTGAAGCTGTATTTAGATCTGTAGAGAAGTTGGTTTATGAAAAAACTTCTATGCTAGGTTCCAAAGTAAATAAATCTAACGGAAAATATGGATAACCCCCTATTTTTCTAAATTTTTTTTTTTAACCCTTCAGTTTGTTAGACTCAATAAAAAACCTCTAATTTTAAATTACTATTTGTTTAACCCAACTACCTATTTAACTGACATTAATATCCTTATTAGTAGTTTTTTTTTAACTATTCACATTTTCTTTTGCTTGATGTTTTGGCGTTTGGGACTCCTGGCCAGAACAAATTGTTTGTTATCTCAAGCAAACAAATTTTTATCTTTTGCAGGTGCCTCAATTAAACCCCAGCTCTCCAAATCTCGATAAAAACCTAGCAATTAACATCTCCCCAGCCCTCACCACTCTTCAAATTTCTACCTAAATCTCTCCCGAGATCACAATCGAAAACGGTGCCGATGGTCCGATGGATCGATTGGGTTCACGGCAGGATGAGACGGGTGAACTAGGAAGGAAAAATTATTTCTACAAAGAAGGTCCCATATTTTTCCTAAAGTAGCTAAACCAGAAAGGGAAAAAAAAACTAAAGTAGCTCGAGATCTACTGGACATGGATGCCTCCGCCACATACATAGAGGATTGACCCCTGGTCACCCTACTCGGTTGGAGATTGAGGATCCCATACAGCTTCTAGACAAATCCTCCCAGCCGTCGGAGAAGTAGGAGCCATCCAAATAAGTTTCCATGTCGACAACATGCGCGAACTTTCCCCTCGAGGGACCGAGGTAGGAGGAGATCCTGGATCTTGCATTTATGGGGAGATGCCGATGTGGAGGTTGGGGTTGATGCGGCCGCCGTCACTGAGTTGCATTGGCGCAAAGGCACCAGAGGTGTAGGTCGCCGGAGAGAGGACTGGCATGGGAGAAGGCAGTTTCATGGGTTTGTGTTTATTCCAGAACTTCATTAACTCATATAAAACATAAAATTGAAACAAAATATTGGATAACAAAAATCGCAGGATCCAGGCTCTGTTTAACAGCATGCCTTGTTTGCAAACAAAAAAATGATATGAAAATTGCTGCAAATGAGATTAGATAATAAAAATCAGCAAACAATAACAAAAGTTGAACAAAAGTGGCTACATTTCCCATGACGATGATGATGGTGAAAGACTGCGCGGCAGCAAGATCTTATTGGAGAAGAAAAAGCGAAAATGTTAAAATTTCGTTGGGGAAGAATCAAAAGGGTATTTAGTCAGAAAATATTGTATGCTAGTTATTGGACTTAAAAAATAAGAAAATTAAAAGTAGGGAGTAATTATCGAGATCTAAATTTGGAGGGCTAAAAAGTTACTTTTACGGAGCCAAGGGGCTAATTCATAATTTCCCGTAGACCTAAAGCTATCTCTGTGCTAGAAACGGTTACGAGGGATACTTAGTTGTAATTAGTTAGCCCTTTTAGAATAGTTAACCAGTAGAAAACATGTCCATAATTAAGGGTGCCAATGGGCCTGCACAAGCGCAAGGCCTGACCCGCTTTTATGACGGGTAACTTTGGCAACCAAAGTGGGCCACGGCTGGTCTGGGTGAAAAGTTAATTAATAGGGGCAATAAATGATAAACTATGATTTGTACTTATAGTCAAATAATGTATATAAATGTGTATTTTGGTTGATATTTTTTGCGCATAGACTGGGCTAGCCCATGAAATGAGCTAGGGGTTGGGCTGGACTGAAAGTTAAAAGAATGGGTTCGAGTCGAGTTGCATCAATAAATATAATGTGGTCTTGGGTCATGGCAAGCATAACAAAGATGGGCCACTTTGGGTTGGGCCTCCTTGGGCCTGATAGTAGTCTCATTGGTATACCTCTCTGACGTTTCTTCATCCTGGATATGTAAGAGCTTTTGAATTTTTGTTCTATTTAGAAAGATAAATTATCAATGTTTTCATCTGGAAATATTCGCTTTCAGTTGGCAAAAACATATAATAATCTAATTTGTAAGGGATTTCCTGCCATACTATTTTTTTAAGATTTTATTTTTTGACGTTGTTTTCTTTCTTAGTCCTATGCATTTTTTAATTTTTATTTTAAACTAGTTCTTAACTTATGCTAAGCATGGGTCTATTTTATGACTCAATGATTCGGAAAAATATAATTGTACCAGTAATCTGTGCTATTTATGAAAATAACAGTTCATTATTTTAATCACAATGGAGATAAAAGGGGATTGGCAAATGTGTCAATCAGAGGTCTTATAACAAAGAACATGAGAAAGCTCTTAAATTCAAATGATGAAGAATAATATATTTTTATTTTTACACGATAAGATAAATAGTATTTAATGCTATAATGGAGATCATACTTTTAGGCGCTCTTTACACAATGTTTTCAGCAGTATTGCTACTCAACACACTCTTTATAAGGATGGTTGCATAGGCTCCAAGATATAAGCATTTATAATATATTATGTGGAACTTCTTGAGAATATGTGATTTTGTATATATAAGAAGACTAGAGGAGACGGAGAGTTGAAGAAGCCAAAAGTGTTAAGTAATGATTAACGTTTTAAATTAGAGGTGATACAGATGCATTAAGGAAATTCAGGAGTTAGAGAAGTAGTGATTACGTATGCGCCTACCTATGTAGGATTGAAGATTTTTTTTCTAAGAAATTGAAGTAGTTTAGATATGTGATTAATAAGGGGTGCCACATGACGCACAATCAAAGAGTTAGAGGGTTACACATGGCACATAGCCGTGACTTGTCTTTGGTTTACTTATATTGTTATGGAGATACTCAGTCATATTTTCTAAGCTACTCATCATTTCGTTTACCTCTCCTTCAGCTAGCCAATAAAAGAACTGCATGTAACAACTATATCTTCATAGCTTCTATTACAAGCACTGGTTCTTATTGTGCGCCTATAATCTACTTATTGCTCTCCTTTTTCTCATACTTGATTGCTCCATGCTTCTTGGATAATTATGTAAAACCTTTGCATATTTATTATGACAGAATTGATGGACAAAGCTTGAAGTCCTACACATCCCATTGGCCACCTGAGCGCTGGCAAGAATATGAACCTCTATTAAATTACTGTCGAGATAATGGAGTCAAACTTGTTGCCTGCGGGACCCCATTGGAGGTAAAGACTAGCATATGCAATTAACATTAATTGTTGGATTCATGTGGAGTGTGATTGACCTCCATGTTCTGCTACATAAATGCTATCTTGTATCAGAAACTTCATTGCTGGCCTTTCGGAGTGGCATTGGCTTCTATGCCTCTGCTACATAACTGCTATCATGTATCAGGAACTTCATTGCTAAAATATATGGGCCTTTCCAGATGTAAATATCCCAATTGTTTTATGGTACTGGGGATTTCTGGTAGCTTGAGTTTTATGTCCTTTTTGAGCATGGATGTGGTCTTAAATAAGACAGCTTCTTTCAAAATCAAATAGGAAGTATTTGAGATCGCTTGATTTGAGTATCAAAGTTCACCACATATAAGTTAAGATTCACATCCAACCTTTGTCATTCTCTTTTTTGTCGGATGAGAAGCATTTTCTTCCGAAGTTCACAGGGAAGGAGTGAATGAGTTAAGATTCACATCCAACCTTTGTCATTCCTTTATCTTTAAGGATCTGAGGCATTTCGTCCCCTTTCATCAAACATTCCTGCGAGGTTACATGCTCAAAGCACGGGACAATGACTCTGAGAACCACGAGCTAGTGGTCTCGCTCAAAGCACATGATCACTATGCAAAAAATTAAATATAAGCTAAACTTTTAAAATTTATAACAAAATTTAAAAATGAAAATAAAGGAGGGTTAAATTCTTTTTAAGAACTAAATTATTAAAAAATGGTTTGACATGAGAGTTTATTAAAACAACTTCTAGTTAGTAGATGAACTAGATTGAATGCAAAAAAAAACTAGCTCGACAATCTTGTGTGGAAAGAATTATTGGACATCATAAGCAGAAAATATGCTAATCAGAGTAGGTAGAGCATTTGCAGCCTTAGCTGTTGGCATCCATCGGGTAATCACTAGGACGAAGTTGGATTTTTACGCTCTTCTGGTTTGTTTTTTTTCTCCTTTTTGTTCTTTTTTTTTGCTTGAATTTGAACTCTTCCTCATTAAATAAGGAAAGCATGCCCAGAACCCAAACTTCGAAACTGTAGTTGTTCGCAGAGAAGCATTTGGTTACCATTCAATTCCTTAGAAGCATTTATTAGGCAAGATGGATAACAGGAGTTGTCTTAATTAATCAGATTTTGAGAACTGTGGAGGCTGAAGGAGTTCGAGGACTTTCCAAGGCAGAACGGAAACTGTATGCCCCTCCAGCTGGTTCAGGCTTTATCTCTGGTTTTACATCAAACTCTGGGAGGACTTCAGTAAATAAAATTTTTTCAAGTCAAGCAGCACCTTTTGGTCCGAGTTCATACCTAACTGCTCAAGCCAGAGTTGTTGACGAATATTCAATGTCTCAAACTATTCTGCAAGCCATGATGGATGGAGGTCCCACGGGTATGCTTGTAGCTATAACAGGTGCTAGCCATGTCATTTATGGCTCAAGAGGGCTTGGAATTCCTGCCAGAATTTCAAAAAAGTTGCCCAAAAAAAATCAAGCTGTCATATTGTTGGATCCTGAAAGGCAACACATACGCAGAGAAGGGGAGGCTCCTGTTGCTGATTTCTTATGGTACTCTGCTGCTAAACCATGCAGTAGAAATTGCTTTGATCGTGCTGAAATTGCCAGAGTAATGAATGCAGCAGGCAGGAAACGAGAAGCTCTACCTCAGGTAACTAATATTCTTTTCAAGGCTCTGTGTCAAGTAACCTGATAACTTGCTGTCACTATGATTTTATAGAATAGATCACAATTTGGATGAACATATTGTTATCGCAATTGTGGTTGAATTAACTGGAGTGAATTTGCTTCTTTTTATCTCATTTCATGACTTCGGCATTGCCCCTCTTCACTTCTTGTTTCAATTAGGACATCCAAAAAGGACTGGATCTTGGTCTGGTATCACCTGAAACGCTGCAAAACTTTTTTGATCTTGAGCAATACCCTTTTATTGCAGAGCTAATTCATCATTTCCAGGTAACTGTGTAGTTTCCTTTACCTCTTATTTCTTTCACTGCTTAAGTGGATAAAGAAAAAGGTACTACTACTACTACTAGTGTCATATTCGAACTCCTTGATCGAGAAAGCCACTAAAACCTTGACTGGTGTTGGACAGTAACACATGAAAAATGCTATATATTGAAAGTGAACATTTTGATCGTTAGTGCAGGCATCTGACATAGTTGTATATACTTTTACAGGGCTTTCGGGAAAGGTTACTTGCAGATCCCAAATTCCTACACAGGCTTGCCATAGAAGAAGCCATATCTATAACAACCACTCTCTTAGCGCAATATGAACGGCGTAAAGGACGGTTCTTTGAGGAGATTGATTATGTGCTTACTGATACCATCAGAGGCTTCGTTGTCGATTTTTTCACCGTGTGGCTTCCCGCTCCAACTCTCTCATTTTTAACTTATGCTGATGACAATTCTGGTACTGAGAGCTTGGAACTACTGAAAGGCCTTCTTGGAAGTTTCCCAGACAATGCTTTTCAGAAGAATGTTGTTGGAAGAGATTGGAACTCAAACCAGAGGTTTATATCTGTAATTGTTGGCGGTATGAAACTCGCTGGAGTTGGGTTCATTTCTAGTGTTGGTGCTGGGCTTGCTTCTGACCTTTTATATGCTATACGCCGTTTCTTGAAGCCTGATGCTTCAAATATACAGCGTAAAAGAACTCCCATATTCCAATCAGCTTTTGTTTATGGATCCTTTCTTGGAACTTCAGCAAATCTCCGATACCAAGTAAGAACTTGCCAATCTATCTCTTCAGGATTCATCCCATATTTTGTCCACTATAACCAGGCTACAGTATAGTAGCTAAGTGTTTACCACTCCAATTAGCTTTCTATGACGCTTGGATCTCCACATTTTATCCTTACTTTCTCATATTGAGTTCCCATGACTTATACAATCACTGATCCTATACGACAGTTGTGTCAGTTTCCCATCTCGAAGAGACTGTTCAATTTAATAATATCAGCTGGTAGGCTTGGGTTATATTTGGTTATAAATTATAATATTAGGTTGGATGCCAATTATGTAGACTATACTCTCTTAGATTTGTTACCATTTGATTTATATTTTATATTTATCCAGGTGATTGCTGGACTAGTGGAGCATCGACTGGCTGATTATCTTTCATCTTCTACTAATCAACCTTTCGTAGGAAATGTGCTATCCTTTGTTGTTCGCACAATCAATTCATATTTGGGAACACAGGTTTGTATATTTTCTCCTAATGCTATGAACGTTCAGACCAAGGTTTATCGTGCCGTGCCGTTTCGAGTTTCGGTAAACTCAGATCTCGAGACGTGCCGACCGTGCCGTGCCGACTGTGCCGACCGTGCCGAATCGTACAATTATCTAAAAAAATATAAGATTTATTATATAAAATAGTAATAAAAATTAAATAACAAGAAGTCTCATTCATTTGTTAAAATTCAAAGCACATATTATAAATTATTACCACATTGAGTGTTGGTGTGGTTGATATCGACGAAATCTAAGTTATATAAATTTACTCATTGCCTTGTTTGAAAATAATATACCCACATATCCCATGAATAAATATGATGATACTCATTATTAAAAAAAAAAGATTAAAAAACGAAATTTGCCGACCGTGCCGACCGAAACGGTCGGCACGGTCGAGACGGACACACCGTGCTGACCGAAACGGTCGGCACAGGTCGAGACGGCCGAAACGGCCGAAAAACAGCCGTTTCGGCCGTTCCGGTGCCGCCAAGTGGCGGCACCGAGACGTCTCGGTCGGCACGCGTCGGCACGACGCGTGCCGACCGAGACGTCAAACCATGGTTCAGACTATCATCTTACAACACTTGGAACTGAAGATATTAGTATGATAATATTGTCATGTCTTTTCTCCTATATATATATATATATACTCAAATTCTATCAGTTGATTTTGTATGATATGGTTTTTAAATTTAAAGTCCATACAGGTGATGGTCTGAAAATTTGTTTTCAATATATATGTTATAAGATATGATGTACAGAAATTGACAATGTAACATAGTCGTTTTAAGAAATTTGTGATCCAGATATATTTTAGATAAAATTGTATATAGAAATTTTGTATATATATATATCTGGATACTATATAAATACTCAAATTCTATCAGTTGATTTTGTATGATATGGTTTTTAAATTTAAAATCTAAACAGGTGATGGTCTGAAAATTTGTTTTCAATATATATGTTATAAGATATGATGCACAGAAATTGACAATCTAACATACTCGTTTTAAGAAATTTGTGATCCAGATATATTTTAGATAAAATTGTTTTATAGATCGCATTCAAGGTTTACATCTTCATTTTTCTTGCTCTAACATGTATTTTTTGACTCTCATACATTATGTGCCTTTCATTTTTTGATTTTCTGATTGTTGGTCAAATATTAAAAATTGCAAAAATTTGTTTATAGTAAGATCTTTTAATTCTAGATCACATGAAATAGTTTGGATTTGCGTTACTAACCCGGAACATGCAAAAGTAATGAATAGATTTCTGACAAGAATGGCAGGAGATTAATTGCATGCTCTCTCTATAAATATTTATGTTCGCTCTGAAATGCATGTTTCCTTTGTACCAAAGCTTGCTATGTTATGCTATGATATGCTGTCCCAACCTTTATGTTCTCAAATTGCTGGAGTTACCATAGTATCTTGTTTTGCTGGCAGGGTCATTTATCCATCTCTACCAAACTGTGCTGATTAATTGGAATGTCTGTTGTGTAATTTGATATGATTCATAGGAAATGTATAAGTATGTACCAAGATCCTCGTTTTAGAATGAAGTTCCTTTCACGCTCATCGTTCACAATTCTTACTGAATTCTTCATATGCTATGATATTATGTTTCAATTGAGTCTTATTGTGATCTTAATCTATATATTATTATGTTAGTTTCTAGGTTAATGGTTTTGGTGTTCCCTGAGTCTTCATTGTTTCTGTGTGTTTTTATCTTTTCATGCAGCAATGGGTGGATCTTGCTAGATTTACAGGGTTACAGCCATGCAAAGCTGAAAAAGTGTCGGATCAGACTCAAGATGTATATGATATCTCTCTGGTGGAGTGCAGTTCCACTGAAGCAAATAGCATAAAGGATAGCAACTTAGGTAATTCTACTGAGTTAGAAAAGTTGCCGAAGTGATTTGCTTAATTTTGTTGCTGCAACGGGGCAATATATGTACGGTTGAGGCTGTTCAGAATCGACCGTCCAACAGAGGCCAGATTTCTCTTGTATTTTCATTGAGGCAGTCAATTTTGACTGCATTTCACAGAATCAGTTGATACTATATAGGTAGTTCACCAACATGATTAACTTGGTCTTTTGTCATTGCAATCAGCTACTAATTGTTCGTCTCTGATGAAGTCTGTAGCAGCAGCCAGATCTGGTTCAGAACCTTGACTAAATACGAGAAGCAATTCATTATTCTTTGCAATTTCTGTTTTGCCTTCGGTTTTCAAATCACGGGAAGTCTGGAACAAGAGCAAATACTTATCATACCTGTACACAGATTCACATGTTCACCTTCATTGCCTTTAGTGATTACTACATCTTTTACATGTAATTTGAACGTCCACATTGTATGGAAAAGATGACCAGCATGAAAGATAGATAGGTCAGCTTTAAGCCCAGCCCTTGTACCAAGCTGTGACCAAAGTAACACATGAAGCAGATATAAATGTTACTTGAACAAAATTATTGATTCCAGTTGGATGAGGGTCTCTTCATTGCTCAATTGATTTTATTTTTAGAGCTCTATGGAACGCATTTGGTAGCTGCCAGTTGAACGTGTCAATATACCTGTTTACATTAACATGTTAATCCGTTTACCTTCCATTCATACTGACTTGTAAGTTTGCATTTCTACTTCAATTTGCAAGGTCACTCTGATGACATTTCAGGTAGAATGATTATGTGCCAGTTATACATGATTCGATTTATATTAATAAGAATATTGGTGGGGCTGGGTGGGCACGCTTTTTAGCTATTATCAGTAATTGACTGTCTAATGGGTTATGATATAAATCATATAATTGGTTACCTTGATAAATATCAACTTACCGACTACACATGAAATGGGACAGATTATATTTATACATTTTTTTTAAAGAATTAAGGAGTGCACTAACGCACGTTTCTATGTGCACCATAAAATCCTGCGTTCTTATTTACGTAAACAAGGGCTACAATCTTCTTTTGTTTTTATTTTATCTTTTTCCTTTACGAGGGTTCTAGTAACAGAAGACTATACAGATGTTGAGTTGCGTATGGCCATGTCTACCGAATTCCCAACGCAGTCAAAGCAAGGTTTCGAGGAAGAGAAAGCAAGGTTGTATCTGGCCGATTATTACTGTAGCCGATGTAATGAACCAAGAGGAAAGCCAGATTTTCTTCTTTTGGACGCTTAATTTGATACGTCCTCGTACACGTTAATGCTTAGTTAATGCAACGGTGATATTGTCCAGAAGAGATCCATGCAACGTGTCTCTCCACTTCAGAGGCGTCTCTCTCGTTCAGCAATCTCTCGACTCTCTTCTGGGGGATTTTTTCTTATATAATCAATCCACCATTGTTGTGGAGCTACATAGTTCGATAACAAGCTACAGAGACGTGAAAGAAGAAGACTCGACTATTTGTTACTTGTAGTAGAAAAAAGATAAATAATGGCGCATGCACCGTGTTTTGCTGATGCGAAGACACAGAGCTTCAAGCTCCTCAGCGGGCACTCAATCCCCGCAGTTGGGCTCGGCACGTGGAAGTCTGGTGACAAGGCCGGCAACGCCGTATACACTGCCATCACTGAGGTACCTACCTTTCTTCTTCAGTTTTAGATTCGTCCTTGATAAACGTTGCGTACATTTCTTGGGATAACTTGGGATTTGTTTGATTTGATACAATAAAATGCTTAGCAGCGTTGCGAATTGGTTCTTTGCTTCCCCTCGGGAGAGATTTGTATTGTTTTAGTGTTTGCGGACACTTGGTTAAAGATCTACACGTATGATCTTTACTTCACTATATGGGAAAGCACCCTAGACCATGTCCAACTTGGTCCATGTGCAATTTACTTGGCCAATGGTTGGATTTGGGGTGCATTTCTCCTCACCTTTAAACAAAGGAAAAAAAACAGAGTTGGTTCTCTGTTTCGGAGGACAAGATTTATGAATTCAAACCCGTATTTGATATTTCGGATACTACTGGTTTTCTTCATTTTCTTTCCGATTATATTTGCATGAAGTAGTAATTTATTGTTATGACCGCAAACTTATGTCACTGACCGTGAATGTGCATTAACAAAAAAAGAAAAAGTTATAGGATTGTTGTGTAAATTACCTACCCTTCAAAAAAATCTGACAGGATGTCGTCAATATTTTCATGCAATTCATCTAGAGCTGGAGTTTATTTTTTATTAAGTGTAGTGAAATTAGTTACTTTTACATCCTGGGTAGTGTACTGAGGGCTATGTATTAAGATAAATCCTGAATTTCTTATTTGCAAGTCAGCCGAAGCCAATGTGGAATTTTTCTAATATAGTTAATGCCATTCTCATCCAAAAAAAAAGGTTAAAAAAACACTCATTTTTGGATATGCTATTCTCCATTCTTCACTTAGAACTGCAAACTCTTCATTCTATCATTTCTCTTCAGATGATGAATTAACACATTTTCACATTCAGGGAGGATACAGGCACATTGATACCGCAGCACAATATGGAGTCCATGAAGAGGTGAAAATAACAGACTCGGATCTAATGATTTTCTCAATACAACTTCTATACAGTGATTTGATGGAGATTCTGTCTTTGGTTATTATGCAGGTAGGCAATGCTCTTCAATCTGCTTTGAAAGCAGGGATCAATAGGAAAGATTTGTTCGTCACATCGAAAGTATGGTAAGAATTTCAAGAAACATACAATCCTCCTCATTTTCTCTAAAAAAAAGAACTCCAAGAAAACTTGATTGTCATTATGTTTGTTTGAATAGATAGATTCTACGAGATTTGCCCTGTTGAATTTACTGGATTCCGCTTATGACATAATACGTGCACATTTGAACGCTCAGGTGCGAAGATTTATCACCTGAAAGAGTTCGACCTGCATTGAAAAATACACTTGAGGAGCTACAACTGGATTACCTTGATCTCTACCTGGTACGCTCTATATGTATAGAACAAGACTTTTGTGAAGGTAGTTCATGGAAGATCATGCATGCTAATAGTTTGCTCAAATTTGCTATAGATTCACTGGCCTATCCACCTTAAAAAGGGCGCACACATGCCTCCTGAGGCTGGTGAGGTGCTAGAATTCGACATAGGAGGAGTGTGGAGGGAAATGGAGAAGCTCGTCAAAGTAGGGCTTGTTAGAGATATTGGTATCTCTAACTTCACTGTGAAGAAACTCGAAAAACTTCTAAATTTTGCTGAAATAAAGCCCTCGGTGTGCCAGGTAAGACGCCTTTTTGTTGCTCTTATTTCATCGCAAGTTAACGACTGTAGTATAAATTGTTCTTGGACTTGAAATCAGATGGAGATGCACCCGGGTTGGAGAAACGACAAGATGTTTGAGATTTGCAGGAAATATGGTATTCATACAACTGTAAGTGAAACTGTAAATGAAATTTACTGCACGGTGATATATTTTCTCATGTGAAAACCGAAAAATTTCATCCTTGGATCTAATGATGACTTAACCTGCAGGCTTATTCACCTCTCGGATCTTCCGAGCGTGATCTCCTCAGTGATCCAACTGTTTTGAAGGTGAGTCATATCAAACTTCTCAATAGCACACCTAAATTAATAAACCGAAGAAAGTTGGGAACTTTGACGACCATCTATAATTGTAGCATAGCAGCTAAATATAGAGCTCAATTAAATAATTAATCTGCTCGATCATTATTCATTATGATGAGTGTTTGAGATGAAACGTAGAGTATTAAAGAAGAATATTTTTGACTTATTTTAATCATCGTCGGTACGGTTACAGATAGCAAACAAGCTCAACAAGAGCCCAGGTCAACTTCTGGTGAGATGGGCTGTTCAAAGAGGAACTAGTGTCATCCCAAAATCGACCAACCCGGAGAGGATAAAGGAGAACATCCAGGTCTTCGGGTGGGAGATTCCTGCAGAGGATTTCCAGATTTTGAGCAGCCTTAGTGAACAGGTAAAATAAAGCTTTCAATCTGCCGATAAATTTGCCATTGTTGAGGAAGAAATCTGAACTAACTGTTTAAACCTTACTAAAATGCAGAAGAGAGTCTTGGATGGTGAAGATCTCTTCGTCAACAAAACCCATGGCCCGTTCAGGAGCGCTGCTGAACTCTGGGACGGTGAAGTCTAAAGTAATTGCAAGGGAAAATACTATCTGGAGAGCCATGCTAGAGACTTTAAATTGTATGCGTATATGTATGTGTGCTTCTTATAATATGTAGAAAAAAAAAAAAAAAAAAACTCTCGCCTCATAGCTACTTACCTCCATAATAAACATAACCGGTGTAGAATTTGTGTTAATCACGTCGCGGTTTAAATAATATAGTGGCTTTTAGATTAATTTTTATTTTATTTCTAATGTTCTATTTTTTGCCTATATATTATTATTATATTTTATCTGTGTGGTTCATGCTTGTATTTGTGATTTTATAATGGTACGTGTGTTTGTTTGTCCGAGTGTCTTGAATTTTTTTCATGTCAAAGGTCCTACAAAAATTGTTTCGTTCAAAATATAGCTGTATATATCTACTCTTTTCATATCTCACTGCAGCAGACTTGATTGTGATGTTGTTATCGTCACATGAAAGGCTTGAGTATTTCTATCTTTTATATTCTGGTGTTGGATCTACAGATTGAGTCCTTGCCTGATTCCGTTAAACTGTGATGTGTGCAAAATTACGAGTATAACTCCTATACTCGTTTAAGTTTGTCTTAAAAAAGTGCCTTCTTCCCTACTGTTGAGCGACGGCCGTTTGCGACAGTGTATTTGTTAAGACCCTATGCAGAAATAATTCACAGATAATTCAGAAGGGTATTTGTTCTTCTCAAAGAAGAATTTGAAGGGTATTTGTTAACTCGCTATGACAGTGTATTTGTTAAGAAAAAAATATTTCTGGCACAGATAATTTCTAGATCCAGAAATAATTCAACCGATATTTGAAGGTAAGACCTTTTGATTGAAATTCCAGATAGCAAATGATCCATGATAAAGATACATATTGTTGCCACTTATCTCGAGGATATCAGACTTCCAATAACAGAGCGAAAATATTTAAGATGCTACATTTGGACCTAATTGCACCAATTTAAGAAAATAATGATACTTTACGGTGATGAAGAATATTCTCTCTCTCTCTCTCTCTCTCTCTCTCTCTCTATGCTAGAATTACTTCTGCAATCCAAATTTTTTGTCTTATATTTTGCCGTGGTGCTCCAATAAGGATAGCTGTATCATATTCTTTATTTAGCATTTTCAGATTGAACTCGGCATGTCAATTATTTAAAGAATGAGATAGATAATAAGACAAATTAGAGCATAACGATCGAATTCTCACTCATATGGTAGGATTTATGTGTTTTTAGACTCTCAGAAAGAATGTATGTTGATGACGATGGAGATGGAGAAATGGGGGGAGAAAGTCGTGGCATTTAGTATTATTGCAACAGGAAGCAAACACTTTGTTGTAATATAATCCATTTAAAATCCTTGACCGCTACCAAATCCAGTCTGGATGCTTTAAATTAGAACTAAACTAACCACTACTATTTGTCTGTAATTAGTTGCAGTTCTAATTAGTCCCACTAATAATTTTGTGTAAGTTCAAAATCGGCCCATAGCCGCCAGCCCAGGCCTACCAGCTCAAACACATTCCTATGATAAGAGTTCTAGCTAAAGGACAAAAACAGTGTTTGTCCGGTAGCGCGTGATTTGGAGTACCGCCGGCGTATCGTACAGCATCTCATGGGTGTCTGGTTTTGTCCTTTTGCGTGCTGCCGCGCTGGATGGCTCTGCCAGCCTCGGCGTCAGCACCCGTGGATTCGTTGAATCCGACTCGTGCGCGCCGTACCGATGAGAGAGAGAGAGAGAGAGAGAGAGAGAGAGTATAATCGAGCAAGACAGAATCTATAAGATACAAACCCAACCGCCGCGCGCGTGCAAAGAAGCTTCGTGGCCTCGCCGGGTTTTGGGTGGCACGTACGAGACCTGCACCGATGCCCGTACAGCACCACCGCCCATGAGCTGTACTGCTATTTTTATAGAGGTTCAACAAAAGTATTGAAAAATAAAGAGAAAAAATTTCGTGATAATTTTTAATAAGAATAGCCAGCTTTTGAAGTGGTTGAAGTTCATTTTTTAGAAAGAAATTAGAAAGGATTCTTTTTTTTTTTTGAGATAAAAGAGTAGAAAAATTGACAAAAAGGATGAGATTTTATTTAATTTAGGGAATAATTTTGTGTGACGTAGTAATACTTTATTGCAAAAAATCAGACATAACAAATTAGGCATCTTTAAACAATTAATATAAAATCGAGAAAGAAAATTATTATCTATCTATATAATGTTTAGCTCCCTGTATATTTTTATTAACAATTACAGACTTTGGGCACCTCGACCATCTTCGCCTCCCTCAATTTCATAACAATTTAATTTAGAAAGTTACAGAAATTTTAGGTATGAGCAGAAACATAGAATTCTTCTACTAAGTAGCCTAATTTCTTATTATGTGGCAATATATGCCTGCATTATATATGATGATTAGAAATTCTAAAATAATTTTTTAAAAAATATAATTGTTTTGCAATCTAAATAGCATACACATTGCTAGTGCAACAATATATTGACTTTCTTTTCACTCCAGATTAAAACATAATTATCTCTAGCATACTGCAATTTTGATCCATGATTGTTGATTCTTTCTTCCGCAAAAACCAAGCCAAGGCTTATTTAGAGGCTATCATGTGTATTGCTAGGCTGCAAATGAATAATCCTTGCCTAACCTCGAATTATTTTACTGAATTAATTAGCTAGTAAAAGAAGGAAATTGTCTGCTGGCATGATGATTCCGGGATAGGTCTGTTTAATGGCCATGACCATTTCTATTCCATGTCATCATCATCAGTAAAAGATAATTTAAAAGACAAATGGAACAATCTAAAATTCAGTTGGTTCGCCTAGTCGCCCTTGCTATAAAAAATGTGAGATGTCGATGGTTTGAAGCCTGCTCGGTATTTCGGATTTTCTTAGCTGGTGAAGGGCAACTCTAGCTTGATAAGCTACGAGGTCGCTCAAAGAGGATCTGCCGAGTCGATCTTTCCCCGGCTATCTAAGAAAAATGATATAAGAACTCGTAACATGAATAATTCGAATATTACATATTAGGATGCATCGGAAGAGGCATTATTTTGAACTCTGCGGAATCTCAAATTGCCAAATTATATTAGAAGTTTGTTTCCGGACTATTTGAAGGTCGTCCAAACCCGCATTTCTGGTTGCAAATCCTGAATGAGACCGATAAATTACAGACTCTACAATGAGGGGGTACCCTATAGGTTTATTTATCAAATTATTAATTAAACGACTTGCTACTTAATGACCCCTATGCTCAATAATTTCGCTGGATTGTTCATTAGATATTCAAAACAACCAATTAAGGTTATAATAATGTAGTTCAGGATATGACACAAATTGTTGAGGGTTTGTTGGTCATGTAGCCAATCTCACAAATGAAATTATTTTGAATACCACTTTATGGTAATATGTAATCAAATTAATAATAAGCAATTTGAAGAACACCGTGTCGGTAAGTTCGAACTATTAGCACATACCTTCTCTACCAAAATTTAAAGTACAGCGGTATGTATCTATCAAATTAAGTAACGGGAAATTATGAGATACATCAAGCATATGGACACTTGTTTTACTAATGAAGCTTTATCATACAAGTATTTTATTTTATTTTATTTTGCTTGTTACACTAATTATTATTGTTTTTCTTAAGTTAGCCAACCTAGTGATCTACATGAACTTAGATCAAAGGTAAATCAGTACAGATCACCAATCCCCATTATTAACATTATTAATATACTAAAAAAAGATTTATTAGTTTATTACTAGGATTAGAGTACTCCTATAACTATCATAGACTATAGCTTGCATATAAACTGGTGAATTTTGTCCTTTGCATAAATACTTAAGCTCATGCACAACCTAGCTAGCTCTCTTCTTTTAATATGTTTTTATAAAACAATTAGTCCCAACTGCACCCAAATTCAAGCAATCCCATTATTTTATCATCACAATTAATTATTGTGCAGAAAACCCTTCCTCTTTCACTTAATTCCAATACTTACCACGCTCTCACGTTTTCCTATATATGACCGCCATTGCCATCTTCATGCGAAGAAGCCCAAAACAACCCATTAAAGAAGAAGAAGAAGAAGAAGAAGAAGCAGAGATAAATAATGGGGAACAGCTTGAGGTGTTGCCTGGCGTGCGTTCTGCCATGCGGCGCGCTGGACGTGATCCGGATTGTGCATCTTAGTGGCCAAGTAGAGGAGTACAGTCGGCCGGTTGCCGCCGGCGAGATTCTGTCGGCGCATCCGAATTACGTGCTGAGCAAGCCATGCACGGAGGGCGACGTTCGCATGGTGCGCCGCATTCTCATTGTCTCGCCGGATTCTGATCTCAAACGAGGCCAAATTTACTTTCTCATTCCAGCTTCATCGGTGCCCGAGAATAGGAAGAAGTTGAAGAAAATCGATAGTGGAGACTTTGAGAGAGATACCACAAAAGAGTCACTGAAGGCTGATAACTATCTTAAACAGATACTGTCGGAGAAGAAGACCGGCCATCGCCGCCGCCGGAGCTCCGTCGCGAGAGTTGCAGTATGGAGGCCTCACCTCGAGAGCATCGCTGAGGTCTCGTAAGCTCATCGGACTAAAGCTTGCTTTTTTTTTTTCTTTTTTTTTTTAAAAACTTTTTCCTTTGATGCAGCTATATACACTCTGATAGTTGTATGATTGTTGTATCTTGGCTTGTGGATATTTTTTTATCCTCTTTTTTTTGCTCCCACTTCATGGAACTGAGTGGAAGTTGTTGCATTTCTGTTTCTTTCCACGATGATCTTCGGGAAGTGAGTTGCGGATGAGAAAGGTTTGAAAAGTGGGAAAAGATGTTTTGAAGTACCTGGATCCTAATTTTTGTAAAATCCAAAAACTTTGTACGGTAATAGAACTTTTCTATCCATGGACTATGTACTCCTTTAGTTCTCTCTCTTACAAAAAGACAAAAGGAAACTTGTGGACTTATATTGTTTGTTTTATCGAAAATGGACAAACTTAAACAAAACAAAAAAAACCTACCGCATTCATTTCATTTATGAGGGGAATTGTACGATCCAAAATTCGAATCAGCTATATAGAGATGGACTAATTTTTACTCGACAGAAAATTAGTTCGTTCTTGTTAACTCTTCAGCCGTCAGATTATCACGATCCGATGGCTGATATCGTGCGCTAACATTTTTTGTACAAAAGTCGATAGCGAATTTCTGCTTCGCAAAAGCGTGCATATTTTTAGCTGTCGGATCGTGATTCGTCAATTTTTGTTCCTCTCATTTATATTCTCTGTATGATTTCGTATTAAATTCTTTTCTATTTATATATTTGAATTTTTAGATGTCATTAAAATTTTTCTTCATTTTTTTCCAAATAAATATGATATATAATAAATCAATATAATTGAGAGATTTCTAATTATAAATTAAGTAGATTATAAAATTTAACAAATAATTTTTAACTAATTTTAACACACGCATCGCAAGTGCGACATCCGCTAGCATATATCAATGACCGTAGCATTGATAAATGCTTAATCCAATCCTCTAAAGTTGCATATATTGATCAGGTAGGTTTTTCTTTAATGTATATGAGAAGAAATTTGTTTTGTCTACCGAAATTAGCACAGAGCCTGAAAACTGAATGTCGCATAAAATCCAATGGACTTAATAAATTTTCTACACTTGCATGATTTGTCTACGTATTCTTTGATGCAGGTTATAACATCTTTTTTAAAATTAATCGTGATGCATATTCAAAGAAAAATGCAGAAAAATCTTTTTACTCACCAATGTAGATCCAGTTAATTAACAGGACTGGATATTAGAAGATCATAGTTTACTTCTCATGAAAATTAGATTAAAAATTTGAATCTCAATAACACCTATTTAGGAAGATTGTTTATCATTCAGGATTTAATCGAGATGCATAATAGAAATTGAATTCTACAGTCAAAATCAAAAAATATCTTTTAGAAATTATAAGAATATTTGTGTTTTTATACATCTATAATTTAAATTATATTTTTATACTTTATTGATCATGTAAGATGATATAACTTTTTTTGACCTTTTTCTTAAAAGACGAAGGCAGTTAACTTGACGATGATAATTTTGTCATTCACATAGTTAAGGAGGTATAAACGTAATTTCGAATTATAAAGGTATATTTTTATAAATTTGAATTATCATAAATATAAAAATACAAATGCCTCAAATTATACATAGAAAAGCTATTCAAACTCCAACTAACAAGTTATAATTGACATGTTCATCAAACCATTAACAATTTATAAAATTTGGTAGGCAGTATTGCTACTCTAGATCTTCTAAAATCTCATTTGCCAACTCCACTGCAAATTGTCAATTTTCAGTTTCAAACCACCAGAAATACCTATTAAAATATTTATTTATTTTTTTCAGATAAAGTAGGTCATAATAGTTTTATCAAAACTACAGCTATTATGGTTATGGATGACATGTTGCCCATTAAAGCCAATCATTTACAACCTTAAATTGGTAAAATAAAAAATAGCTAATAATTATTGACTGATCTCTTGGAAATTGTAAACCATGTTCCTGCTATTAAGTTTCTCATGAATTTATAAATTAGCTGTTGCTAACATGATGTGCAAAGGTCTATTGAGCGCAAGACGTTAAAGTATTGCTACAAAAACCAGTCATGTTTGAATTCTATCACGCCTGCTTGCTTTCTTAAATAATAATCTATTTCAAAGCTCTTACAAATCAGCGCATATCTTTTTAATTTTTTTTAGAAAAATTACTGGTCAGCAGCTCAATAGTGTTCGAACGGCTAGTTTAGTATTTATTAAAGGGTTGATTTGTTCAAATTTTATGAAGTATACTTTTTTTTTTTTTTTTTTGAAAAAAAAATCCTAAAAATTAACTTGCACCAACTGCTAATGAAAGATACAGGTCAACCAACAACTTAATAAGTTTTTAAAGTTTCCAAACAAGGTTTCAAAAGATTTTTCACCTAGGAGGTACAAACAGGTTAAAATTTTATCTCGTACGGTATTCATACAATATCCGACAGGGGCGGATAGGACCAGACACGTGCAATATTATATTGTATATATAGTATATTATTAAAAATTATTATATTATATATTTAAATATTTAATATAACTTATATTATTTATAATACTCTTTATTACCGTGTCCGAACCATACCAATTAATATCCTACTCTCCGTATTTATGTCCCTACTTCATAGTTTTTCACACTGCTAATCATAGAATACACAAGATTTCTATTATTTTATATTAAAATTTAGTTGCATATCTCGACATAAATGAAGAAACAATCACGGTAATAAAAAAAAGGTGGCTCAAAGTTCTGATTTGTAATCTTTTAGCTTGAAAAAAATACTGTAAAGATCCATCCCACTTGAATTTTAGAATGTAAGCTTCACTGACATATCTTCTTCAACTACACTTTTATAGTCTAAAAATCTCCTTCAGGATGTAATCAAATTCGGCGTGGATCGTGCAGGATCACTACTTTGATGTAGGAAAATTTTTGTATTGTTTAAACGCATGTAATCGCTGTGAAACTAAACATATACCAAGATGAAATCTAGACACAGGTTTGAGTGATCAACCCATCTCACTAACATTTGCACTCGCTCTAATTCGACCGGCCGGTGCAATGAGGCTTGAGGACCTTCGCAGAAAATTCTATTATGAAACAGTGTTATTTTTAGATTTATCTGTTTCGACGATCGTATGAAAATTGGTCGGTTATAAATACACTTTTTCACGACGGTCTCAAAGAGATAGTGGTAGTTTGTGAAGCGATTTTTTTTTTCTAATTTTGACCGCTGAATTCGATTTCTATTTTATATCTCGACCGAATACTGACGATAACGGTATGAGGTATTAATAGTGGTACTCTGCTATCTAGATCAAAGTCAAGATTTTAGGTTGGAGCTATACCAACCACATGGTGCCATAAGATATTTATAGGTTGAGTGACTTGCATCAGCATAACTCAGGAATTGTAGCATTTATACCAATCGTGCCCTAAGAGGTTGGACCGAAGTTGTAGTACTATTCGTAGTGTGACGTTATCATACAAGTATTAATGCATCGAATTTTGTCAGTATAGGTAGATATTGTTTGAAACTAATTATTAAGATTACTATAAATTTTTTATTATAGCTAAAAAAAAAGAAATCTGAACTAAGCTCGTTCTTAGTCAAAGCTCAATTACACCCAAGAAAAGTTTAGAGATCAAAATCGATTGTTGTGCAATCAGGGAGCTCAAATCAGGTTGCTTACATACAGCTGTTAGTAGTTCTATTTTATTGCAACAAATGCAAATAGGCTCAGACTCTTGGATCTGGCTCTGCAGCAAGTGCTCTTGCGCTAGTTTCAATGCATAATTAGGGTTTTTTAATCATTCCATGCATGATTAGGATTCAAAATTAATCAATAAAATTGATTAATTAAGATAAAATAATTGTGCCTACAGCTAAGAAATCTTGGAGTTTTATAAGCGGGAGGGCGTGGAGTGGGAGTGGATTCCGGAATAAGATAGTTTTATATTATTTTCAACTTATACGGATATTGGTTAAACACCGCTCAGATGCCATGACGTGTTAAATTTTATTTTTTTCACGGCTAAGCCTACTTTTGACGGGTTTAGACTTAGGCCCAATTATAGTTTGATAGAATGGCTGATTGTGATAATAGCCATAATGAGAAAGTAATTCTATCATTAAAAAAAAGTGGTTGCATGATCATGTCCATTTCAAGAATCCATTAACCAACATTATGGTCAATATGTATCATGGATGGAGCATCGGATCATAGCTGTTATAAACGTAATACTGGAACGTAATACTGGAACAACTCCCAAATTGATTTTATGGAAAACTACGATATTTTTTTTTTTTTTCATTTACAACGAACCCCGCCCTGGTTATAAACGTAATACTAGATCTCATAAAAATCTAAAAAAATTTTAAAAAAATATTCATAAATAAATTTTTTGGTTCTCCAAAATGTTAACAATGAGATAAATATTTTCATCGAAAAAAAATAAATTTTGGGAGTGGAGGCTGAAACGGTTACAGTGATTCGTAGGAGGTTGATCCCAACAAAACTTTACTTGTGATATGTAATTACCCCTTGATTTTATATTATCTACGCTGTGTACGTGCTAATGTAACACGCAGGGCATGGTGTTCTTGTGCATACGTGCACGGCATGCACTTGCATTCGTGACCCATGATATATTTCTCCGACATTCACTTCACAAGTACTTTTCAGGAAAAATAAATACTTTTAAAGAAAGGACTTCACAAGTTCTCATTCTAGTACTAGCGTAAATATCTATTGGAGTTTTGTCAGTGGCGGATCCAGGAATTTCGTTAAGTGGGGTCAGAAAAAATAAATAATATTTTATGATAATACAGTAATAAAATGCTAACTTTAATTTTAGAAAATTCGTAAGTATTTAATTGTGAACTACAATATAAAATAGTTCAAAATATTTGCGAACGTCTAAGAACACACAAAAATATAAATTCAAACTCTGCATTTAATCGTAATAAATACAAAAAAAAAAGAAGTAAAAAATTATGAAAAAAAAAAATCAAATTTCATTCAACAGCAAAATCAAACATTAGGATGTTCGTAAATATTTTGGAATGTTCGTAAGTATTTGTAAATATTACGAGATATTTTAGAGTGTTCATAAATATTTTTGGGTGTTTGTAAGTATTTTTTAATATTCTGAGGTGTTCGTGAGTGTTCTAAATAATTTTGGAATGTTCTGAAATGTTTGTGAATGTTTTATGATATTCGTAAGTGTTTGTAATAAGTTAGATAATTTCATATACAAACTCTAAAATTTTTTAATATTTTTAATTTTTGAATAATAAAAAAATTATTATATAATACACTACACACACACACACACACACACACACACACATATATATATATATATATTATAAAATCAAGTGGGGTCATTTGACCCCACTTGCAATAGTGTGGATCCGCCCTTGAGTTTTGTGATAACAATTAATTAATTATTTATTTATATTTAGAAATGTTTAAAATATGATAAAAATAAAATTTGATTTGTTCTATAATTTACATATCTAAAATTATTTCTAAACATATTAAGAAGTTCCATTTAAATTATTTTTGTATTTATATCTTACCAAAATAATGTTGGAGTTGCTAGGACTGCCGGAACTGCGATGATCGTGTCAGACGTCCGCCGGAGTTCAGGTAACATTGCCGTTGGTCAGCCAGCAGGTGGCCTGAGCGATGTTTATGATTAGCACCACCGTTTAGTTGCCAATCATCTCACTATGTTAGATATAGACAGCACGCTCCCTCTCCCATTAATTTTCACAATTAGAAAAAAAATGCAACGTGGACATTTGATGCAGGGAGTGCTGATCCCATTTGTTCATGTCTATGAGATTAGCATACGCATAAACGTATGGAAAAAAATTACGATTATTTTTTAGAAAATTTTTCAATATAAATGTTATAATTCTGATGAGATTTACAATTTTTATTTTGAATTTTTTTTCAAAAAATATTTTTAATTAGATTTTTTAGGCCTTCAAAATTTAACGAGTTTGAAGCGAATTTAAAAATTATTTTAAAATCGTTAAACTTTGGGATTCTAAAATATCTATTTAGAAATATTTTTTAAAAAAAAAACTTTCAACATACAAAATTATAAATCTCATCAATAAATTTTTATGTTGAAATTTTTTCAAACAATTATCGCAATTTTTTTGTAAAAAAATTCATACTGTATGTGTATGACAATTCCATACCTACGAGCATATAGGATCAATTTTGTTTGATGCAGTACATAGATGTTGGAATGTGGTTAATGTGATGAATGAATTAAATTAGGAAATGGGAGGGTTAAGTAGTATAAATAATTTATTATTCATGAAGCTAAACTGTGCCAAGGTTAATATTACCAGTCATGATGGCCTTAGGATGATGCCAGCCTGGTCGCACACTGCTATTTGTGTTTATCAAATGCAATGCATCGAAAAGTTTATTTATCTACAATCACAAAGGCGGAGTATTAACTGAATATGTACTTCTAAATTTAGAACTGTCGACAAATATACATTCTAGGAACTACATCGTCGCTGATTCTTTTTTTTTTTTTTAATCTTTAAAGAAATAAAAAAAATTGGACGGAAGGCAAAAGCAAACCCTTCCGACTGTATTGATATATGTAGTTAATTAAATCAAAATGCTTTGAGCAGAGTGAAAGATAAGATATTGATCAAGTCATATTAGTCCTTTACAAAATTTGTATAATAAATTTATTGAATTATAGAAACAAAACAATAAAAAAGTGACCTTGCTTTGCAAAACAACTTGTGTATTCGTTTCATGAAGATATCATTGGTAATGCTTGTTTATAGTTTATGAAGCTTGATTGAGTACATGTTATAAACATTATTAAGATGAAAATTTCTATGGATGTTTTTACAAGTCGTTAATTAATTTTATTTTCTTTTACTGTCTGAGAAATCTTCAACATAAAATTGACTCCTGAGGTTGCTGCTGTCTATCCAACAGTGAAACAGATGTAGAAACAAGAAGTTCAAAGAGCAGAGGGGATTAAAACAAAGATATAACATCGATCTAACATTGTATATTGATGCATATAACACGACAGGAGAGCCCACATTGTATATTTGCGGATCATACGCATATGGTTACAGAAACATTTCAATGCTACCCCAAAGACTGAAGCAGGATGGATTACAGAAATCCATGCAATCAAAACACATGCTGACTGATTGTTTGCAGTGGAAAACGTTCAGTGATCTGAAGCGACCTAGAACAATCCTGGAGCAGGAACAGTTGCTGTGGAGCTGTACTAGAGCAAGAAGGCCTGCCATGCCTTCATAGCGAGAAAATTGGAGCTAAAGCTATATCACTTCAATTCAGATGCCTCTCATATTGCTGATGTATACTAGTAGATTTTCTTTTTCCTTTTTTTTTTTTTTTTTTTTTTTTTTGTGAGAAATAGATTTATACTTTATTAAAGTATGAATAGATACAGTAAATTTGTTTTCTTCATAATCAGTTTTCCTACAATAATAGAAGCACCAGCAAGGCTCGTTTTGTGATTGTAATATCTTTAACCTTGCTGGGATTCTGGAATTATCACCGGTAGTTCTGAAGGTTCGACGGATTTTCAAGCTTGAGCACCCGTTCATTTCGTGGAAACTGTACATAATTCAGTTAGAAGGACTGAAAATAGTGTTACGTACAAAGCCTCAGCAAATCAACATCAGCAGAAAGTGGCATTTAAATATAGATCTTTTCGCTGTGGTTGAATATCATTGAATTTGAAGCATATTTTTGTTTATTCCAAGTTTGCCATGACTTATCACTGGAAAAGTTGAAGGTTAGTTGCGCTTGAGCATCTTCGCTGAACATATAGTTTCCAAATTATTGTTTAGTGCAGATGTCAACTGAATATGAAATTTTACAAAACACTGAACTCATTGTTCATAAAATCCTCCACACAATTCAATATAAACAATGAATATCCAACCATCACTAGATATGCAGAAAATTGAATGTGCTCATAGTGAGTCAGGTACTCGGTCATTATTCTTTAAAGAAAACATGTATCGAAACAGGTCTTCATGAGCCTTTATAGCAAGTAGCTTTCTATAAACTTTACATACATTTTTGATGCATGGGTGAAGTTTAAATACCAGCGTTAAAATATCTTATTTTGAGCTTGTTCGAGTAGAAAGTCAGTCATGCAAATGGTGCCAAAATTTTCAGAGAAACCGCAGGAACATCTAAGGCTATCTAAACTCTCAAGACATCTTACTTAATGCAGAGGGTCAAACAACATGACGGTCTGGTCAAGTTCATTCAAGAGTACACATCAGAATATAGGATCTATCAACCACATAGCATGGACAATGCCCATGTGGTATCAATGGGTAGAAGTAACTTTTAAAGAAAACATGGAAACAAGAGTAGAAGATCAAGGAACTAGAAGAACCGAGAAATGGAAAAATTAGATTTTATTTTAGATTAGACTAAAATCTATTTTTCTAGCTCCATGCTCTCTACTACTTTTGAGGTCCAAAGAGAGCATGTACTGCTCCTGCCAATTGAGTATGTCCATGCATTTGGAGCAGCATCTGCATATGCTTAGGTGTATGTCCTTGCATATATTACTGTACTGTCCACACGCATACACACTGTAGCAACTTCCAAATATCGCCAACTGTTTACAAGATGATTATAACTAATCATTTGACTTGGATGTGTAACAACCATGTCAAACCAAATTCAAGTCTTTAAAGGGTTAATTATTCATCTGAATTTACAAAACAATATAAGATCTCAAATTTTCAAATAATAATCTCAAAGGGCTAAATCATCACTACGGGGGATAGAAATACAAGCATAAAGGAGAAAAAAATGCACTCCCTATCTTGAAACAAAAAATTAGACATTTTAGACATGCTATCTAACTATCTAAGAATTTCTGCTTAGGCAAATCAGTTACCTGTCCGTGTCACCACTCACCACCACTGAGGAAATTGAACAGCTCCAGGCACTGCCCATTCGTGTGCTGGTATTTTGGCGATCTCATCCGGGGCAGCATTTCTGTCCGACGTTATAATGGCATTCCAAGAAAAGCTCATCGATCAGGAAAATGCCCCTGTTTTAACCACCGAGCAAAATCAAACTCATGTATCCTGTTAAGATCATTTGCCAACTTCCCATGGCGAACACCGCCCCAGGCCTAATAACGCCAATCCTATACCGTTCTCTTCGTGTGTCAAATTGAAATCATGATACCTCAAATTCTCATGTCTCATTTCAGACTCAAGCAGCATTCATGATTGACCTCAAATACTTGGACTGTAACTCCGTGCCCCAACATCCACATAGACATACTTATTTTCAAAGCTTATGACAACCAATGACGTAAGAATTTGATATTAACCAAATTCTTCTTCAGTACGATCCCGGGCTTCAGCGGCTCTTCTTCAATCAATGAGATCACCAGCCTCAGCTTGTGCTTTGGTACTAAACTTTTCCTTTTCTCTTGAGGGTGCATAGATATTGTGAGTGGGGACGATTGGACGGTCAAATGGGGACACAATTCGGTTTAATATCTAGACCAGAAGACTAGACTAATAGAAGTAAGAAACGACTTATTTACATGGAAATAGCAAAAGCGCGTTTTTGATATTAGTAAAATAACAAGGGGCTTATCGCGTTCAGCCCTGCAGGGCCGAAAATACCTGAATCGGCTCCTGAAAAATCCCCTCTTCTGTTTGGGCCCTCCTCAAGATGTATGTATCACTATTTTCATTATTGTATAAATATTTTTGAAAAAAACTTTTAACATAAAAATTATAAATTTTGATAAGATCTACAACTTTCACATTCAATATCTTTCAAAAAAATACTTCTAAATAAAAATTTTAGAACTTTCAAAATTTAACGGATTAACGAATCGGATCTAAAATCCGTTAATATTTCGGAACATCAAAATACTTACTTAGAAGCATCGTTTGGAAAGTTATAGATCTCATCAAGAACTATAACTTTTATATTAAATTTTTTTTTTTTTTAAATACTAATACAGTAATCAAAACGGAGGACACGAAAAATAAGAGAATGACTGAAATAAAATATAACAAAGCACAAAGCTGAAACGTACAAGGTTTTCAATTCAGAACTGACCGCAAATAATTATGGACTTTTCTCAATTCAGCTCTCCTTTTTGGGATTCAACCCAATCAGCTTCTGAAAACGTATTTTTAGTGGCTGACTTCGTAAAAAATCAACCCCTGAAAATGCGTTTTCCGAAGTTAATTGGGCCGAATTCCAAAAAAAAATGAGGCTAAATTGAAATTATCCTAATTATTATTGCCCTCTCAGTTTCACATGGAAGCTCGAGCCCAACCGAGACGGAGTACAACCTCATAAGTCAAAACCCCGTCAAGAGGCTGCCAGCCAACGTCGCCGCAAGGCTTCCTACCCAAGATCTGAGGTAGGGGATTCTAGGTTGACCGGAGCAATATGCACGGGCATACTAACATTGACAGACTCCGTAACTACAAAAGTTAAAAGCATATGTCTCTTCTCTGAATTAAAAATAGTTTCTCTTCAACAAAACAAAAATAAAAATAAAAAATAATCGTTGACATTCTCAAGGAAGTGGCTGGCATTATTCCTACTGCACAAGTGTGTATTATTTTGATAGTTAGAGTTTTAATAAAATCCAAAATAAGTTGGTTCCCGCCTGCATCTTATAAGAATAGCATTCATTCTCCTTGTCAACCAAAACCAATCCTTCATTTCATTTCTCCATCCTCTCCATTTCTGCCCCACTTGAGGCTTCCACACCAAGGAGGCAAGGACCGTGGTTAAATGGATGCCGCCACCGCCAGCGTCGCTAAACAAAAGCAACCAGCAATAGTGAACCCAGTGGCAGCAGTCCCTGATGCGGAGAACCCAAGGACGGTGACGTTTATAGTCCGTGGGGGGCGAAAGGAGGATTCGCTGGAGAAAATCAGGCTACTTTCACGGGCATTCGCAGTGTTCTTCTCGCTTATCTCGGTCTTCGTCATGGCTACCAACAAGCAGGGGGACTGTAAAGGTTACGACAAGTATAATGAGTACAGGTAGACACCCATGCGTTTTTTTTTTTAACAGAATGAAACAAATGCATTTGTAATTTTATTGCACACTTGGTTATATATCTTACTTGTAAGTTGTATATACTTATATATAGGTATTGTCTAGCGGTGGCGGCACTGGCATTTTTTTATTCCACTGGACAGGTGGTGCTCCATGTACACAGGCTCAGCGCTGGGAAGGATCCCATTTCTAGAGCAAACTCCGCCGCCATTGTAAACTTCGCCGGTGATCAGGTACTTGCTGTAGGTTTCTGATATAGTAGTAGTTCAATCATAATGAAAGTTTTAAACATGATGAAGGTAGTAGTTGTTTCTCTCTCTCTCTCTTTTATTTTCTTTTTAAAAAAATTCAACCCCATAGTCAAACTATTTTTGAATTAAACTTTCAAAATATAGTGCAATACAAGAGATAAAATGTAAAAAGTGTAGGATCAATTTTAAGAGTAGATGGTTTTCTTTAAAAAAAACAAAACAAAAATTAAGAGGAGATGAGCTGTATATATTTATCATGACCTTTACTTCAATATTGGAATTGCTTGTTTTAAATTATTCTAATAAATACTTACATTTCTAAAATTATTTTTTAAGTATTTATGAAATTAAGATCAGGTCGTTAGTAGTGTGGCATGCGCATGCCACACTGGCAATGCATGGGCCCAACCTGGATGACACCAGCGTGACACATGTGCACCATTTGGACCAACTCACCGGTTAGACTGGCGATCCAATTATAGTTTCATAAATATCTAAAAACTAATTTTTAAAAAAAATCATTTTATTAAAATAAAAACAAAATCTCCATATTGCCTATGGAATGATGTTGGGAAATATTAATAAACTATAATACGATCACACCAACCATTGACACTGTCATGTGGTTTCGGGTCGGGGATGACATTCCTCTGAATTATGATATTGTCTGAAGTCAAGCATGATTTCCGGAGCTGAACATCTGCATATCTCTACATGTAATAGTGGTCCAATTGATGTGGCTAATGAACTCAACTAATATTTTTATTTTAATTTTGAAGATAATGGCTTATATGCTTATATCGGGAATATCGGCGGCAATACCGATCACCACTCGAATCCGGGAAGGAGCAGATAACATGTTCTCGGACTCCTCCGGAGCTGCAATTAGCATGGCTTTCTTTGCTTTCTTAGCCCTTTCCCTGTCATCTCTAGTGTCTGGGTTCAAGCTTGCTAACTCAACTTGCAAATAGTCTCAGTGTGTATATATGGTAGATTTGTTTTTCTTTCAGTAAAGGGTATGTTTTGTTTTATATTAAACACGGTTACCATTCATTCTTTTTATTATTTTAAAATTTTCTTGCAATTTTTCTCAAAATAGAATGTAATTGCAATTTTTTAACATACATTTTCATATTTTTTCCTAAGCTATGATTACAGAGCACTCGTGATTTTTGACCTACCAAATCTCATACGCATTCAGAGCAAAGAACAAGTATAACATTGGGAGCCAAAGCTTCTTCAAAGTCATGAATTCCATATTATAACCTCAAAGTTGACTTTGACTGAAGAAATAATATTTTATTTGACCCAAAGAAAAAAAATTGTTGTCAGTTGTCACCATGACTTTAGTATCTGATTAAATTTTAACTGTAGATATCCTGTAAGCATCATGATCTTTATTTTACAAGGAGTTGGTGTGCTGGTCAAAAACCAATACGCAATATTACAAGAATAAGCGACTGTAGAGATATCACCATTCACTGATTTAGGGGTAGGTGTAGGTGATGGATGACAATGTGAAACGAGGGTGCTAATTAGAATAAATAAGCACTAAACAAAATGCCTTCCATCAATTCAAGCTCTATTAAAAAAATGAAAAAAAAATCGACCTTTGTCATGACTTGTTCATCAGGCAATCAAGTCATTTGTTTGGATGACTTCAAGCTGGCACAACCAATCAGATTTCTAAGATTTGTCTTTTTTTCTGTACAACTTGTCATTCGAAGAAGGCAATATAAAAGAATACTGAAAGATATTTATTTGATTTCTCGCATGTTGCCTTTATTTAATCTAACGATATGTGAGGCCTAAAAGTTTCCTTCTTATCAGACCTCAAAACAAATGAATAAATGATGCTAACACTTGTATTTGTCTCTAAGTACATAAAAAGTATCAATGTATCATCTACACATTAAACAAATTTTATTAATAAAACATTCTTCTTTTCTGTCTATTTCTAATCAGTCTTTAGACTTTTTCAGTTCAAGAACGAATCTAGAAATTCGTCTTTCTGTTCTTCCTTTGTTCTTGAAAACATCGTGTCTACTTGCTGCTGCATCTGCGGCTGATTCATGAATGAAGTCACCGAATTATATTCATTTAAGGCGAAGGGTGGATGCTGGATTTGTGGCTGAATTGGTCTACTATCAAAGAAAGAGTTAGAGTTCATCATCATCATCATCTGGTTAGCATGGTTGGACACAACTGAAGGTCTTGTTGGCGTGTTGAAATAATTGTTGTTGCTGTTGGCGGGGTTATTCGCCGTCGACGGTGGGCCGTTGAGGTAATGCAGGCTGCTTCCTCTGGCGGCAGGCACATCATGGTTGTGCTTGCCTTCGTAGGTGTTGATTACCGCCCTTAAATCATGTGATGCCCTCTCAACATGCTTCCTCACCGGGCAATTTACTGTGGTGCACTTGTAGTAGCTCCTACATACATGAATAGGAAATTAAAGCACATCAAAACTATTTTGAACTAAATGTGTTTGTATCTTAGCACACCGAAACACTACTAAGAAACTGTAAATTTCCGTCGGAAAACATGTTCCAAGGAAGGTTCTTTCGATGGATCATTTTTTGTCGAATCCATCACAAAATGTGATTTTAGATAGATTTTGTGCGTTTTCCGTATATATTTGGCCGCAGGAAAATGGGCTTTTCTTGTAGTTTTGGTCACGAGAACATGAAGGGAGCATTCCATGTTACCAAAGTATAAACATGAATACATGATAGCCTTTTATTGAATTAGCATGTCAACTTAGGCGAATATGCTTAATCTTGGTTTCCAGATGAATATCACATAAGCAAATTGTCTTAAACTTCATCATGACTTTTGAATTGTTTCTTTTCTAACAAATATATGAATGATGCATCATGATCATACTTTTTCCATAAGAATTATATGGAAAATATAGCTAGTTCATAGGTCTACAAGCAAATGCAATGTGAAAGTGATACTCACCTAGGATTAGGATTTCCCTTCACGACTTTTTGTCCATATTTTCTCCACCTGTATCCATCATCAAGTATATCAATATCACTCATCGTCTGAACCACCACTTTAGGCTCCTTGATGGTCCTTTTCTCTGAACCCGATATATCCTCATTCTCACCTTCATTCTTCCTGAAACAAGCATAACATTTGTTAGCTAGCTTCCTTTAAACTTATAGTTCATGTTATGTTACTACTATTAGATATACAAAACCATATCTTTATTTTAAAAAAGAATATACATATCGCTACCGCAAGTTTAAGCGAAAATTATGTCAGCCTTATTTACTAAATAAATTCATAAAAACACCAGTATGTTTCGTTGCGCCTGTAACTTGTAGCCGGATCTAGCTTCGGTTTGTGAGCACTTACTACAATTTATTTCTTTTCCAATTTACAATTTACAAGCTATTAAATAAGCCGCAACCAAATATAGTGAATATATCTTAGCACCAAGCTAAAAAATTGTGGATAGATGCTAAAAAAATTCATCTCAATAATAAGCTTGAACTTAGTAAGTTATTTATTTATAATAATTCAAAAGAAGTTATTTATAATAATTCAAATGAAGTACCATCGCTTCGGATTAGGTTCGTCGTCAAAGTCATTGCCATTGCTTCTCTGAGAAACCATATCAACATCTTCATCGCCGAATGAAGCCGAAGAGTTCTCAGGAGTTCCAACAGAGTAGATTCCTCGACCCGGACGACCTTCGAAAGATCTATCAGATTGTTGTGAAGCAAAGCCCCTTCTGTTTGACTGCGGCTTGGGGTGGTTATGCGTGCCTTTGTAAACAATCTCAGTTATTTGTCCGTCCAAATTTGTCTCCACCTTCTTCTTCGTCGGACAGTTTGGATACGTGCACTTGTAGTAACTCCTGGGATTTTCACTGCCTTTAACTTGCTTCTGCCCGTACTTCCTCCAATGATATCCATCGTCCAATCTTGCCTGTTCTCGAACAGGTTTAGAAGATTGGTTCGGCTGGTTCATACTTGGTTTTACATCGGAGTTTTTTGGAATTGATTCTTGGTAGCTCCATGATTTTTGACCTTTAAATGGTTCCTCCTTCAATGAAAATCAAAGTTTAAATTAGTTGATTGCACATAAATCAAACTATAACAACTGGCTGAGAAGACATGTTAAGAATGTATACCGAAGAGATCAGCAACGAAGAAGGCGGGATGTTCGCGTGAACTGGTTTAGTATGGAAAGAGAAATCATCAAAATTTGATTTGTCTTCTGCTTTGTTGCTTTGCTGGAAAGTTGAAGAACTCGCCATATTATTGAAATTCTGAGTAGAAAAATTTCCAGTTGTTGGTGATTGCATAATCTGTCAACATTCATGTTTTGAAAACAAGTTAGTGCATAGGCAAAAATCCGAATTATAACAGAGAGAAAAGGAATAAGAAAGGAGATCAGAGTGAGAGAGACAAATTCGAAAAAGCTAATATCTAACCTGTAAATTCGATTATAACAGAAAAAGTACTAAACATTAATATAACTTAATATGAGATATATTAGGAGCAACTTTTGCCATGAAAAAGATCCAAACTCCAAAGCATATGCTATGTTCAACTAACAAAAACATATATCGTATATAATATTTATATAATCAAAACGTATAATATTACACAAATTTAAAGGAAGGCAAAAAAGTAGTTGAAGTGCTTACGTTAGATAGGAACATAGGAGAGTCCAAGAACATGGTGGGGCTGAGAAGATTAGAATTGTTGAAGTAAGATGAGGAAGAAATCACAGGGGGAGATATAGGCAGAGATTGAGGAACAACAGATCTGAACTTAGGTAATAAGCTAGCTCCATCTACATCGTAAGAGGTCGAGAAGGAGAAGGGAATAATATTCGGATTGCTGGAATTAGCAGAGGTTTCTAAGCTTCCTGATGAAGAAGTCATGGGTGCAAATGAAGAGGAGAAAATTGAAAGTAAGAAGAGAAACTATGTTTGTTTAATATTTATATATATATGCGAAGATTTGCAGAAGAGTTTGAGGACCGAGTCTTAGAAAATGTAAATATGCATGGTCTTCTATGTTGGTCACGTATGAGGGCTGGTGAAGTTGAGATGACTGCGAAGGAGGGGGGATCTTCTTGGAAGGAGATGATATGACTGATGGCGGCTTACTTTGTCAGAATTCGTGGGTTTGAAACGGTCAAGACGTCTGCTTACATGATCAAAATTCAAAACGTTAATTTTAGTTAGAAGTTAAATTCTAATATTCAATAAGTTTATGTTGTCGTAAATATAAAGCTTTCGTGGGATTACATTTTCTCTAGATTCATTTAAGTTGGAGGTTCAACTTACAATATATATAAAATAACATCTATAGCTATCCCATCAACTAACAGCATTTTTTTACGAGATACTAATACCAAACTTATACGATATTGCATCTACCGAATTCTATGAAGCAAGCATACGCTAAAATTTTGATCCGTATAGTGTCTGTATAGTATTTGACATAGACATGCCACAAGTACGATCAGACACATATAGAACACGACATAGAAGTGTTCAAAAAAAAATTTAAAATTTTTGACATGTATCAGACTTTCCAGACAGAAATATCTAATAAGAGTGTCAAAAATTATAAATAAAAAAAGAGTTACTTTTTTTTTTGAAAAATAGTATGTAGTATTAACAGAAAATAACAGTAAGTAATATAATATAATTTTTTTTTAAATATTATATTTTTAAATTTTGTTAATATAATTAGATTTTTCTTATATTAAATATATTATGTATGAAAATTATATTGACTATGATTGTATTTTTAGATGTTTAAATATTAAAAATAAATTATTTTCTATTTTTTATATTTTTAATTATTGTGTCGGAGTTGTATCTATATTTTTTTTAAAATTGGTATAAGTATTTATGTCATTATCCGTGCTTCCAGACAGAATTCAAAAGTATTTATGTCATTATCCGTGCTTCCAGACAGAATTCAACCTAACATAACAAGAATCAAAAAATATATTCTGAAGTTTACCCGCGGTGCTTCTTCTAACTATTAGTATTTTTGGTATCAATAGTAGTAAAACGTACTTGTGGTCAAACACATGGGAAAGAATAAAAGTCAGCTTATTCCAGCAAATGTTTTTTTTTTTTTTTTTTGAGAAGATTATTCCAGCAAATGTTATAATAATAATATATTAATTTGTATCTCTACTGCCAGCGTAAGTACTAGAAGAGTATGCTAAAAAATTTCTATAGTAACAAACTTTTATAATAATAATTTATAGGTAGCATCTATCTCTATTTTATCAATTGATTAATCCTAATTTTTCGATCTATACAGATTCAAAAATCCGTATTATTCTCTATAAATTACATAAAAATAAATTCTCCGGACGTATAGACATTGCTAGCAGGATTTATAGTTAATAAAGTAGAAGCCCTGCTATCGGTCCAACACGCTATGGTTCTTAAAAGCTTGATCATCTCAATTAATTGGACCAAGTACTAGTTATATTGAACTGTGCAGTCTATAAATGAATTTGATCGGTTCCAGCAAAGCATTAGTATCACAATTCCTGAACATCCTGACCTCTTTGTCGGTGTTTTATTTAGAGAAAGAATAAAGTTACAACAACAAAGTATTAGTATCACAATGCAAGATTAATTCCTTGAGAAGATTATCAGGCAAGTCCTGCAAAGTCGTCGTCGTCATAATCATCTTTTTTTATGACTAAAACGAACATATGTGGAAAATTTTGACATAGATGAATGTTCTCCTAAGAAACCTAACATTCTCGAAGACTGCCATCTGATGCAGCTGACTTTGACATTATAGCCTCCAAATATGGAAGATTGGCAGAAAATTACGCCTTCATCTCATCAGGTCAAGTAAATAGTGATATGTACGCATCAATGCCAGCAAAGAAATGCTCAACAACACAAATATTACTCTGAGTTTCTGATCATTTAACGTCGATCCTAGAACGGATTGTAGAGTCTCGTTGTTATTATGTCACTGTAGACAGGGGCCAGGGCTGGTTAATAGGCACGGAACAACACACCCAATGCTATTATCTTTGTAGTTTTATGAAACAAGTATACCGTGTGCCTGTTGCTTCCAAACTTCATTAGCTTCTTGCTCAAGCTGCAAAAGTTACATGGATGCTTGTCAGACAAAGCATTACAGAATAATATCTAACCAATATTGCCGCAACAAAGTTACTATTTATTATTGATATAAATATTTTTGAGATTAAAATCTTTTTGGAGATGTTGGTAAAGTATTATACTTGCGAAAGCAACAAATGTTTAGTATATCAGCATTGTTCTTTGCGCAGCACCACCACAGAATCCATGGACCATGTTGAACATGCATCAATATTTTGATATTTTTAAGGATTATGCAGAAACAGCATAATATCGCATATCATCTTTGAATTTCCTTCTTTCTCATGCAAGAGAACAGAGGTAGATTGCAAGCGCTTAACGTGTTTAGTATTACTAGTATGATGATAGCTAAAAAGATGGCCAGCAGAGATCAAGAAAAGCTTGAAAAAGGACGGTGGAAAAAACAAAAAAAAAATCAGTAAGGCATATGTTAAAGTTGGACACAAAATAATTAAGTATAAAAGTTTGTGCCCAAAACATTTTATAGCATAAATGGAAGATATAACAGTAGAATTAACGAAGCTTTTAAGCGGAGTTGACTTTCAATAAACTCAGATCCCGGCACATGCTGGCCATGTGCATAAACATTTATTTGTAACTTTTCAAAAGTAAAAAATTAAAAATTAAATAAATTTAATTATATATAAGATTTTCAGCATGTGACGTGCTGGTTTTGTCGTGCGAATAACAGAGACGTGCATCCGGCACACCGTGCCGACCAGCATATAAACTATGGAATTAACATCCTTCCACTAGGAAATGAGAAGTACCTGATAAGGTTTATCCCTCCAGTGAAATATACAACCACGGGCTTGCATGTAGTCGAGGAATTGCTGACAGAGTGAGGATTTAAAAGACAGGTGAAGCTTAACTTTCATCAAATTTCCACAAGCTAACAAAGCAGCAGCCAAACCATTAGGTGTAAGACCTTCAGATGCAAAATTGTCATGTTCTGCAGGCAGCTAAGACTAGCAAGGGCCAAAAGTCCAACGTCTGTTACAGAACAATATGATAGATTTATCTGACGTAGATTCTGGGAGAGACGAGCTACTGGAAGCATTGCAGTATCATCAATACCGTAGCATTTCTTTATATCCAATTTAACAAGATGTTTGCATCCAACGGCAACAGCCAACAGACCAGAAGATGAGACCTGTGAACATCCCCGTATCTCCAATGTATCCAAGTCAGAGCATCTTGACAACGACAACAACGAATGATCTGTGATGTTCATGCAATATGCTAGGTTCACTATCCGTAGCATATGACATTTATGAGCAACTGCTGCAACGCCAGCATCCGTGATTTTAACTAGCCTGTAAATGAAGTAAATGAGCTGACATTTCAAAGACTGAAAGTCTGAAATAAATGGTTGACAATTTTTGTCATGTAAATCCAGCAACTACTTAATAAGATAGGCCACGTTGGCTTTTGTAGATTATTCCGAATTTTGTTACATAATGGTTTTTGTAGATGGCTTTTTGTAGATAATTAGATAGGCCACGTTGCTTGGCCTCTCTAGCTTGCCTTCAGTAAGCATGTCAAAAAGAGGTGGTAAGCCTGGTTATAGTGGTGTGAAAGTCCAGATAAAATACAAAATTCTAAATTACCACCGTTATTGGACACTATAGCCTGAAACCAAGCAACTGAAAGTATGACAGCAAATCTGTTATGTTTTCTCTTTAGAATAGCTAATACCTTTACAATTTTTATGAATTCCTAGGTTTCTAAAGGCAATAGAGAATTCATGCAATAGTAGCTGACAAAGACTAAGAGATGAACCTGTAAAGATCGAGCTCTTGGAGGTTTGGACAACCATTCCCAATGTGAAGAAGGCCTTCATCGCTGATATTCATACATAAACCAATTTTTAGGATAGAAAGCTTGGAGCATCTACATAGAGCCTTTAAGCCTGCACAAAAGAAGTGAGTGAGAATCACATTATGCAATCTCATTGCTACAGAAGTAAGCTCACATACCTTCATCACCTAACTCGGTATCTGTAAGGTCAAGCTCTTCTAGTAGTTGACAATGTTGGCCAATCAAAGTAAACCCCTTCCTTGAAACAAGGGTACAAGATTCCATCCTCAGAGAAATGATGGAGGAGCATGAGCTCGTTATACTTGTAAGGGCCATATCAGTAATCTTGTGGCAGCATGTAACGTCCAATTTCATCAATTCCTTGTGCTTAGTCACAATGGAAGAGATAACTTCATCTGTTACTCCTGTGCACTTGCTCAAGCTTAGCTCCCTTAATGGCATGTTGAACGTTCCAAGAGCTTTCAGTCCAGAATCTGTTACCTCGCAGCCATCTAGCTTGACCGTGTGCAAATTAGTTAGCCCTTTTAAGATGGTAGCTAGCGAATGTGTTATCTGCATTTAAATGAGGATATTTATGTCACGCTTCATTAAGAACTAGAGTGTGAAGCCTCATATAGAAGAAACAAACACTTACCGGACAGCAGTAGGCCAAAATTAGCTGCTGAAGATTTACTGACCCTTTTAACATGAAAGACAATCCAGCATGACTAATTTGCTGACAGTTTGACAAATTAAGCACCTGACGAAGAAATACACCAAGTTATATGCTGAAATAGAAAGATAATCTCTTTACATACTTCTAAGGATCCTCCTTGCATTACTACTAAAATTATGCCCAGATTTGTAAATCATAAATTGGTGGGAGATAGACATTCTTTGCATTGGCTATGATGAGTGGAGACTGCAAGCATAGACATTTAGATAGCATACTTTGAATACATCAACATGTTATTAACCAGGAGGAGTAGCGAATACTAGTCATATATATCATGAACTTTTAGCAAATGCATTTGATTAACTTGATGTATGGTAACCTATGTACCTTAAGACTCTTGCAACTTTGTTTGAGGTTCTTGAGGCCTTCATTGATAATGCCAGAGCATCCAACTAAAGCCAAATCTTCAAGATACGGCAACTGTAGGACCGCTGGGAGGCATTTACTGGTTATCTGGAGTATTCAGAACACAAGATTCATCAGAAATCACACCTTTTATGAGAAGAAAGATAAAAGAATTCAAATTAGAGACAGCAAAGAAATTTAGAAGCTTAAGTCTGACTCAGAATCCATCACCTTGATTAATAAATTGCCCGAAAAGCTCAGATCTCCCATTTTAAGCGGTATAAACTCTAAAATGTAATTTTTGAATAAATAAATAAATAAACTGACATCGGCAAAACCCAAACGTTACCTGCATGTAAGAGAGATCGAGACTTATCAACTCCCTGCACTTGATCGCAACGAGCCCGATCCCGATATCGCTTATCCCGAGGCACCATTTCAAGCAGATAAATCTCAGCTTCGGGCAACCGACGGCAATGCAGCCGATACCCATATCAGTGACAGACTTGCACCTAGCCAGCCACAGTCGCCGTAGGTTGCGGCCTCGCCGACGGTGGCGGCGGCGCGATCGTCGAGCTCCGTCGCGTTCGAAAGGTTGAGTTCGACGAGCGAAGAGGACGCGACGATGGCGGAGATTCCAGCGTGGGAAAACCCGCGGGAGCGGGAGAGATCAACGGAGCGGAGAGTGGGGCCCAAGGCGGCCGCTACGGCGGAGAGGGCAGCGTCTGTGATGCGCGGAAGCAGGGAGAAGTCTAAGGCCGACGCTTGCGAGTAGCGAGCAAGTGCGGCGGCGAGGAGAGGCAAGCGGAGGGGGGTGATTTTCCGGCGGTGGCGCGATTCAACGGCAAGGAAACGGCGGCATACGACGGAAAATGATTTCTTGTCGATTGGATCAGGGAGATGGTCGAGGATCAGGTGGAGAAGGTCGTCGGGAAGAGAATCGAATGGGTTAGAGTTCGCTGGCGGCAACGAAGCCGTCATCGATCGGCGGCGCTTGGCGGTGTGAACGACGGAGCGGCGAGCCAAAATAACGTCCATTGAGGAATGAGAAGACGAGATTTTCTCAACTCTAACAATAATGCAGCGGCGAGGGGGGGAGGGGGGAGTTGAAGAAGACGACTATAGCCACAATTACAAGTATACCCTCACAATTATTCATTTGTAATTGTGGAAACCTTTTTTACTTGATCTGTGTTCGGGTGCTACAATTATACAATATGCAATGTGTACGTGCATGTTGTGCAATGGTTATTATACGTATTTTTATCTTTTATACACTAGAACTAATACCAAAATCATCTAAAACTTTATTTCTTGCCTTCATTAATTCAAATAAAAAATTTCATTACTAATGTAAATATTTGTGAAAAAAAAAAAATTTAAAAGAGTAAATTAAGAGGAGGTACGGTACGGAAAGGATTGACAAGGGTAGAAGTGTAAATTAAGAGGGAGAATAAAATTATACGGGAGAGGGGGGATATGGGGAAGGACAGAGGTGTAGTGCGGACGAGTACGAACGCTGACTCACGGACAAAGGGAGTGAATTTATCATTTCTTAATTTTAAAAATAAAAAAATTTATATATCACATCAATTTATGGAATATCGTATTACTTTTGAAAGAGCATATAGGATCCGGTCACCGTCCGATTTGAAATGGAAAATGCTTGCTTCTTCAAAATTTTCGTTTGTTGCTAAAGTAATATACGAACCTACTCAAACTATTTACTCAAAAAAATATTTTAATGATGATATAAATATAGAATTAAAGGTAAAATTTTGACTGCAGTAGTCTACAGAAATATTCCTAAATTTATTTATGCTTTCTAGGATTTACTAAATTTATTTATGCTTTCTAGGAATTTTGATCACATACGTGGTATACCATGCATTCAAATGCATGATTAAAAAAAATTCACAGATATTTTTTAGAAATTATTTAAAATTACGAAAAAATGTACACAGATGCATCACAAAGGATGAAAAAAATATGATTTTTTATCCTCCGTTACGCATTCATGTGCATTTTTTAACGTGTGTGACAACCCTTAATGATAATAACAAAATAAATATTCATAGATATTTTTAAAAACAAATGTACTTTTTTAGAAATTGTTGCATCATATCCGTATCTATTTTTGGTATTCGTGTCCATACTTTTTAAATTATACCAAAATATAATTTTTAAATAATAAGAAATTTAGAACAATTATATAGGATATCGAGTGGATGAAGAAACAGGCCCAGCAAGTTGATGCGCAGTGGGGACAATGAAAAAGAAACGGAGAAAAAGAAAAAGAAGAGAGTGGTGGACTAAGGGCCTAAGGGGGCGGTTCTTTTTCCGTACCAACCAAGGACCTCCTTCCAGTACTCACCGCACCCTAATAACAACCGCCACCAATACGTCCCCCCAAGTACCACCTGCTCCAAAAGCGGTGGACTTGGACTTTTCTGGGTAGCTTATCATATATCCGACCCGTTTCTCTTCCCCTTTCTTGGATTGGATATCCACTCATGCGAATTCAATTCACAAACAATCCACTCATTAGAAGATCCGTGACGGAGATAGCGGGCATTGTGGTGGAAGAGTAAGCATCATAAAATCTTCTTATTTCAGATTTTAATTTTCGTTCTACGGTAGAGAAAATTCTACATATCAGTACATGTATATATATCTCCTACTTGTAATAGATAAGTTCATAAATTCGTCTGTATATCGATTCAGAGTAATTTCCTCTTGAGTTTGAGCGTAGAAGAATCGATAATAGGGAGTAGCTTTGTAATCAGCACTGCTTGGAATCCGATGTGGTACTTGACATGAAGTTCTTGCAATTTTTTTAATTGGTTCCTAACGGGTCGGGTACCCATGAGTCGGCTACCCTATCCAATTATTCACAACACCATCCAGGACCCAGGTGGTATCTTGGGGAGAAACGAGATCAATTGCTTTTTTGTTGTGATTTGGCAATTGATTCTCTTGGTGAAGAAAATATTGAACATGATTGAAATTTGTAATAGATTATGCAACTCCACCACCAATATCTCGGACGTTTATAACTGGGGAGTTAGTTAACTAATGCTCTACTCCGAATCTCATGCTTTTAAAATATAATATCAATTGAAGAAAAGTTTACTCTAAGAACCAAATATGCTTTATCCTCATTTCTGATCTCTCATCTTTAGTGTTACAGAACCTGCTGGCCAGAATTTTCTTGCATAGGATAAGCCGATTTGGCACGTACATAACTGTGCACTGGCTTGGCCTCGTGGCCTTTCGAGTCAGTATTCGTACAAGCCGAACCGCCAGCACAAGTTACTTAAAAAAAAGGACTTGGTTCTAATTTTTGGTATAGACATTGAGTTAATAAATATTAAAATAATTTTGATTCATATATTAATCCAAATATTGCAACACATTTGAAAATTAAATAGAGTTTAAATTGATCTAAAAATTCAAATACAATATTCATTATAAAATTAAAATCTAGTTAAAACTATTAGAGAGTTTGTTAGTATGTTTTAAAAGGTTGAGTCGAGAAAATAGGAGTTGGGGAGTAAAATTGTGTAAAATTTGGAATGTTTGAATACGTATTTATATTAAAAAAATAGATTAAAAACTTAAAATAAAATAAAAACATCAACCAACGGCTCAATCTGAGCTGTTGGTTGCTAGAGCAGTTGCAGCAACGGCATGCTCTAGGGATAAATCACACTTATTTTCTCTAAAAAAGTTGACTCTATTCATTTATTTCTATACCTATCTCTTGTACCCATCCCTAGGACTCAATATATATCTTTGGGTTTCTCTTTCAGTTAATAGACACAAGGGTGAGAAGAAATATACCACATGCTTTTATATTGTAACATGTAGACCAGTAATTCCAACCTTCGTTCATTTTTTGAGTCGTTTTTAAAGTGTTTTTAACACTATCAATGGTTTCCCTAAATTTTAAGAGAAAAAATGTAACTATCATAATTTCATAATCAGGACGAATATATTAAAAAAAAAATCTCTTTTTTATAAAGTCTTTATACATTGGAAGTCACCGGTAGTACTACGCTTAGCACTGAGATTGCGTGCACTGTTATTTATCGAGGCTATCCGAATGTCTAATACAATTGGAGTCATACACAAGCACCGAAATGTAAGTGATAATAGGGGTGAAAACGAGTCGAGTTTGAATTGAGTACTATTAAGCTCAAGTCCAGCTCGATTCGTTTAGCACGAGCTCGACGAGCTTCAGAAGTTGAGCTTGAACTCGAATCGATTCAGAAAATTTTAAACTCAAATTCGGCTTGATCTCAATTCGATTATATCAACTGAGCCGAACTTGAGTTGAATTGAGCCGAGCTCGAGTTGAGCTAGGCTGTTTGAATTAATCCAAGCTCGAGCTCGAGCTCAAACTTACCTAAATGATTCTATTGTAAAAGATATTTGAATAAAGTAAAAAAGTTCGTTTAGGATCATAAGCCCAATAAGTCGAATAGCACAATGCTCAAACTCGGTTCGTTTAATAACTCGAATTTGAATTCTACTGAAATTCAGCTTGAGCTCGATAAAATTCGAACTCTAGCCGAGCTTAAACGAGTTCGACCTTGAGTTATTATAGGTCACTGCCTTTTCCTCGAAGAAAGCATGGAACATGACAAAACTTCATATTGACTTATGCATGTCGTGTCAGCTAATAACTTGGGGGTTAACTAATGCTCATTTTGGAATCTTGGACAATATAATGTAATTTGTGGAAGGTTCAATCCCAGGACCGAATAGACCCGTGCCGTCCCCTATCTGCAAAGTTTATTCCCAGTGCACACCTCAAGGAGATGAATCGCTCCCATCCCCACTCAGTGGGAATATGTAGTGAAAGTGGTTAACTTTTGGGTTTTCTCATGAGTATCACACTCCCACATAAATAAAACTAATCTTTTTTAAAATAAAATAATTTTAATAATTTTTCTCCTAATAAATATGTACTATGGGCTCAAACATTTAACTTTTTACAAAGAGCCTTCAACCGTAAAATCTAATTACTAACTAACTGAACCAATACTTATTGATATAATAAGTTATTAGCTGTATTATATGTTTCTCGTCTCTCGTTGTTCTCTGGTGTATCTTTTGCACATATACTCTAATCACTCTACTTGATGTATGATCTTTAAAATATTGTCTATCAAATAACAAATTATTCAAGCCTAACAGGTCGAATGTCCGATCCGTTTCCCACTACCCCTTGATTCTTCCAGGTGAAGGAACCTAAAAATGTGACCAAACATATCATAAATTATGCATCTGAACTGCACCACCACTATTATCTTAGCAGCCAATAACTAGGAGGGTAATTTATGCTTGTTTCCAATCTAATATCCATTGGTGAAGGTTCAGTTCAATTTTTGGAATTATTTTATTTATATTCTTGAAGATGTACCTTCATCAGTATTATCTCCATAGGTACATTTTTTTCCTTCTCTTTTTAAAGAGATGTAGGAAAAAAATAACTATTATATGCACTCTTGTACTGATATTCTATGGTGGAAATGCTATTATCACTCTACTATGGAGAGCGGCCCCATTTGTGCTATCTATTTTCAACAAGAATGTAGTATACAGATTACTCATAAAATTTCAGCAAATTCTGTCAAAAAGAGTCATACTTTTATCAGAATTCATATAGAACATGACGTGCATATCGAATTTTCATACGTCATCGCATATGATTATAAGTAGACTGATATAGGGTATGATAATTTATGACATATCAACAAATTTATGCCTATTTAATAGGGCACACGTAACAAATAGATATGTGGAAAATATACTTCAGATGCTCACACATCATAATTATAATTTTCACTTAGAACAATGTATGATTTAAAAATATAATTTTATTTTGTCAAAATAAAATCATAAAGGGACGGGTGCATACGGCTGCTGCACGCCTTTTTAATAAGTAAAGAATACAAATTGCTAATATGTTTAAAAATTGTTCAACCCTCCATTAGGCGATATCTTGGGAAGGAAAATGAGTTTTTTTACTTTTTTTTTTAATTAAATTGTTTCCTTTCTAGTTTCGCCGCTGCCTCTTTTGGTCAGAAGAAGCGTACAAAGATGCCAGTTTGTGATAAAATATGCGGCTGCTCCATCTTATGGGACGTTATTACTGGGGTGGCTACACATCTTCTCAAAATATAATAAAAAATTAGACGGCAGAGGTTGTATCTAGGACCAAATAGACTCATTAAATAAAATAATATAATCAGAATCTATATACATATATATATATATATATATATATATATATATATATATATATATAAAACTGGAAGATAAAAGTCGTTATGCCACGTGGCATTTTGAATAATTTTTAATGTGCCATGTGGCATTTGTTCTTATTCTAAACAAGCCGTATGGCATATGTATTAATTGATAGGAATTTATAAAATCATATAACTTATTTGAAGAATATGGAACGTCTAATATTACAAAATAAATATTTAATTAAAATAATAATTTATAAAAATAATCTAAATATAATAAAAATTAGTATAAAAATAATTATATTTTATATTATTTATTATTTAATATTAATTTTTTAGAATAAATTTTTATTATGTATAAAATTTTTTAACATTATTATTTATATGTATGATTATATATATATGACTTATAACCGTGCATCGTACGGGTGTAAACTAGTATTTTAGATTTCTATAAGCAATGCTTGACCCTCTGGGTCCACTGTTAAATGTATGTCTGGATTTGAGATCATGCTTGGCTGTTCATGATCACTACACCTTGGACGTTGCAGGACAACACGTGGAAATCCAGCCTACTCCCGGCCCATATGTCAAGCCTGCCAGCCTCTGAAACCACCTTAATTGCGCTTTTTTCTTATCTATGATTGGAGGCGCAACTCGGGTTTAAGCGATGATAAACCAATTAGCGCACTCTACGATTACACGGGATCTATTTCAATGATACTCTCCAATTCCCAAGTTGAACAATTCGTTGGTATACTTGATAGTTTAAGCGATGTAAACAATACCATCGCTCAACTACTTGTTAGTTCTTCCTCATTCCTACACAGATCCTTCAATAAAATTCCAAAATGAATAACTTTCTATACTCACACTTTCAACATGGGAAATATCTTTTTTTTTTTTAGTTACGAGACGAAACATCCACTATGACATACACCAGAAAATTTTACCCGACATATTCTTAACCACAGTTTGTTAGATCATTGTCAGGAGATAAAACTTCGAACGTGTGCCGTCCCATAACATGCCGTTGATTACATATACATACCTATTTCAACATCTAGAAATTTTTTTAAAATTCTGAAAAACTTCAATCCTATATTGTAGTTGGCGAGACTTGAACTCATCAGTGATGGTTCATGAGCCACAAACTGACAAGTTGAGCTACCCCATCAGAGACGACGTCCGAAATATCAAAGATTGCATGCACGATCTAGTATGTTAAGACTATATAAAATAACTCAGACATGTCTAAATACCTACAAAAGTATACGGTCTGGATACTGAAGGGTGGATATTACTCCTCATTCACGGCATTGCTTTCTTTTCTTTTATCTTTGCAAAAAACCTCATGAGTTCCTCCGTTGTCTTATTCCAAGTGCTGAGCTTGTTATTCCCCGTGGCAAACCCTGTGTGTCTCAATATCTGCATTTCTAAACGAAGGCGCAGCATGTCAATTGTTTGCTCATAAACTGGAAAATTATGATCATGGTGTTACCTTTGTTTTCATAACAGCTCTTTTTCGATCGCTTGATACACCTGCGAGTAATGCGTGGCCTACCTTCAGCTCAGCTATGTATCATCATCAAAAATGAGCACAGATTTTAAAAGAGCAGCATGAGAATGAACCTTTATAACGAAAATTCACTTCTAGAATGATAGAGTTTATATGTGATGTAAAACATCTGACAAATACTAGACATCTCAAAACACATGCAAATCATATATTTCTCCCAAAGATCCCCTCTTCTTGAGTAAACGCACAGGTAATTGCAAAAGAAGTCTAATTATTTAGCAAAATCTTAGAATGAAGAGTGCACTTACAGCCATTGAGCTACTGCTGGGTCGTCAAAGCTTGTGAAGGACAGGAGAGGTGCTTATCAGCTAAGCTTCTTGGAGTGCTTAAGTTTGAGTGGACATCCTTTAGTATGGTTTAGAATCTGTCAAATTTTCAGAAACAAAATGTTAAGTCATCATACCTTTCTCGTGGTAAAGCCAAAACATACTTCACACACTTCAAACATTCCAGCTGGAAACAAAAAAAAAAAAAAAAAAGAAGCATTTTGAATCCTGCATATCCAATTTTTAATGCAAAGAGATGGACAGTAGGATATTGATATGAATATGGCAGGAGCAGGATCTGGTGGCTCAGCAACTATGGAAGCAGGCCCCGAACAACAAGAGCAAGGCCCAGACTTGGCTGAGAAGGCCTTAAAAGTGTACAAGCGTCGCAGAGAACGAGTCAAGGAACGGGAAGATCCTGCAAAATGAAGATTACCTTATTAGTAGGAGATCAATGTATTAGTTGCTGATTTATAGGAGGATATTTAGGAAAGATAAGATCTAGTTGGTTTAGAAGATTTCTATATCTTAGGAAAGTAATACTGCTTGGACTCTTTAAGGCCAAGTATATATAGGGGTGTACGGGAGATATTATTCTTCATGAAAAAATATGTTTGCGTTACTTAATTAGTTTATCAAATTCATATCAAATTGGTATCAGAGCTTTGCAGCTGGCCACATGTCGAAGGGAGGCCGGCCAAATCCCCCCACCAGCGAAGGGGGCAGCACCGTCGAAGGGACCAAACCCCCTAGCAGTAACATCAACGTTACAATTGATGAAGTGCTACGCGCTCAGGAGAACTTCATGGATAACATGAAGGACTTGTTCAAGTCGTTCTTGGCTGCCCAACAGACTGCCCGCAACGCAACTCCGACACCGCCCAACCCATCTGAATCGACCGCAGCACCCCCTGGAGCGCCAACGAATTTTAATGCTGCGTCACCCCTTACGGGTAGACCGCATGTCCACTTTGGGCACTTCATGCCGGAACGGACACCATCGCCACCCGCACCAACATACTCTCCGTCGACTGCGCCGACATATGCCCAACCGCTATCATCAGCCGCACCATACGCCGCGCACCGTGAACGCCATCAATTTCCTTGTTTCTCCGGTGAAGACCCGCAAGAGTGGCTGTACAACGTGGATAAATACTTCAAGTATCACAGTATTGTGAGCGATCCGCACAAACTGGTCACCATGGCAATGCACTTGCGGGGAGAAGCAAATCGCTGGTACCAGAGTTTTCGAGCAATCCTATCCGCAATTCATGGCGACAATTCTCGGATGCCGTTATGGAACGATTTGGACCTAGCGCCTTCGGCAACGTCAGTTACACGATGGGAAAACTCCGACAAACGGGCTCTGTAGCAGAATTTCAGGCGGCGTTTGAGGAGCAGAAATCGCGGCTGCCCTGGATTCATGAAGAAGATCTGATAGGGAGGTTTTGCTGTGGGCTTCAAGACCGAATTGCTATCAAAGTGCTGGCCCACGGCCCACGAGATCTCCAAGCGACTTATAGATTGGCTAGACTGTTTGAGGAGGAGCAGAGGCTTGAGCGACGGGTTCCGACGCCAACACACGCTGGCCGATCTCCTCTCTGGACCAAGCAGAACCACGCGGGCAAGGCTGCAACCACCGAGCCGACTCCCGCACCTCCGGCAACACAGCGACATCAGGGAAGGACCACTTCCCTTTCTTGGGCTGACATGAAGGACCGAAGAGCTCGAGGACTTTGTTTTTACTGTGATGACAAATACGACGCAGATCATCGGTGCCGCGCACGCGTGTATAGCTTGGAGGGCCACGAAGAAGATGAGGACGAAGGAGATGACGGTGAACACACCGGAACCGAAGGTGGACAGATCTCACTACATGCTATTCATGGGATGGCAGGCCCACAAACTATTCGACTTTATGGGCAAGTGAAGAAGCAGAAAGTTTTTATACTCATCGATCCGGGAAGTACACACAATTTCATCACGGAAACCTTGGCACGCCACCTGCACTTGATAGCGGCACCCGGACGCAGATTGCAGGTTGAGATTGCTGATGGACGTCCTTACCCCATCAACCAAGTTTTTACCCAAGTACCACTGACGATTGAAGGTGCAAAATTCCTCGTCGATTTTTACCCGTTTCCGCTTGGTGGGGTAGATATAGTGGTCGGTATTCATTGGTTACAGACCCTCGGAGACGTGCTTTGTAACTGGGAAAAAGGTGTGATGAAGTTTGACTGGGAAAGCAAAAACTATGTACTCCGAGGAATTCGTGAAGGCGGAATATCTGGTACATCCACAGGCAGCAAGGGGAGTTTTTGCGGTCAGAATTGTTCCCAGCAGAGCGGAGTCACATACGCAAAAGGAAATTCCAGCTGACATACAACGGCTCTTGGACCAGTTCCCAACATTATTCGCGACACCTAAAGGACTCCCTCCCAAACGAGCTTGTGATCACAAGATTCCAGTCATGCCAGGAGCAGCCCCGGCCAATGTGAGACCCTATCGTTACCCAGTGCTTCAAAAAGACGAAATCGAACGAACGGTTCGAGAGATGTTAGACTCAGGCATCATTAGGCATAATACCTCGGCCTACTCCTCACCCTAATCCTAGTCAAGAAAAAGGACGGGACATGGAGGTTCTGCGTGGACTATCGAGCCCTTAACAACATCACCATCAAGGACAAATTTCCAATTCCCGTGATCGATGAGCTCCTGGATGAACTACACGGCGCGGTCTATTTCTCCAAATTAGATCTTAAATCGGGGTACCACCAGATCCGGGTGAGCAATGAAGATATTCACAAGACAGCTTTTCGGACTCATGAAGGGCACTACGAATTTTTGGTAATGCCCTTTGGTCTTACAAATGCCCCGTCTACTTTCCAATCCTTAATGAATGAGGTATTCCGACCTTATCTACGGAAGTTTGTTTTGGTTTTTTTTTGATGATATACTAATCTATAGTACGAGTTGGGACGAACACATTCGTCACCTATCCCTTGTCTTGACAGTCCTCCATAAAGGGAGTTTTTATGTCAACAAGACCAAATGTAACTGGGGCCAACATACTATGGAGTATTTGGGGCACATTATATCGGCCGATGGAGTCGCGGCAGATCCGGCTAAAATCCGAGCTATGGAGGAGTGGCCGACACCAACCTCGGTAACGGCTTTACGGGGATTCCTCGGGCTCACTGGCTATTACCGACGATTCATACAAGATTACGGAAAGATTGCTGCACCTATGACAAGTTGCTGCGCAAGGCGCCTTTCAGTGGACGGATGAAGCCTCACAGGCGTTTTCCACCCTTAAGCACAAGTTGTCCCGTGCTCCAGTCCTCACCGCTCCGGACTTCTCTCAAGCTTTTGTGGTCGAAACCGATGCCTCTGGGAAGGGAATAGGTGCGGTCCTATCTCAGAACAAGAAGCCTGTTGCCTTCTTCAGCAAAGCTCTTGCGGGACGTGCTCTTAGCCAAGCCACCTACGAGAAGGAACTCATGGCCGTCGTTCTCGCGGTCCAACATTGGAGACCCTACCTTTTAGGCCGACGCTTCACCATAATCACGGATCATCATAGCTTAAAATACCTGCTGGAGCAACGTCTCGCGACTCCAGCACAGCAAAAATGGTTGGTCAAGTTGCTAGGTTACGACTACTCGATTGTTTACCGACCAGGAACGTCCAACACAGTGGCCGACGCATTGTCTAGACAAGATCAACACGAGGACGGCCAGCAGCCACCACCCACTCCAGACAATGTTTCCTCCAACGAAGGAGTGTCGGGCACACTGCACGCGATCTGCTGTTCCTCGGTTCCAGCAGACTTGCTGAGCAACATACGCAGCGCGGGGCTAACCGACCCTACATATCAAACACTCCTAGGACAAGCGCAAGCCTCCCCGGACTTATTTACTTTCCGTGATGGGTTACTTTTTCGCAGTGGCAGTTTTAGTAATCCCAAATGACGAGCAACTTCGTAGAAGTATCCTTTTCGAATGCCACGACACACCTACAGGGGGACATGCTGGTCAGTTCCGCACTTTCAAACGGCTCAGCAATTCTTTTTATTGGCCGGGTATGAGGAGAGACGTACAACAATACGTACTTACCTGTACTACATGCAACAAAGCGAAAACTAGCTCTCTACAACCTGCTGGATTGATGCAACCTCTGCCAATTCCTAACTCCGTCTGGGAAGACATCTCAATGGATTTCATTGAAGCGCTACCACTATCAGATAGAAAAGATACGATACTGGTCGTAGTAGACCGCCTTTCCAAGTATAGGCATTTTATTCCACTACGCCATCCTTTTACGGCACCTACAGTGGCCGATGTTTTCGCTCGCGAGATCATACGTCTTCATGGTATTCCCTCCACCATTGTATCTTACGTCTTCATGGTATTCCCTCCACCATTGTATCTGACCGCGATAAGATTTTTATGAGCAACTTCTGGCGTGAGCTCCATCGTTTACAAGGTACGACCCTCCTCCATAGCACCGCATACCACCCTCAAACGGACGGGCAGACCGAAGTCCTCAATCGTTGCTTGGAAAACTACTTGCGTTGCTTTGTAGGAGAAAATCCGAGAGACTGGTGCGCATACCTCCATTGGGCAGAATTTTCCTATAATACTAGTTTTCATACTGCTGCCCACGCTACACCGTTTGAGGTAGTCTATGGGACCGCCACCAGCTATTCACGGCTTCGCTACTGGATCTTCCAAAGTGGATACGTTCGGAGCGGCTCTACGTACCCGAGACGTTGTCCTACGGGACTTACGACAACACTTATTACAAGCGCAAAATCGCATGAAACAGATCTACGACCAGAGGCATAGCGATAAAGTATTTACAGAAGGAGATAAAGTGTTGCTTAAATTACAACCATATCGACAAGCATCAATCACAGAGAGGCGCAATCACAAGCTACGACATCGTTTTTATGGGCCATTTACAGTTTTGGCTAGGGTCGGGAAGGTCGCCTATCGCCTACAGCTCCCTCCCTCTTCCCGTTTGCATAATGTGTTCCACGTTTCCCAGTTACGTGACGCATCGCAGCTCCGTTCTGCAGATTTCTCGCCACTGCCCAAGTTTGGAGATGCAGGGAACCTCCAGCCACAACCAGCAGCTATACTGGCCTCCCGAGTGAGCCGACGCCGTCGCAAGGACTGTATGGAAGTATTGGTAGCCTGGGAAGGAATGAACGAGTCTGATGCAACGTGGGAAGACGCCAACAGCTTCCAGCAGAGGTACCAACTCGAGGACGAGTTCTTTTCCCATGGGAAGGGGAATGATATGAATATGGCAGGAGCAGGATCTGGTGGCTCAGCAACTATGGAAGCAGGCCCCGAACAACAAGAGCAAGGCCCAGACTTGGCTGAGAAGGCCTTAAAAGTGTACAAGCGTCGCAGAGAACGAGTCAAGGAACGGGAAGATCCTGCAAAATGAAGATTACCTTATTAGTAGGAGATCAATGTATTAGTTGCTGATTTATAGGAAGATATTTAGGAAAGATAAGATCTAGTTGGTTTAGAAGATTTCTATATCTTAGGAAAGTAATACTGCTTGGACTCTTTAAGGCCAAGTATATATAGGGGTGTACGGGAGATATTATTCTTCATGAAAAAATATGTTTGCTTTACTTAATTAGTTTATCAAATTCATATCAGATATATTCTAGTCATTTTCAAATCCCATCCTTTCTTATATGTCTTTCTACTATGAAGGTATCCTTTATAGTTATAAAGCATTTCCTATCATGTAAATTAACTCTTTATTAGATGTCTTGTGCAGTTCTACTATGGTGCTAAAGCTCGCTTGTTTAAGAGCAACGCTCAAACCTTGAGCTTCTACTTTCTCTTATAGGTTAAGTGGACCCATATAAGATTTAACTCACCTTTGGCAGCCATTAACTTTGCAAAGACAATTTTCCTTAAAGAAACTCTAGAAATATGAGGGCAGAGGAGAACCCACAAAGTCATGGAAAATTTGCTGCCTTTCTTTATTGTTGAAATTTGTTGGGAGTTGGGACCCATTATAATGATGCTGATACCAAGAGCCTTGTAAAAAGGAACTCTTAGCAGCTAACAAAAGTATGCCAAAGGGCTCAGACAGATGTTCTGTATCAGCTTACATTATACTCATACATTTCTTGTTTGATGATGATGAAGGAATTATTTCCATATAGAATGGTATTTAAATGAATTTGCCGTCAGACGTGAAATACAAAGTCTAGCAAAATCATAAGGTGCTTGGGCATTTGGTGGGTGGTTACATAGTTGTCTTTTGACATGTCACATTATATCAGGTTATAAATTAATTTAATGTACTATAGGGTGACATAATATATCCTGTATATTGCACTTGTTGCTTCTGAGATAAAGAGATGAGATGTCAACAAAACATGGCATAGATGTTTAATAAGATCTAATAGCAGTGAAGCACAATACTCTAAAAAGAGAAACCAAATACAGGTTCAGCATATTTGACAACATCAAAAAACTATAAAGCAAACATACGAATTTGATCAGATAACTAATATCGTAAGTAAAAACATCATTGCAAATCAAGCAATTTTTAAACACATAATTGCAAATCAAACACTGTTTTAAGTTCTTCCCCTGAATTCTATCCTTAAAAAGTCGTTTGAAAAAAACTTGGGTAAACGTGAAATCCTTAATCACTTAGTTCTTTACCTGTTCATTCTGATGGTATCCGTGTTGTGCTTGTACCAAGAATGACTGACAACTGCACATGAGCATCTTCATTTGCTACAGCATGCTCTGAGCATGTATGCTTCACCAATAATCTTTACATGAACAAAAACCATCTCTGAAGCAGTGAAACCGGTTATTATCCCTAACAATTATCTCTCGACTTGTAATCTTTGAAATAAGTTTAATAGCTGTATGACAGTCATTACAGACCCTAAGGTTCTTCACTACTCGAATAGTATCTTCTGGGCCCATAGTTATCAGACCAAATGCAATGGCCAACTTTTCACTATGATGCCCAAGTGTGTATTCCTTTTCTTCTTCCTCTATATCAAACAGTACAACATCTGTTGTTGGCTTGTAACCCAGAACCTTAAGTTGCTTTCCTAACTGATCAAGTTTTGCATAAATTTTTTCAGTGGCAGGATGAGACTTGTCACCTACACGGAACTCATGAACAACACCATCCAGCTCAACCCAACTACACCCAGGTGTCTTCTGGATACCCCGCTGGATCATAATTTCTCTAAGCTTCTCTGCATCTTCCCATCTTCCGCTAGTTGATAAAATGTTTGACAAAAGAACATAATTTCCAGAATTACGAGGCTCTAGTTTAATAAGTTGTTTGAGCACATGTTCTGCCAAATTGCTCTCACGGTGTAACCTGCAACCACCCAGTAAAGCACCCCATACAACAGCATTTGGCTCAATAGGCATCTCTCTGATCAACTGATGGGCCTCCTCTAATAAGCCCGCACGGCCAAGAAGGTCGACCATGCAACCATAGTGCTCAATCCTATGAGTTATATTGTACAGTTGGGTCATACTGTCAAAATATCTACGTCCATCTTCAACTAGACCAATGTGAGTGCAGCTACACAAGATGCCCATGAAAGTATTCCCATCGGGTTTCATACCCAACTTCTCAATTTGGGCAAACAGTGCAAAAGAAAACTTCCCATGGCCAGTCATGGCAAGCCCAGAGATCGTAGCATTCCAAACAATCATGTCCTTCTCTTTCATGGCTATAAATATATTCCAAGCCCTTATGATACTACCACATTTAGCATACATGTCAATCAATGCTGTCCCAAGCACAGGATTGGAAAGAAAATCGTTAAGATCCATTAAAGTACTAATTTCATGTCCCAACTCAAGAGCTCCCAGTTTACCGCAAGCAGAAAGGACCCCAACCATCGCAAAACAATCCGGTCTTACATTCGCATTCTGCATGTGGAAAAACATCTGCAATGCGTCTTGTGGCATACCATTAGCAGAATAGCCTCCAATTATAGCACTCCAAGAAACAACATCCTTTTTCACTATTCCATCAAAAACTTTTTTTGCTTTCTCCATTTTCCCGCATTTGCTATACAAATCAACAAGCGCAGTGGATACGAATACATTCTTATCCATCACATTTTCCTCGATGAACTTGTGCACACACTCTCCAGTGTGCAAATCACCCAGGTGCGAGCATGCAGACAAAACTCGCACTAAGGTGAAACTATCAGGCTTTAATTGGCCCAATTCTAATGCTTCTTGAAACAGTCTCACCGCCTGCTCGTACAACCCTTCATCTATATATCCTGAAATAATAGCAGTCCAAGCGACCACATTTCGCTCAGGCATTTCGTCGAACACGTTCTTTGCTAAATCTAAGCGGCCGCATTTCGCATAGAGAGATAGAAGGCTCGTTTTAACGAATATGTTCTGATCGAAGGCGGATTTTATGACGTGGCAATGGAGGGTGGCGCCGAAAGTAAGGTTTTGGAGGTGGGCGGTGGCTTTGAGAACGAAAGGGAAGGTGAAGTGATTAGGCGAATGCCCGGCGCGGTGTAGGGAAGGGAAGAGAGCAACGGCGGCGGCGGGGAGGTCCGCGGAGACGAGGCCGCGGAACATGGTGTTGTGGATTGATAGCGAGGGATTACGAGTTTGGATGGAGGAGAAAATTTTGAGGGAGAGGGAAGGGTTTCCGGAGATGAAGGCGGCACGGAGGAGGAGGTCGAGGAGCGGGGAGTCGCCGTTGAGGTTGAGACGTAAGAGGCGGGCGTAGATGTGGTTGAGATAGGCTGAGGAGACCTGGCATTTGGGGAGGCGGAGGAGCAGGCAGCGGAGGGACGTGGTGCTGTCATGTCTCCGGCTAACTATGGTTGCCGGAGACGGCCAAGCAGTCATGGATGTAGAGGGACGATGCTGATTCAAATTTTCACTTTGAATCTCCGTTATATATTTGTCACAGTCGGTAACTGAGCTAACAAAAATTTTATAATAAAATATTTACACCACGCCGTAACGGTATAATATTTAAATTTAATTAATTTTTTAAAAAATTTAAATAAAATTTATAATTTTGATGAGATTTAAAATTTTTATTTAAGTTCAGAATTTTTTTAAAAAAATATTTTTAAATAGGTCTTTTGAATTCCAAAGTGTATTTTAACGAGTTTTTAAACACGCTTCAAATCCGTTAAACTTTAGAGTCCAAAATATATATTTAGAAATATTTTTTAAAAAAATTTTAAATATAAAAATTAAAAATCTTGTCAAAATCTACAATTTTGTTGTTAACAATTTTTACAAAAATATTTTTAAATAGATTTGTTTTGAATGTTACACGGAGTGAGTGGTATAATCATTGCACCCAAAAATCTCTCCTAAGCTAATAGAGTAATGCTAAATCTGTATCCTAATATAAAATAGGAATTTGTTTTGAATTTTTATATAAATGTTATAAGATTGTGTTAGTGTACTTAACAGCATCTCAACATACAACACATGCCTAAAATTTTACCCCTTTATTACTATTTAATAAAAATATGGTAAAATTTTGTCTACTAAAATAATTTTATATTTGTCCAAAAAAAAGCTCTGCCTTTTAAAAAGAAGAAAATTTTTTTTTTTAAAATGATAGAGCAACAGCTTGTACTTGTATATTAAAAAAAAAAAAAAATTTCAGATAATTATTATATTAAGCAAAAATACATATATATTGAAAGTTTTTCATAAGCATATTTTAGAATTTTGAATAAAAAAAAATGATGTACTCTGTAACTTTTGATTGAATTTTTTTTAAAAAAAATATATCTAAATAAACATTTTAAAATACGAAATCTTTATTGATTATAAAAATTTTAAAACCCTAAATTATCTATTTAAAAAAATTAAATATAAAAATTACAAAGCATAACAAAAATTTTATACTTAATTTTTTAAAAAATAATTAGATATGTGTTTTGGAATGATTATATAAGTTTGTCAAAAAAAGCAAAAACTTATTTGTCTAACGTTTTCAAAAGCAGGGGCATTTTTCACAAATCCCCAAAAACTTTTAGGTTCTGATATTTGAGAGCAGGTTCCTGCGCCTGATGAGATGGTATTTACCTAATTTTCAGCAATTCGGCTGATACATATAGATGCACTTCAGCTATTCTTTTCCATGGGTGGAATGAACAGAACACTTCTTTCAACCTTTCATTTCTCTTAATTTCTCCTACCAGTTTTTTTGATTTCTTGTAATTGCGTTTATCGAAAGTGTTTTCATTGATGCTTAAAGAAAATAGTAATCTTCTGTTGGAATCACACAAAAAAATTGTGCCCTTCAGTTGTTCAATAGCGATCTGAGTGGTGACCTCCGGCAAGAACTCTGACGAGGGTCTCACAATTGGTATCAGATATACCCCATCTTGTTGCGAGTTCTATAGGAGAGTAAAGGATCCCTCAACCAACTTTTACTTGTATTATATCTTGGAAGAAATAAAAGCTACAACTCAGTAGTCAGTCCCAAGAGTCTGCTGCAGAACTGGAGACGTTCGAATGCAGATCTTGCAAAACTAAAACTGGTGCAGGGAGAGATCTGGAAGAAAAATAAATAAATAAAGATTGGGAAAAAGAAATTCTGTCCGTCGCTCATATGTCTGTGTAAAGTATAAACAATTAATTCAACAACATAGGCGCTCATGAAAATGCAAAGCAAAATTAGCCAAAAAGAGCTTCCATAGTTGAACAAGTTACAATAACTACCAGCACGATGTAGTATTATAACAGATATATGCAATGATTGAAAGTGAACAAGTTCTCAAATGTTTATGTAGGAATACTATTCAACTGTATAAGCATAACTAAATAAATCATGTTGATTTCATTACAATAAACCAAATTAACTTAAAATTTTTGCATTATCAACTCCAAGTTGAACAGATACACACTCTACACACAGTTCGCTCTTTCCACTTACAGGTTGGTTAGAACAAGCACATGGATTGGAGCAAATAAAATCAGAAAAAGAAAGCGGGTTGTAGAAATTTCAATCAAGGCTGTACATTGTAGGTAGCTTTACATCTTAGTTAGTTTTATGCACCTTTGCCCTTTCAATTGAAGACTGTACACTGATCGTACATTTAACTCCATGGCTGGTTCGCTATTAGTAAGGCGGCATGATAAACAACTACTGTTTCCAGATACAGCTGAACTTGCATCCAATATTTTCATGCTTTGACTTCCAATGAATCAGCATTGAACATTATGTCACATCGTGGCTGTTGTTTACTCCGTCACATTAATGCCTTGTTTTTCGACGAATTTCAATTGCTAGAACTCTTCTGCAGTTAGGGAAGAAGCTTCTCCTTCAATCTATATTCACAGCTTCTCCTTCAATCTATATTCACAGCAGATTATTAAAATGACATATTTTCTTCACCTCTGGAAATCAGAACACAATATATGACTTAGTTCAGAGGAGGGTAGGTATACAACCTCTCATGAATTTTGCAAAGCCCTTTCCCACAAAAATAGGCACCAAAATTCTAGTACTTTAATTGTTTATGTGACCAGCTGTAGTGCCGGCTCTGAAAATATTAATGTGGAAGCACTTTTACAAGGCAACCAGAATCACATTTATTCTGACAGGATTCTGAAAGTAAAGCTATTAAGAATTGGTTTTTCCACTTAACAGGAGCCTGACTGAGCTAGAAGTTTTACATGAGTTTGAGTTACTTGGTTTAGATCTTTAGTTGATTACGAGTAAACTAGAAATTCCCATATAAAAGTGTCATTCCTGGAACACCTTATCCTACGTTATGATTGACCATAAGAAAATACATTCTTTTCCAAATAAAAGGAAATTTATCTCAGCATCATTTCGTGGTTAATGACTACCTTTGTAGTTGTTTTTTTTTTTTTTTGGGTTACCCTAGGACTTTTCTAAGAAGCACTTAAGTTATTATGTTGCCCTGTCACCTACTTGCAAATGTTAGGTTACAAGTTTTAAGTTTTACACTCTCAACAATAGTATCCAACTTTCTTGACCTTGCAACTGAGAATCATATCTAATGATTGTCATAGAGGACATTCAATCTCATTGATCCTTTACTTCAATGGTTTTTCATACAAATGAATAAACACTTATTAATTAAACAAAGAGTATATTTACTGATTTGGCCAAAAATCATACTCTATAATGGTTCTTGAGCATCACCTTTTTGTATGATGGATTGAATTGGTGGTACCATAGTTTCATTATTACCAGCAGATTCCCCAACCAACTGCCAATGCCCATCAACTAAGTATCTGTTCGGGCTGGGTGCATTTGCCACATATGGAGAAGTATGCTTTCCGCTGTAAGGAGAATTAGGTGTTGATGAATTACCAATATATGGAGAAGTAGGCTTCCCTTTGTATGGAGAAGTAGGTGTTGATAATATCCATTATATGGAGAACCAGCCTTGCCATTATATGGGGAACTAGGTGTTGATCTAAAGAGAGGCATGTCCTCCTCACGAGGCAAAGCGGACAAAATATTTACAGCATTCTCATCTTGTTTTAAACAAAACTTGTCTTCCACAATGTCATAAAAATCAGTCGTCCTCACCTCCTGAGCAAGAGAGCACGAGCAGCAACAAAGCCACAGAAAACAATCAGTAACGTCAGGATTGTTGCAACAGAAGATATATGAAGGTAACTTATATCTCTTTCTCATCTGAATTCTCCAAAATCCTCCATAGAGCAGACCAAATACACAGAGCATGATACCTGCTATGCCCAATGCCTCTCGAACAGCAACATTGTCGATGTTAATCGCTGCCAGGTTGAAAATAAAGAAAGGAGCCAGGCAGAAAAGAATAAAAGTGACTATATGGACATACATATTGCCAAAGCCAAGTCTCTCCATGTTCCAACCAAACACACAAAAGCTGCAGCAAAGTGACAAATATGCCAGAGAAATATCATCCCAGAGATCAAATATTCCCCCTATCCATCGTGGTCTATTCTCTGGACTCCTATTTTCATCTCTTAACATAAAAGAGTACTTCTTCTCGAATGACTTCAGCTGGAGAGAAGGTTGTTGATAGTTATGGTCTTGAGCTTCGTGATCCAATTCAGTTTCATATTCCTTTCCGAGAGGGCTCAGAATATTGTAAACACTTGCAGCAGCAGCTGCACCAAATGATACAGAGATGCATAAACCAACCCCTATGGCAGGACGCTTTGATCTGGGGTATCCCAAGTTAAGACCACACAACGCATACTGTGCGAAGCAATTAAGGTTGAGAAGACCCACCACAATCATCATATGCATCCATTCATTGGGCTTGTATGTTCCATTTTTGCAGTATTCTTTTCTCAGCCTCAGGACATCTTTCGGTTGCCATCGACACAGAAGAACTAGATGGTACAGCCGTTTTGGGTGTTGATAAAGGCACATGAGCGTGAATAGAGCATTAAGGATTTGGTTGCTTACTTCAAACCAAGTATCTCGTTGGGATTTTCGTGGCAAAACATGGTTCAACATTCCAGTCATGACCATGAAAAGAATTGCTCCAGAAATGGCAACGCAAACAATCCAAATGAAAAGTGCTATATTCATGGGATTCCGCAACCATTCCTTACTTAAGTCCAGTATAGAGGTCCAACTAATATCCTTTAAGAAAGGTATTCTGAAGTGCTTTGTGGATATCAGATGAGCAGGTGTAGGAACTGTTCTAGAGACCCCATTTTTCTCCTCTGCAAGTTGCTTGAACTTTACAGAAGGTGAAGGTAGTAAAGTGGAAGAATTTAGCTTCATAAAGCCTGCTTTCCCGGTGAAGATATTGAACATGCCTAGATGTCGCTGCTTACCTTTTAGCATGTGTTCTTGAGATGTCTGATTAGTAACAGGAAGTTGATCCTTGTGATTATCATTTGATTCTGCAGCTGGCCCCTCTTCTTCCCGAATTTCACCCATACCATTTGAATTGCCGATAGAAACCATCGCTTGCAATTTGATGGCTATTCTTCAACTTGCTCTGCAGAGGAAGGATCTAGAGCCCTGAATTGTAGGAGAAAACAAGCTGTTGACTTTTTGACAAAATTAATTATAATCAACATCATGATATCACAAACAGTTCAGAAATGGCGGAGACTTGTCCTTATTGATTGAATGACGTAAACCTTAACAACCCTGGCTATATTTCTGGTTATTTCAAGATGTGAACTGTCATTTTGGCATCAATCCGCAGCACTTCTTGCCCCCTTAAGCTTCACCAATTTATTGCATTCCATGCAATAAATAACATGATTGTGTGAAGAACTCAGATTAAATAAAACAAACACCATGCATTAGTATGCGGCAAATTAATAACATGATTCTATGGTGTCACCATAAAGGTGAATCTCTAACCTCTATCTGTTAATTGTAGAATGACTACGACTTATAATTTTAAATCCTCAACCTTCTCATAATAAGCAATAGATTGTAATTCAGGACTGTGCAGTATGGAGAAAAGCTTAACGAGGCAGGTGCATTCAATCAAATACCTGATTATAAAAAAAAGTAGGTAGGTAAAAAAGCTTAACCAGATATGTACATTCATTGAAACTCATAAATCTAAACTATGACTGTAATCGTAACTATTTTCAATAACATGTCTGAGAATCGAATTATACACTTCTATCTCAGAGGAAGTACCACAGTTAGATACTTAAATTGAAGTCTAGTATTAGGGACACTTTACTTTGCTTGAAGTGTTAAAAAGTGCAAGAATTAATTTCTAAAAGTATAAAAAAAGAGAGCGTTGAGAAAGTGAAAAGTATTGTTTACTTGGGCCTTAAAAACTTTGCTTCAACCATGTCTCCAAAACAAACACGAAATAAACATCAGAATATGTTTAGAAGTGAAGTGACTTCCGTTACTTCTCAGTAAACTAACAGCCCCTTAACTTTTTCGTAGGATTTGATATCATTAATAAACTTTCTTTACTCAATCTCTCCGTCTCTATCGCCTCCTGACCCAAAATTCACTTCTCCGCCTCCATTTCTCTACCCCCTATCTACCCTCTTTTCCCTATCATAATACCATGGATTCTGCTAGCAAAAACTTGAAATGAGCTATTATTTCTAGCGCTAGGATCATAATTTTTTTAAATTACTCATGGAAAAAAGTATACATTGGACACCAATTTGCATTAACCTGAAACGGCAATGCTGAAACAGATGTTTTCTTCTGTTTCTCCACTACACGCCTCATGCAGGGTTTTCCCACAACTTGCCACAGGCAGATGCGCGTCAATTTGCAAGTCATTGGCATCAAATACCTCACAAATTGGAACCTTTTATTATTTCTAAAACTAATTTGACTGCAACATCAATAGTTAACTTTGTCTATACAAACAAATTCAAATGCACCGAAGTTGGAAACATAGAGCCTATTCTAATACCTTAATCTTGAGAAGTAAGGATCTAATTGAATAAAATGACTTACAGTTATAAGCTAAACTAAACCAGATCGATATGGAGCAAAGAAGGATATATGACAAGGCCAATGACTTCTTTACAGTAAGAACAAATTTATCAGTCACGCGGGTAACACATGTTATTAAATTTCACTGATAAACAAACACGTTAACGCCAAATCAAAGCTTAAAGTGTTCCAAAATCCCTAACTCTAATTTCTCCAACAAAATCCAAAGGATAACAATCACCATCTATAAACCACAAATAACAAATAAGAAAAACACATATGATTCAACTCCATAGTAATAGAATGAAAGAAATCAGAGTTGCAGACAAAAAAAAACAACAAAAATCATACAGGTCATAGAAGAAGAGGAGCACCATAAATAAAATTGGGCAAAAGAACATAGAAACTCACCTTCAATCATGTGGAAAAACAAAAAACCAAAGATGCGATATTCCTCGATCTCTAACCATAGCCTCTGAAAAGGCTAAGGCTAAGGAACATAGATGAACAAAAATAAGTATTATAGTAAACCCTGGAAAAAAAGTGATTATGATATTGGTGAAGAAGCTTCTGAGAACCTTTAGGTCTGACGGAGAAAATTGGCAGGTTGAAGTTGGAGAGAATAAACACCACAACACAAGTGGCTATAAAGAGATTCTTGTGTTAACCAGATTATAGCATATTATTTCATACAACGGTTTAAAACAATTTCTATTTTAAAATATTTTTAAAAAAAATTCAACATCAAAATTATAAATTTTGTTTAATTTTTATTTTTAAATTTTTTTAAAAAAATCTTCAGAATGTATTTTGGAGCTACAAAATTTAACAAATTTAAAACGATTTTAAAACTATTTTAAATCGGCTAAATTTGTCTCAAAATATATAATTAGAAGTAATTTTTAAAAAAAATTAAATAAAATTTTATTAAAATCTATAAATTTATTTAGGAGTTTTTTTTAAAAAAATTAATTATAAAATTTTTTTTTTATTTAAATACCAGATAATATATTCTTATATGACGTGGTATAAACGTTTTATTTAGAATTTTCAGTGGCTATGATAGTTATGATAAATTATTAATATATTATGACAATGATATCAGATAAAAAAAGGAATAGAGAGATTTTTTCTTTTTTTTATAATTTATTTTTTATTTTGATATGATATGCTTTGCGTGGAGGTAGATTCTTTAGCAAGTTGAGTAGCGTCCGAACTGGTCAGCGAGCGAAGGCAGGTAGCGAGCAGATGAAAAGGAAAGTAACACTTTTCACATGTGGCTATGTTCAAGCACTATTGTTGACAGCTAAAGATTAACCTATTTATATCTTGTGAAAATAGTATAGACATTTCAGATAAATCTAAAATAAAAAATTAAATTTTTAATTAATAGAATATGAATTTGTGTAATTTATAAATTTATCTATTATAACGTATCAAAAAATTTATTATGAATAAAATTTGCTATAAAAATACTAAATTTTTTTCTAATATAAATACTCACAAGAGTTATGGAATATTTGTTTCTGATATAAATACTCATAATTTTATTTATAATTATCATTGAAAGATAGTTACATTTATTAATATATTTATTAAGCGAACTCAAACCATTTGTAAAAGAAAACTTTAGTTAAATAAAATTTATATATACTTCAACTAACATATTTAAAAATTATTTTATAAGCACTTGTAAGAATAATTTTAAGAGATAACTTTAATGTAATTATTTGAGAGAATCATTAGCTTTTACAAAATGATGTTGATTCAGTGAATTAGTAAAATTAAATTCTGCGTGGAGACTACAATATATTCTTTGAAGAATATAATCGAAAGTTTAAATTTCAGCTTTGTGAGTTTGGATAAACTTATTGTACTATTTTATTCGCGATCAAGATATAAGATTAGAAATAAACTCAACGTTGCAGATAAAAATAAAAAACAACGAGATCCTGTTTTGTGATGTTTTTGCAGTAAGTGCACATTCCAAAAAAAAAAACCAACTTTTTTAAATTACTCATTTTACTTATTTAAATCGCTTTTCACTTTATAATTAGTAGGTGTACTATGCTTCCTTCTATGAATCAAGCTAATATGAGAATAAATGTAACATGCCTAAAAGTAATAAAATTGCGTAATAATGATAACTAAATTGCAACTCTTATTTAAGGAACGAGAAATACTATTCTTCAGGATCATTTTGATCATAAAAAAATCAGAACTGATGTAACGTTTTTCACATCAGCCCAAATATTTAATAAAATACTTGAAAAGTGATTATTCTCACATCTCAATATTTTAAAAATACTTATTTTATACTTATTAAAAAAATTACATTAAAAATATTTTTTAAAAGATATTTAATATTAAAAAATAATAAATAATAGGCTGATGTCGACAACGTCATATCAGCCTGATTTTTTTAAGGTCAAAATGATCATAAAGAATAGCATTTCTTAAGGAACCAGCATCCTCCTATTTCCTACTCTACTCTCTACCTCCACATCCTAAATAAATATTTATATATAATTTTTCTAAAAAAAAATTATTTTTAAAATTATAGATATTTTTAAAATTTAAATTTTTATATTAATTTTTTTAAAAAAATAATTTTAAATAATTATTTTGAAACTTTAAAGTGTTAAGGTCTCAATAGATTTTAAAAATTATTTTTAAATATGTTATAGGAGTTCCATAACATCTATTTAGAAATATATTTTTAAAAAATTTAAGTCTTATCAAATTTACAACATATATATATATATATTATATATATATATTTATAGTGTAGCAGGTCAGTTACCGAAGGCAGAGGATTCTTATCCTCATTTAAGATGCCGACTCATTTTCATATTTCTGGCTTAAAAAAGTATTAAATAAGAGTTTATTTATCTTACATGTCCGAAATTTTCATTCTTAATTGCAATAGACTGAATCAAGATTAAAAAATTATTTCTAATAAAATAATTAATATCTTTTATCTGAAAACCCACTCCCGTTGAATGTCAAAAATTGTTATTATTCCAAAATAAATAGTACTAGTTTCACACCCGTGCGATGCACGATTATAAATCATATATATACAACAATGTTAAAAAAATGTACATGATAAAATTTTATTCTAAAAAATTAATATTACATAATAAATAATAAATAATAAAATTATTTTTATAGTATTTTTTTATTATATTTAGATTATTTTTATAAAATATTATTTTAATTAAATATTTATTTTGTAATATTATACCTTTCATATTTTTCAAATAAATTATATGACTTTATAAATTTCTATCAATTAATACATATGCCACATGGCTTGTTTAGAATAAGAGTAAATATCACATGGCATATCAAAAATTATTCAAAATACCACGTGGCATAACAACTTTTATCTCCCAATTTTATATATATGTATATAGATTTACCTTGTGTATTTGGATATTGTGTTGTTTCCGAAGTCACTTATTGTTTTAGAGCTATAATAGATTTTCGCATGGTTTTGCTTAGATCACAAATTCGCGTACGGATTTACGTACAAAAATTCTAAAAAATATATTTCTATAACTGAAAAATACATTTCACACCTATAAAAAAATATGTTTTTTACAGATTTTATATGCGGATCTATAATCTCAAGCATTTTTTATTTTTATATTGCTTTTCTATAAAAAATAAAGGGCTACCTTTCGTGATACACGATGGAGTCAGATGATAGCAGCCCATAAATGGCGCCATCAGTCCACCTTTAATACTAATAATCAATTGATTTTTAACATTTTATTTGAAAACGTGGAGTTCTTATCTAAGTTATCTTTAACATGTGCTATTATTAGACAGTTCGGCACGCTGGCAATTTTACTTATTGTGCCAGTTTCCCGTCCACATTCAGGCTTCCTAAAATCCGCAATTATTCATCCTTATGCATTAAAAAAACATACAAATTGCTTATCTAAATATGGAGGACTTACATAAATAAAATTGCCTATTAATTCCATCAATCTTTTTAATTTTATAAATAAATTTATCATTTTATCTATTAATTTTGACATCCCTACAATACTTATTTAAAAATATTTTTTTTGATAAGTGTTTAATATGAAAATTATATATTCCGATGAGATTTCTAATTTTAATGTTAAAAAAATTTCAAAAAAAATTTCTAAATAGTTGATTTTAGGCTGCAAAGTTCAATTGATTAATGAACTGAGTTTGAAATTTACTAAAACTTTGAAGCCTCAAATTATCAATTTAAAGTAATTTTTAAAAATATTTTACATAAAAATTATAAATCTTATCAAAAATTTATAATTTTTATAATTTTTTTTAAAAAATATTTATATGTTATCAAAATAGCTCCAGCATAAATTTGAAGTGAGAAATTTTATTTTTAAAATTTAAATAGTAATTAAAAAATTTAGAAATTAATTTGTATGTATAAAAAAAAATGTAGGAATTAGTTTGTAATTAAATATGTCGAAAGCAACCCTAACACCTCCGAAAAGTTCTTTATAAATTATTTTATTCCACGGAATATAGTTCAACTAAAAAAGACTACAACTTTAGCTCATCAAAAAACAGTACATCCTTTAGCCCAAAAATTTATTCTGGATTTTAATTTTATAAATATGATTTATCTTTTTGGCGTATAATTTATTTAAGAAAACTTAAGGTACGGACATGTTTGGACTAATTTTGGTGCTAACTCTAGGATTCAAATCCTCTGCCCAACTCTCTATCCTGTTCTCTATCCCAAGCCTTCAAAATACATATTTATAAATATTTTTTGAAAATTTTTTTAATATTAAAGTTGTAGATTTAATCAAGATTTATAACTTTCATGTTAAAAATTTCTCCAAAAATTGCTTCTAAATATTTGTTTATAAGCCTCAAAGTGTTAACGGGTTTTAAAACAATTTTAATATATGTTAAGGTGTTAATATTTTGGAACCTAAAAAATACATATTTAAAAATATTGTTTGGAGAACTTTTTAATACGAAAGTTATAGATTTTGATGAGATCTACAATTTTAATGTTAAATTTTTTTTCAAAAAATACTTATAAATATGTATTTTGAGGGTTTGGGACAGAGGGCGGGATAGAGAGTTGGGACAGAGGATTTGAGTCTAGCACAAAACATTTCTATTTTTGCATTATAGGTAAGTTAAGGCCGGAAAAAAAGAACTATGGTAATCAAACGTAACAAAAAAGACGTTATTAACAAGTACTGGCTTAATTGGTGTGCAAAATTAAATTTTTTTTGTTGATTTTTTTTTTTTTTCAAAAAGTTAGGAGTTCTAGTCTATAATTAATATTTATTAAGAAAAAAATATCTAAACTTTTTTTTTCTGAATAAGATTAGTCTCACATTGTGGGAATGAGAAGATATTCATAAAAACACTAAAAAATGAAATTTGCATATCAACCTCTTTATTGTATAAATTTATGAATCAGCCTCTTTATTTTTAATCCGTTAATTTTCTACATAATAAAATATTTATTAGAAGTATTTTTAAAAACACTTTGAAAATAATGTTGTTGATCTGATTAAAGTTATAAATTTTATATTAATTTTTTTTAAAAATAATTTAAATAGATATTTTTATTGCTAAATTTTTAACTATTTAATAGATAATTGCTAAGCTCTAGAGTCTTATAATAACTATTTAGAAATACTTTATATTTTTTAATATTAAAGTTATAATATTTTTTAAAAACTGATAATTTTTCAATTAATTTTCTTTGTAAATAATGATATAGTAATGGTATTATATACGAATTATAAGAGATAAAATTGAAAAAAATTAGGAAAGAGACTGATTTAGGATAAATTTTAAAAAGGCTGATGCGACATTTAAAAAAACACTGTTACAAGAGTACGTAGAAACTCCCCCATTTATCACAACGGGGAGGATGTACGGTGGAGGAGGAGGGGTGAGATTTAGTGTCTAGGTATTGGTGTCCGCAGATAAATGGTTGAGATTTAAGAGCGGGATGTTTTCGTTATTTAGTTATAAAGCTCCCAACAATTTTGTCATGACGGAGTTAGTCGTTATACATCTCTCAACAATCTTGTCATGACGAAGTCTCCGCGGCGGCCGGAGAGCGAGCCCCTCCTGCCGGAGCTGCGCCATGCGTCGGCTGAGCTCAGTGGTGGCGCCTCCGTCTCCAGCGCGGTGTTCAACCTATCCACGAGCATCGTCGGCGCTGGCATCATGTCAATCCCCGCCACTCTCCGCTTGCTCGGCACCGTTCCCGCGCTCCTCCTCATCCCCTTCGTCGCTGTCCTGGCCGATTCCTCCGTCGAGTTCCTCCTCCGCTACGCCGCGGCAGGATCCGCCGGCATGTCCTACGCCGGTGTTATGAGGGAATCCTTCGGCCGCGCCGGCGCTCTCGCCCTCCAGCTCGCGGTCATCATCACCAACGCAGGAGCTATCGTCATGTATCTCATTATCATAGGTGCACATAAATAACCTCCGCTTCTCTCTCTCTCTCTCTCTCTCTCTAGGATGTGTACGGCGGAGATGAGTGTTATCGCTTCATGGGTGTTGGGAGAGTGATAAATGTCGATTATATTGCAGGGGATGTGATATCGGGGACAGAATCAGATGGAGCAGTGCACCCAGGGATACTGCAAGAGTGGTTTGGGCTGCACTGGTGGAACACACGTGCGATAGCGCTGCTTATCACGCTGCTGCTCGCGATGCTGCCGCTGGTTCTTCTCCGGCGCGTTGGTGAGTCACACAATGAAGCTTAACCAATTATTGATGCTCTTTCTAGAAATGCAAGTGGTTGGTTGGATGAGTGGCTAGGATTTTTTTTTTATTGATTGATTGATTGGTTATTTATTAATATATTGTGTTTTATTATTACATGTGAGTCTTGCTCCTTGTCGTTGTGATGCAAGAAACTGTGCTGTTTGGACACGAACGTGGACAGGACAAACATGGTGACGCTGCTTGATTATTTATTAGAGATGGAGACAGTTTGTGGTGGTAATGAAGGTTCAAGACATCACTCATAGCCTAGAGCTTATTATAAGCTATTTAGTACGTAGGTCACCGAATTTTTTGGGTAGATATTTACCGTTCAAAGCTGTTTTTAGCAGAAGGAAAATATCTGGTAAAATAATAGAATGTAAATTTGACCATTCAGTGTTACCGACTTTGAAGTGGTGGTTGGTCTGGATATTGGTGGGTGGAATAGTTAATTGGCTAAGTCTGCTGAAGCCTTCAGCCTACTTAATGTTTTATGTTTACTGCTGCTATTTGTTTGAGTGGAGGATGTTCACTGCTTCTATTTAGAAGAGAACAGAGACGTTTAGCTTCAGTTGTTAGTTTGGATGACATATCGAGTCTGTATTAGAAAGAATGCAAATTCAGTTCATGATACGATAGCCGTCAATCCAACCTTAATTGACATATGAGCTTATGAAAAGGTAGTAGATGCATAACAAGTCTGAGTCTTGGATTTCTGAATGGACATGGTATCTGCTCATAATTCTAGATAGTTTATAAAGAATAATTCTTTTCCTGTTTTTGGAACACACAGAAACTGGTGGTTTCTGCTGATAACATCTTCTGAAACTATAACAAACTGTCAGGTTGCAGTGGAGAGAAAGAAACGACCAAGGCCTATTGAATCCCTGGTTGATGTAGAAAAGTTGGTTTTGTTTGATCATAAATTGGTACAATCTCAGACTCTAAAGTACCTGATACTGTTCTGAGCTAATCCAGATTGCTTGGGTTTCTCATTTGCAGGGCATCAGATCTCTCCATGTACTGAAGGAATCATTTAAGTTGTTCAGATCAACTGTGAATGATTCATTGAAGCTCGGTTATCCTTTAAATAACCATTTACTAGTAATAAAATAAAACAACCTGCCTGGACTGACATCTACTTGTAGTGGTGTTTCTCTCTTTTTCTTTTTTTCTCTCTTTCTTCCTCCTTTTCTCTTCCATTTTTTTGTTGTGTGTGTGTGTGTGTGTGTGTTTTCTTTTCCTTTTTTTTTTTGTTGGGGGGGGGGGGGGGGGGGGGGGGGGGGGGTGGGAAGGTGTGTGCTTCCAAGTAGCTATCTGGTCCAATTTGATCAAGCATGACTGTTTGTATGCTTAGAAAAGGAGTCATATTGTGGAGTTGAAAGGAGTTATTGATGTTTCATATGGCTTAGATAAGGACAAACAACATCTTGGTTTGCCTAATTGGAGAAGCGCCGTTGATATCTCTTTGTAACATGTAAGAGATCAGCGTCATTAGACGGTTCTGTGGTTGTGGTGAAATAATGGCGCAAAGAAGCGGGTGGGGGCGTCTTTCCAGAAAGCCGAACAAGGCAGAGCTGTTTGTGTGTGTGCTGCCCTTCTTTTAATTGGCGATAGACGAAACGTGGTGTGCTACCTTCTGAGGGAGAAGACGAGAAGAACCACAAGTGACATAGAGTGTATTTTGTGTATGTGGTGTGTGCTGCCTCCAACATTCTGAAGCTTAGTGTGAGAGAGAGTTTGTGTGTACACGAGCTAAGGATGCTTAGCTTCTATGCATGTGTGCTCTAGGGAGTATCTCGTCATCTCCTATCCTCAAGTCATCTTCTGTTATACTTGATAGGTATGGTTACCTTTAATCTCCCTCTTGTGAAATGGTGCGGCTTCAGCAATGAAGTCATGCCCTTCTTTTTCCTTAAAAAAGGACAAAAATTAAAAACATAAAGAGTAACATATGAGCAAGGTTGTGTTCTTGGTTGTAATATCTGCCTAGTACTCTCTGAAGGGCTAATTGTGTCTTAACCAGTGAAAAGCAAGACATAATTTCAAATACCCTATTTCTTTCTTTCGCAAAATGTATTAGTTGTTTGACTATGGTTGCATAGATACAAATAGTCCAGCTGAGACGTTGACTAGAGTACCAGAAGTTAAAACTTGGGGTCCTATTTCTCTAATTAAGGTGCTAAATGTGAATATGTGCTGTAAGCCTAGAACACTCTTCAGCTATTCGGCCAGAATATATATATATATATATATAGGAGCATGCAAAAAAGATCCATGTATAATTAGCTTTAATCTGACTTAGTTTGCTTGGCCTATACAGAGTCATTGAGCTTTACGTCTGCAATTTCCGTGCTGCTTGCTGTTGTTTTCGTGTTGATAAGTTCTGGATTGGCTGTCTACTCCCTCTTCCGTGGCACAACGCAGACCCCTAGGATGCTTCCTGACTTTTCACGTCAATCTGTTTTTGAGCTCTTCACAGCAGTTCCCGTCATTGTGGTAGCTTTCACTTTTCACTTCAATGGTAAGCCCTATCATCTGTCCCTTACAATTTCCTTGGATTCCCTACAAATGCTCTTAATGTATCTTACTGCCTAATTTATTACTCTACTATTTATTCATAATCATCACCACAAAAAGAAACTATATGCATTCTGGAAATGATCTTATTAGATGCAAGTTCTCAAGTTTCCCTTAGAGCAATAATGTTAAAACAACCATTAAAACTTTTACTTCTCAATTAAACCTTTACATAGACAGTGTTTCGAAAATTGAATTATCACAATAGTAAAAGTATGGCGCTTAATCATACTCTGAAAGCAAATTATAAGGTTGAAAATACCATGATATAAAATTTTTATCACAATGCCCTTGATATGGAACCAAGGTGGTGCGAACATCTAGAAATGATCGTATTAAAAGCATGTTTTAACTTAGTTTGTTCCTTGATTAAATAGTGTGAACGAACTAATCAGCAAATTTGTACATGCCTGCAGTTCACCCCATTCGAGCGGAACTGAGCAGCACCTCAGACATGAAAATAGCTGTTCGGGTGTCACTCGTGATCTGCTCTATTATCTATGCTGCCGTTGGAATATTTGGTTATCTCCTTTTTGGTGAGGCAACCATGGCTGACGTATTGTCTAATTTTGACAGCACCTCTGGCTCGCATATCAGCCCTTTGATTAACTGTATTGTCCGATTGAGCTATGCTGTACATCTCGTCCTGGTCTACCCGCTGCTCTTCTACTCACTCAGGCTCAATGTAGATGAGCTGTTTTTTCCTAAGTCAGACCCTCTGGCATCAAATGGTGTTAGATTTGTCTCACTCACTGTTTTACTGATGGGAATAATTTATATAGCCTCAATTGCCATACCAAACATATGGATGGTGTTCCAATTTATGGGCTCCACCTCTGCTGTGTGTCTCTCATTGATCTTCCCAGGTGCCATTATTCTTAGGTATATTGCCAGTCTCATTTTGTTGGTGAATTTTTAAATAATAATTTGTTTGGTTTAATGGAACTTTGTTAGCCAATGGACTAGTTAGTTTGTGCTTGACTTCTGACTTCTGAAACAATTATCAGACTGGTCAGACTAATTTAGTTTGAGCTGAAACCTTTCATGTAAGATCCAACTAATGCACACGTTATTCTTGAAAACCATTGTTTCTTACAAGTCTTGTGATTCTTGCCCCCACATTTTGCATAACTGTTGCTTATGCTTAAAGGATGAGCAAGTTGTTTGTGCCCTTCACATTACTATAGATTGCCAGATGATCTCATATCGTAGTTTGATTCTTGGTCGATGTGCTGAATTTGAATATGATAAGTTTAGCCGAACTGAAAGGAAAGTACACTTGCTTAGTCAAATTCATGAATCATGAATGCAAGTGTACTGCACATGCAACACACACACACACACACACACAACCTGGTAGAGAAATGCTTTGTTACTTTTTGTAAAGTTCTAGTGAATAACAATGAGCAGTTTTCACCTTAATATCCCGCAGGAATAATCAAGAAAGTTTTAAATTAAAAGGCTCCCCTTCATTATTGACAATAGTAACTTATTGATTTTAAGAAATAAAAGCCAATTGCATCCAACACTTGCTTAAGTCTCTGTTTGTAAGAAATATATATACTCCTGCAATGTAGTTTCTTTGTATTTACTCTAATTTTAGCTTTGAGTCTTTGATTGACTTTGGCCACGTATTGAGTAGCTTATGTCGAATGGCATTATATACTGTTAGAAAAAAATGCTTAGTGCTATGAATATGCAAGCATAACTTTTTTTCTGAATATACTTCAATACTGAAATTGTGTTTGCACGTAGAAAACTAAACTGTATTTTTTTCTTTTTTGGGGGCAGAGACATTCATGGAATATCTAAACAAAGGGACAAGATCCTAGCAGCAACCATGATTGTTTTGGCTGTGATCACAAGCACCATCGCCATTGCTTCCAACATCATTGATTTAATCAGCGGACAAGATAATAGTGGAAGTTAAGGTAGCAACAGTAGCTAGCAATTTGGAAATATTATCCATGTTGAGCTTGGGATGACCTTTAACAGGATCATGAAAGGGCTGATTTTATACGAGCCCAATGAGCTTTGCCTATAATAGTGTGCGTTTCTACCTTTCCCATCAATGATTGTGAGCAAACTACAGAAAACTTTGTATATTACGTGTCGAATGAAGCTCAGATGCCACTCTCTACTATAGCATTTCTCATTTTCTGGAATCTGCATGAGAATTATAGTGAGCCTCAATTGCTCTTTATTTTGTTGATATCTGATGTACCTATGAAATTGAAATATTTTTTTTTATAAAACAAATTGAAATGAGCTGTCTATATTATGTAAAAGACATATTAGAAGCCTTTTATTTGATAGGTGATAAATCTGCCTCTTTCCTGAAATTTATTCAACAATTTCGTCATAGTTATTATACAAGGATCATGTTCACGAGTCATATTACATGAGCTACTCTTAAGACCATCCACGTAGCCACTGCTTGGTAACCTGTATGTAATAGATTTAATCCCATAACTTTCTAAATCACGTAGTATGTTATGAAAGATCAAAATAAGAAAAAAAAAAAAAAAGCATCAATAGTTTCATAATCATATGCCGAAATTTTGTTTCTGAAAATCTGTACGGTATTGATGCTGACTTGTTGGTTTCTACCAAATTTACTGACTTGTCAACATTTTGTTGGTGATGTGTCTTTTTTTGTTCTTTTGATTATTTAAAACCGCTCCCACATAATTTTTACTAATGACTACTGTCATAGTATTAAATGTATTAATTATTGGAAAGACATATTATTGGTTGTTCCTCTGACTTCCTTATCCAGCTCCTTATATATATATATATATAATATAATATTATATATATATATATATATATATATATATATATATAACCTTCGTGGTTGCAGATGATGCAAGGTTTTTCGTTTTGGGTTGGGGGGAAGGGGTGGTGATAGGCTTAATGGCAAGGGGTGGGAGATGGATTATGACCGCGCAATGTGCAGGAGGCGACAAGGAAAGGTAGGGCTGAGAGCAAGGGGGAGAAGAGTAAATTTGTCTGATACAAATCCATTTTTAAGTTTCTCTTCCTCGAAATTATTAAGTGCCATGCCATTAGTTTGTAAAAAAAGGATCACCCTTGCCATGTCACATACTTGACATCCAAGAAGAGAAACCGTCCGCCTAAGGAACCTTTTTGATATGATCACATGTTTAAAGTTAAATGTTCGCATTACTTCAGAAACAAGATGACTTTACCTGATCTGATTTAATGATATCCTGGTTAAGTCTACTTCCTTTTTCTCTAAAATAAAAAAAAAATGTAAAACTCTACTGTCTTTTTCTTTCGCTTTTCCTTGTTTTTTCTGACTGCAAACTCAACCGCAAGCAATACAATCAAAGTAAGATTTGCTCTATCTATGCCAATAAAGGTTTAAATTGATATGCAAGAAACAAGACATTGACAAGCGGTGACATGCAAGATGCAGGATGAGTCAACTTGCCCTTTCATCAAGATTTGACTCTCAACCTATAGTTAGTAACTTTCCAGCTAAGATATTAAAGATCTGATAGTGTCATTTTGTACATGCAAGTGAGTGCCACTCCTATTCTACTGTATTGGTAAACAGCAAATTAATTCATGTTACCCCACAGCATTTGCCACTTGTTTCAGGGCAATCTCATCTACCTTATTCATTTTGTGACGTGTGGGTCGTGCTTAGTTTACTGTCATTTCTAGTATTGCCTTCAATACCTTTGTTGTGTTATGAAGTAATGCTGTAGTTGAAGTTATCAGATCTGACAATGTCAACTGACCAAAGTGTCATATGGACCAACACTGGTGGGTTTCTGGCTGTGTTGATGACTTTGTCGTAATGTTTAGGAAATTGAGGTGACAAGCTGACTTTTCTCAATCGAATTAAAGAGAACTGCAAAGAAAGTTATGTTGTTTCCTTATTTTAAGTTCATGACTTGCATTTTGCTAGATAGGGATTAGCTATCAGCAGAATATTTGACTCTTTTTTTGTAGGATTTAGAAAGATAAGTTTAAATACTAACAATCATGAAGGTGAAATTGAGAAATATCAATCTCTACTATAATTTCCAAACAAGATCCTTTATCTTCACCTAGTCGGAAATGTTTATATTTCTTAGTTTGGACTTTGGAAATAGATTTTTTTATTCTTTGGAAGTACACTGACTAGCAATGCAACTTTTTAGGACATAGAGACTGTTTGACGTCTAGTACTTGCTATTTCCGGGAAATAGTTGATACGCAACAAACACCTGGAGTATTACAAGTTCTATAAGTTTTTTTTTTTTTTTTGTGATTGAGCAGGGACAGGTAGATGCTTTTTAATGCATTCAAATATTTTTAGCATGCATCTGTTTGTAAAAGGATGACCTACTGGTAGAACTTTCTTATTACGCTAGTAGCATAACACCAGTGCGCAATCATTTACGTACATTGCATATTTGTTGTTTGCCTAACCTTCATATGGGCGCGATCATCATTGGCTGTCATATAGAAACATACATGTAACAAATAACTTAGTTCTGTGCTTCATGAAGTTAACGAGTTGCTGATTTAGCTGTCCGTATCTAATAGGATTTGTCTTTGTCAACCATGACCCCTGTTATGGCCTCATGTTCTTTCCGACAAATATTTTTGCTTCAGAAAATATGGAGAAGACCACTTCATACCAACCATAGACACTTCTATATTCTTCCATCCAATATGCTTTGTTTCTCGCCAATGGAGGGAGCTCATATTGGAAAATAATATCATGTTATGGATCAACATAATACCTCTTTGGACTTTTGAAAGTCTCTGATGAGGGTGGTCCTATTCATATACTTTTTGCTTTATTAAGATGTGCGACCCAATCGTTTGAACTACTGTTAATCTATTCAGAATAACTCACTTCTTCAAACATTAGACTTGGTTCCCATTGCATGCCAAATTATACTACTGCAGTAACTTCTGCAGCGGCCAAGCCAACCATATGAAGGAATATAGCGTAGGAACCCCAGTTGAATAGCATATGTAAACTCATGACCTCCATGCAAGAGCTTAAACTGGACAAGTTTGCTAGAGCTTATGGGATTTTTGCTTTAACTCTTGGCAATTTCTTAGGGTGATAAGCATGTTACCCTGTAAGCATGGATATCTTTTTCTTTTAAAGAGGAAACATAAGCTTGAGTATCTTGCTTAAAGCTCATGGTCTGTCAACTTACAAACAGCTCTAAGTTGTGGCCATAGCCTCCCACCGACAACAAAAAATAAAAAATCCCAATAAGCTCTAGGGATACGCGATTTCTCTAGATCCTAATTGTATAGACCCAAAGGACGAATGCCTATTGATTAATTAAAATATTTGTGGTTTACGTAAGACCTTCATTTGCATTGCTTGCATAAGTTCTTAAACAGAAGACTATTAGCTGATCCAACTTTTGACCGGGAATGAACTGTGTTCTTGGAGATCGATCTACTTTTCTAGTTTTGTGTATGTAAAAGAAGAAAAGAGTGAGGACCACCTCAAGCTGATGAGAGGGTGTTTTTGTCCTTCCCTGAACCAACCACCATTAAGATGGTCTCATGTGGCACGCATCTGCTCTGGAGTGGCAACTTCATCTTTAGAAGTATCAGTTTCCATGAGCAATTCCTTCAGAGGGACCACTGATATGATCACTTCAATATTTGGTGGTCCTGTTTGCTGCAGCGACCTGCATTCCCTTTCGTTTTTGGAAATTAGCATGCCAGCATTGCAGTTGGTGCAGCGAAAGAACGCAACCCTAGATAGTGCCGGGTCTGATTTTAATGATAATTACAAATTAGATACTGATCAACCTTAATTACATGTTGACTAAGATCAACGCAATGATTATTTTTTACCCGTTAAAATAGTAATATATTCTTCTAATGACCGTACAGCTAGAAGGCTTTTATTCTTATGCATGTAGATTGTTCTTATGACTAATGCTATTATAGAATGTTTCCACCACTGACAGGAAAAAGAAGAAAGAAAGAAAGAAAACAAAAGAGGATGTACATTGGGTAAAAACATTAACCTTTTCTCCAACTTACTGCTGGGATTGGGATGAGTCAGTTGTATATGCTTCTCTTTTGCTATTTAATATGAATGAACTTAGGTAGTTAGCCAAATAGGAATCTTTTCTAGTAGTAGTGAGCATCTTTTGCAACATTATGAATAACAGGTCCTGAAGTTTGAGGATCTGCTAAAGATGTCTTCGCCATTTCAAGAAAGACCTTCTTGTGATAGTCTTTTCCCTACTTTCTCTTTTGCTTTTTTTGAGTATGAACTTCTCGTACATGGTAAATACCAACAAATCTCACAAGTTCATAACAATTAGCTTAGTGTAGATTGCTATCAAAAGCAGTAGCAATACAGCAACAAAGAAAGTAATAAAATAATGTTTTGCCACTAGATAGGTCGTTTACGTGGATGCTTGTAGGTCATTATGCTCTATTTAGAGCATGTCCTCATTCATATAAAGCAAAATGAGGTTAGTTTTGAAAATTCTTGTCCAAGTTCTTGGGCGTTCACCTACCAACTAGCACATTTGTGAGTCTTCGTTTTATATGTCCAAAGCAGTTCTCTCTAGATGTGCTAAATTAATTTCTCCATATTCACTTGATTTATGATTCGATTCTTAATCGTGTATCCACACATGCACCATAATGTTCTATTTCTGACAGGTATAATTTCTACAATTGACGGGGTTCGTATTTTAATCTATGCACTTATCGTGATTCGATAAAAACTGTTCTTAAAATTTAATGATATCTCGCAATCACATAACCTTCAATGAGTTTCTCTGTTTTTTCCATCCTACCTCGATTGTGTGTGTGATATCTCTTTCTCGTTAATCCATACACGTCAAATGGAAGCCTTTCGATTCCAATGCCTCTCTTCGTAACTCAAGCTTCACATTTGCTAGTGTTCTACTTTTGCTGACCAGCAAAACATCATCGGCAAAAGGCATAGACCAAGATATGTCAATCTCATCTGTCCTGTAAGTTGATAAGATGAAGTAATATTTGTTATTTCTTTTTTTAATGCGTAGATATCATTTATTAAGTCCATCCCGACCATCATATACAAGAATCCGTATGAAAGTCAGGATAATGTGGTTCACATGATAAATGTTAGGTTGTTTGGAAAAGCAATCATTCAGAAAGCTAATCACCACCAAGCCGGTGAGTACCAGCAACATTTGCTTCTCATGGGAAGATAAAGCCATGCCATCTTTGTTTTAATATAAACGTAGAAGCAAGTGCAGTGAGGTGCATTCCGGTTGGAATGCTTGTGATTGTATCTGTGATTTGGAAAGCTAAGCTACCTTACAAAAATATAATACTTTCAATGCTTTTCTTTACGGAAAAAGATAGTATGCCTCATTACGATATGCGTACAGGAACTTCAAAGTGTAAAATACGGTTTGTGGTGAACTTTTTCTGAGATGCATGAGAGATTTGTCTATCACTTTTAAGTCAACTGCCACCAATCACTGCATCACACAGCACATAACTCCTGTACAGGTATCGTAGGTTTGTTTGATATTTATCATCATAATAAATGAAACCTCCATTTATTTGCCCTTTAATCGGGTCAGAGATCTGTTTGCTTGGACCACAATATTCTTCTAAGGTTGGTGCATTCCAAGTCACCATCTTCACTTTTAGGTATGTCTTTATCTCCCACAACCACATTTACATAAGTAAGAAGAGAAGAATTACTCAACACATACATATATATGTACGCGTATAAATATACATTCAAGTGTATATGTATTGGTTGAGGCATATAAATAGATGATGGCTTTGCAGCTCTTTAAAGCAATTAAATGAGAGAGGTGGAATGTGCAGGATGGAGAAGCAGGGCACGTGCATTACTATCTTAACAAGATTGATAACTCTTCTCCTAAAGCTCAACAGACAAGAGTTAATTAGGTAGTTCTTCATGTGCCCATCTTCTCCATCATGCCCGCTCCTCCTGTATACATTGGAGTATAAGCTCAGATGGCTAGAAATCAGATTCTCTTCTTGAACTTCAAAGGTATGCTTGCATGGTAAGTGATGTAGTTGGTTATGGTTTGAGCCCTTCAACTTCCAACTTTTCATGTTATGTTCTCTAGGATTGCACTGTAGTTCGCCTGCGTGCCTTTTTTATAATTACATATGCATATAATTAGCTAGTCCTAAGCGATAGCTGTTACTTTGACAAAGATTTTCCTGCTAAAAGAAAGAAAGTTCAATTGGCAGCAGATCCTGTGGAGGCCTGTGCTAGAAAATTTTGGTTCTATGTTCCAGATTCGAGGGATGTACTTTTCTCCTCATTTGAATTCTAGACAATAAATATTTGTTTTAATACGAATTAAGGAGCGCTTCCCGGATGCTAGTCTCCAGTAATTCCAATGTTAGAATTATTGTTCAATATTTCCTCTTTGCATGTAGGTCTAATCAATATATACTAGCTCTACTGTCTTTTTTCCATGAAGAAAAGCATTTATAGTTAAATGAGTTCAACATCCATATTGCTCTCATTTTTGTTAAAATGAAAGCTATTGCTTCATTGCTTCTCAGATCTAGTTAGCAGTATTTATACCTACATGCCATGCTCAATATATCTCAAAATTTTGTTTTCATACAAACTAGCAATAACTTCCCATCTAATACTGTTTCCTTCTATTTATTTTTCTTGGTTATGAGCCTTTTGCATAAGCAACACAGGAAATGAAAATTTCTTCTGGAGTGAAAGAAAAATAGGAAATGTTAAGGACAACAAGAGAAAATTTCTTCATGAAGCCTCACTATTTTATTTCGACTTTCGGCACCACCAGTTGTGCATTTGTGAATGCAATGATATAGATATGAGTATGTGCACCCCCTCGCTTGCGAAAGGAAACTTTGAAGTGTCCTCTTCGGAGCTAAGTGAGAATCTTATGCTGGCAAAGCCTGAGCTCCAGTGGGGACCTAGGGCGCTCAAAAAAAAAAAAAAGGGTCTTGGCAACTCCAACAACCATGTTCTCATCCATTAGAACTTGCTTCAGTCCAGCTAGCTTCCACAATAGCTACTTTTACTAATTAGCACTTCAACTTGCTTCGTTTCATATCATTTGTGCTTGTCTTGCTCATCATGATGTGTTCCAATCCAATGTCAGCGCCTGCATATGAAAGTAAATATCTTGCAAAGCAAAATGAAGTGTCGGCCCACCAGCCACAGGGATCACTAACAGGAAGGACAGATGCCAACCAATCATCCACTGTCTTAAAACTTTATATTAATTGTTTAAAACTAGTTGTTTATCAACATTGTTACTTCAGATCTTTGCATATTTGATTCAGATTATCAATATATGTTTCCCGCTATGTATATATATATATATATATTCAGGTTGACCTGAAAATAGTCTCGCTCAGATCTCGTTTTAGCCGTCGGATCGCTACGATCCGACGGCTGAAAGCACATGCATGTTTAGGGAGCAAAAAGTCGCTATGGACTTTTTAAAAAAATCGCTAGCCACTTTCAGTAAAAAATACAAGTTCTGTTTCAACCGTCAGGTCGACGGATCATGTAATCCGATGGCTAAAACACAATCTGAGCGAGCCTATTCTCAGGTCGACCTGAGAATACTCTGTCTTTTGTATATATATATATATATATATATATATATATATATATATATATATATATATATATATATATAACACTTGTTATTTTCTAGCTTAAGAGTAATTGACAAAAAACAGATGCAATGCATGGAAACGAAGAAAATCGCATTTTCATGTATTTTTTGGAGGATTTCTTGATCGGAAGCGGTAATAGTAGCCAGTATTTATTGAGTATGAGTTTCGATCTGTATGACCGAGTCAACTGAAACTCAAATATTCTGAACTAAAGTTAACATCAGATGCGGCGAAAGATAACAGCCTCGAGATTATGCAAGTTCTGAGGTTAACTTTCTTGCGGCACTCATAGGATCAAGACTAATCCAGAATATTGGAAATAAGTGTCCATCTCTTGGCAACTTCTGAGGCATGTCTAAAAGAGCAAGACCCCACATGCTCGAGATTTCTCTCGGTCGTTATGCATGCCAGTTTCGAAATGAAGCACATTACATAACCTGTACTAAGTCATTCAGAAGGTTTTCACATTCTTTACATTAATTATCCATGTAAACAATGTCAAAACTATAGTGATTTACATCACATGCAATCCATTTTCTATTTCTTAAAGCTGTATAACATTTCATTTTCTAGGCTAAATTGTACTATATAAACGCTACACTGATTTTGAGAACTATAGGATCAAAATACTCAAACAACTTAAAATTTAGTCATTTCATATGAAATTATACTGGATCATCCAATACTTCAAATCTACATTTTTTATTTTAATATATATTTTTGACCCTTATATGTTATATTTTCTGGCTGTTTTTCCGACATTAAGTGACATATTAAAAATTTGGTTAAAAAGGTTCTTTTATGTTGTGGCGTTGTTAGACAGCTTCACAAATATTGCATGGATTTGTTCCTAGCTGATCAATTCTTTTAGATAGTGATGCGAAGTGGAACCTCTTCTATCACGTGTGAACTGAGAGCAAATGAAGCGATGCTCACAGGAAAATGGATCGATTACGAACATAATTTTTTCACGATAATTTCAAAAATAAAAATAAAAATCAAGATCCATGTGGGCCAGCACCAATTAGCTTTAGAGCCTGAATCCTCTGTATAAATCAATTTACTCAGCCGTTTCACCAACTGTCACCCAATCATCTTTCTCCAGCCAACTGAATTAGATACTCCGCCTCCGCCTTCTGATCCCGCCGCCGAGCGAGGTATTTACTACCGCACTGACGCTTAAGTTTCACAGTATTTGAGTGGCGTCAGTTGACCCCACTGGCTATATGGTGGATCCGCCAATTCAGCATAGAGGGCACATAAATATGAAGAGTGAACCGAACGAAGCACCCAGTGGTGGATTTAGAATTACTATATAACATAAAATTTTACTACTAAATAAAATTTAATAAACTAGTATATTCGCAATGATGAATATTTATTAATAATTAATATAATATTGTATGAGTTATTTTTGTTAATATTTTTTTTAATTTTGTAATTTTATTTAATATATTTTAAAAAATTTCAATATTATTTTTTTATTATAATATTGTGCTATACATATACATTAGCAAATATATCAAATAGTTATTAGATAGTATAATTATATTTATATCCGTAAAAATTTAAGCAATGAATTTTTTTTTTTTTTTTTTTTTTTACAGTAACTATGCATTGTATTTAACAAATACAGTTATAACAAATTAAATCTTACATCATATTGCTATTATTCTTTTAGCCATGTATCGTAATTATTTTGTTTTAAGAAAATAAAATAATATGAATAATTATATTTGAATAATATATAATATAAATATTTGGACAAATACAAAAATCATGTAATGTTGATAAACTATCTATTTATGTAAACATAGGTAGAGAAAATTACAATCATATATATATATATATATATATATATATATATAATTGACTTAACTAGTGGTAAATACTGAATTGCAACTATAATTGTAATTTATGATGTGACTAAAACTTGGCTTAATAATAAATATTTTAAGTGATATTTAAAATACATATATATCTTAATATCAAAATAATTTATTAAAATACCTATTTGCATATTATGATTATTACTCAGCTAAAATTAATTTTATTATACTACATAATTTATTTGTAAATAACTTGAATGATATATATTTGTAAAATTTTAAATGAAATATTAAAATTATCTTATCAAAATATATGTTCAGATATCACATGAACTTTAAGTGTTATAATTTATAAGATAATTTAGGTTAAGAAATATATCAAGGGTAATTTTTTTTCAAATGTTTAGTATTCAATAATAAATTTTACAGCTCCACAATAGTTAATAGTAGAAATCTAAATTTAATAGGCCTAAAACAAAAACGCGAGAGCCCAATTATCTTTGAAGCCGCAATCCTCTATGTAAATCAATCTCCTCGCTCGTTTGGGCGACCTTATCTCGGATTTTGCTATGCTCATCCAAAAAATCACACAATAAATCACATAATATACGTGACAATATCAGAACTATATTTTAATAATTTATACTGTGTAATTTAATATGTGGTTTATTAGGAGCGATCTGCACACATTAAATCATACAATAAATCACACGTAACTAATCTCTATCACACATTTATTCTATAATTTGTACATTTATTTTGTGATCCGTATAAATTATCAAAATTAAAATTATATCTATTATTATATATGATTTAATATTATCACATATATTATATAATTTATTGTGTGATTTTTTAGGTGAGTAACAAAACCCTATTTCTAAACCAATTTTTGCAGCCTATTGACTCTCCTCCTCCCGTGATTGTTCTGCCTCCGGCTTCCGATCCCACCGCGGAGCGAGGTGTGTATAGACCGCCATTGGCGCCTTACTTTCACAGCATCTGAGTGGGGGCAAGACCCCCCTGGCTATATAGTGGATCCGCCCATGGATGCACCACCAGCACCTGTCAAAAAGGTTCTTTTGATTCGACTTATTTGTTTTCTGTGATTTATTTTATTTTTATTTTGGCTGGAGAGGAAGTTCGAATTTTTTTTGCATTTTGCTTTGGCATTATTGCTCGTTTACCAAAAAAAAGCTTTTTTGTTTCTTATTGCAGTTAAAATTTACACCAAAAATCCCTCCCCGGAAGTTGGTGAAGGCCGTGAAACCGTGAGTATTTCATTTGTTCGTGGTGTATGTAATATTGATTGTTTCTGCAGTAGGATAAAGTTTTGTTTATTTTAACTATGAATGTAGGGAGCCAGTTGAGACCAAGGAAGATGTTATCGATAAAGAGATACTATCAAAGCTTCAAAATGTTAAGGTATTTTACATGAATTTTTCATAATATTTGAATAGTTGATCTTTTACTGATTTTGCTTTGATGGTCTTAAGCAGGCTCAAGATGGCATCGGCATGAGAGCACCGAAGACTGAGAGGAAATGTAAATTCAACATATTTGATGAATTACTTAATTATGTTTATGTATTTATTTTGTAGTACTCATTGTATTTCTTGGAATTTTTTTTTTAAGAAGCAGGCATGTGCTAGGAATATTTTGAGTGGTTTTGTTGTTAGATGTATTTGCACGTCTCCGTCGCTATCTCAATATGTTTTTGCCTTCTAAGCACATTTACTCGACTGTATGTAGTTCCTTTTTATCTAGCAATAAGGAAACAAATGCGTTCCTCTTTTGAGCAATTTAATTTTTTTGAAGTGAGGGAAGGATGTGGTGGGTTACAATTTGTCTTTATTAAACTGTTTCCTCTATTTCTACTATAGCTTGCTAGATGTTCAAATGATTCAATATGTCCATACGATGTTAGTGACAAGAAGTTTAAGAATTAATGATGAATATTATTTGCGATGATGCAACATTTAGAACATAACAGGTGCTGGTGTTTTCCAACGTCAAAGCCAAGTGTGGCTTGACCTTACCATTTCCATTGGACATGATGTATGATATCGCAATGGAAATGGATGAACAAACTTGAATCTTAACTTAACATATCTATCATCTAGACAGGATATTAGGAGATATGCCCCTTCAATTTAATGAGATAAATGAATCACTTTTGAAGTGTGATTGAAGATTCTTTTCTCGACATGTGAACTTTTGTTAAGCATGTTTGTGCTGATGACATGTGATGGCAGTTTCTGCTCCTCAAGTTGCATTTGGACATGGAAGTGGATCAACATCTGCAAGGACCTTTGGTTATCCAAAAGGAGGAGGTGCTTTTGGAAGCAAGCTCGAAGGTTCATGTCTACCTGGACATGCTCTGTTCTGCCTCTAATCTAACTGGACCATTTACCCTCACATCTTCTAAATTTTCTTTTTTCAGGACAAGATCCTTCTGCAGAAACAATAGAAAAAGAATATGTTGAACCTTGGGTGAGTTTGCTGTGTGAAATCCACCTGCTCTATATTTGTATTATATCGAATGGCACTTAACCATCAATTTGATCCAGGACTATGCTCATTCATATTATCCTACCACACTTCCTTTGAGAAGGCCATATTCAGGGGATCCAGGTAATTTATGAAACAAACTGATCAATGCTGTCTAGTTATTCGTTTATCATAATTCTTTTTTTTTTCCCAGAAATTCTTAATGAAAGAGAGTTTGGCGAGGCTCCATCAAGTAGGCCTTTGGATGAAAGCTTCATAAACTCAGCTGTAGAGCTCGGGTTGAATGTCAGTAGTCCTTGGTAACATTATATCACATATACTCAAGCCTTTCCATTCCATCTTTTTAATCCTTACTGGTTCTGCAGGAAGAGAGTTATGAGCCTCAGATGCTCTTCTTCCAATTCCCATCATCATTTCCATTAGCAAACCCATCAGATGTTGATGTAAAAAGTAAAAACGAGAGTGTGCAAAAGACAGGATGCAGCTTGGAAGAGTTGCCTTCTGGCTTTATTGGGAAAATTCTTGTTTACAAGAGTGGTGCTGTTAAGATGAAGATTGGCGATGCTTTGTATGATGTAAGTGCAATTTTTTCATTGTTCACTATGAATTTTTACTTTCTGTTTGAAGAAAAAATGCAAATTTCTTGTTTTAATTTTTGTCTTTGGACATGTTATGCTTTGCAGATTTCGCCTGGTTCAAACTGTGAGTTTGCGCAGGATGTTGCAGCAATCAATACTGCTGAGAAACACTTCTGCGTTCTTGGTGAGCTCAATAGGCGTGCTGTAGTGACACCGGACGTTGATGCTCTCTTAGAGTCTATGAATAACACATATCTAAATAAGTAATAAATTAGTTTCTTTCTATTTGGACACTGCAGTAGAGTCCTTGAGTTGTAAATTATCTGCAATTTTGCGGGGTGGTTATTCTCTCTCCTATATCATCATTAACAAATACATCCCATTGTTTGGACCTTGTCCGCAGTTTATTCATCTTATTATGGAATATTATTACTTCTTGGGTTATTTTAAGGACTTCCAGCATTGGATGTAAAAGAGTTATCTTTTTCTTCTTTTTTTTTGGTGCAAAATGTTAGCAACAAATAAGCCAACATTTTACACTGAAGAACTGAACAATATGTCTCTCTTGAAGGTCATATGCTGGTTGAGATGCTACGAATTTGTGAGTGAGCTGTCCATATATTCTTAGCTTATAGAAATTAATTCCAGTGTTAAGGACTATTAGGGGCTTATGTTTTTTCCCCAAAATAAAACTGGTTTATCTCTGTACTAATAGCTGGGATTATGGTATATGCAAGTATAATGTGAATATTCTCTTTTGAGAAGCTGAATGTGCATCTTTTCTGAAAGTTGGCCTGTCAAATGGTTAAATATGCACTTTATTTTTAGGGGAAGATGGTCATGCTAAGGCATTATTGTAGCATACACAATCTGTTCGTTGGCAATACTTGCTTCCTTGTAAAAGCAAGATTGTCATGTATGAACCTGTTTGAGTTTTTTATAATTGTCGTAATGGATGAATCTAGAAATTTTACTAAATATAATACTATATTTTGACATGGACATACTATGACATAAATATCTTGTCGGGAAATACTTTCATATAATATGAAATAACTAATAAGAAAGTATTATCTCCAAGGAAAGTTAAAAAAGATGAATGGCATACCAGCACCCCTCATTCTCTATTCTAGAGGATGTATAAAGCGAAAAACGAAAAATGCGATGATATGACAACGCGAACAGGAAGGCTGATATACAACTACTCTAGAAAATAATGTTCATACCGGGAGTGGTCTTGCATCCTGGGTTTGCCTTTAGCCAACTAAATGATATAACTAACATAAATTTGAAATTCTTGTAGGAGAAGTTGGTCCCAGTACACTTTTGAACGATCCGTCCTTGTGCTGATAAAATTGAATTTAGAAGGTTGCCCCGATCATTGACTAATCTGATGATAATCTATAGTTTATTCTCCTTAAGTACATGAGGTGCCCTTGGTAATACATAAACTAAAATCTATCTTGCTTACGAAGAAAAAAGATCAAGACTTTGTGTTAGAGCAGTCACTAAATAATGTTTATTTGACATTTAGATTTGATTCTCAAAAACCAAAGAAGATTTGCAGTCAAGGTCCAGTTTATTTATATTATCATGAAAGTTCGTGGTTTTTTTCTAGGATAATTAAAGTAATCAATAAAATGGTAAACTCTTAAAAAGAAGAAGGCGCGATTTTGACACGAATTAAATTAAATAAAGAAAATTAATTCAGGGATTATATACTTCTTTCTTTGATGTTTCCAAGAAATTCACTTTACAGCCCTATATATGATATATGAAGGTTTAAGTGGTTACCAATCTTCATTGCCAATTCATTAAGGAAAAACTTGGTGTTCTCTTTTAGCAATGGCTGTAGCAGGTGAGGAAAAGCAGCTGGACGATGCCGTGGCGCTGGCGGGGCAGCAGTTCTGTTCACCATACTCCACAGACCTCACAATGAAGAAGAAAGCTTGCATAGGCAACCCAAATTTCCAAGTCACTGATGCCAAAGGGAAAATTTTGTTGGAGTTGCACCGCGTCTCTTGGTTCTTTAGGCGCCGCCGCCTCCTCCTCGATGCCGCCGGTAATCCTCTGCTTACCATCCAACCTAAGGTATGATCCTTTCCCTAAGTTTTGTCTTTTTTTTTTCTTTTAAGAATAAGATATTGTCTGTATCAAAAAAAATCCGCATCACCCTCGGGTGTCTGACCTTTTTCCTACGTTGTTAGTTTAGAGAAACTTCCAGTTGTAAAAAGCTTAAATTTGTGCTTACAGTGAAAAAAAAAAATCTTTTCATTGTTTAAAGTTTCTCAACAAGGAAAAATAAAATAAAAAAAGCTGATACTAAAAGATGCTGCTTTATATGTTCTAACATGCTTCTTGACATACACTCTTCTTTTTGCTTATTTCAAGGATAATTTTTGGGGTTTTTTAAACGAGATGTTATGCCTTCCTTTATCTCTTTGGTACGAACAAAAGCATCGCATGTGAACAGAGAACGTTACATTTCAAATCTAATTAAGTGATTTATAGTCATATTTTGACACCTTAAGGGGCCTGTTGTGCCAAAATATTTGTTGCCCATGCCAAAATATTTATGAAGGCAGGATTGTTCAAATCAGTGACGCTATAATGCCATGTGAACCACAAAATACACTAAAAGCTAATTGAGAACAGAGAGATATATGTTCTTATATATATTTCTAACATCTATTCTGTTTTTTAATGAAATTTCAGCTGTTATCTGCCCACTGTAAATGGAATGTATTCAGGGGAAAGAGCAGCGACCCAAACGACTTACTGTTCAGCTGCAAGAAACCAAGATTGCTTCAGTATAAAACTGAGATCTATGTGTTCATGGCTTCTAATACCAACAAGAAGGCTTTCGACTTCAGAATCAAATCGAATAGCTTTTTCGGTCGATCTTGCACCATTTATCTTGGAGATACAAATACAGTCATAGCAAACGTATGTATGACCAAAACTTTTACATTAACTATAACAAGTAGATATACTAACCAATATGTTTCTTTATGCTACAGATGACAAAGGACTGCACAGCAAAGAGTATATTGCTCGGAAAGGATACTCTTCGAGTGGCTGTTTCTCCGAATGTTGATTATGCCTTCATTGTTAGTCTGATATTTGTTTTCAACGAGATAGATAAGTGTATTTCCAAGCATGGGCATCCTGGTGGTGGGCCTTAAAAATGTTCTGTTGGAAAGTTGGGAGGTACTCAATTGAATCCTTCTTTAGGTGTGTTATTTACGTGCTGTAATATGTGATGAGATGAATCTTTGTCCCTTATAGCTATGTTTGCCACTTAATCATGTTCTAGAAGATCGTCGCCATGTATATAGATATGTAGTAGGTTTGTTTGTTCTATACTTTTGTAACATTGGTGTGGAAAGATATTGCAATATTGTACCATGGTTTGACGTCTAGGTGCTGTCACTTGACGGCACCGGAACGGTCGAAACGGCTATTTTTCGGCAGTTTCGATCGTCTCGGCCAGTGCTGACCGTTTCGGTCGGTACGGTCGGCACACTTAGTGTTTTTTTTTTTAATTTTATTTTAAATGAGTATCATCATATTTATTCATGGGATATGTTGGTGTATTATGTTCAAACAACGCATAAGGTATATTTACATGCTTTAGGTTTCGTTGATATCACCATACCAATACTCAATATGGTAATAATTTATTATATGTGCTTTGAATTTTAACAAATGAATGAGATTTCTTTTTATTATTTAATTTTTCATTACCATTTATATGATAAATTTTATAAATTTTATTTTGTTGATAATTGTACGATTCGGCACGGGTCGGCACGTCTCGAGATCTGAGTTTACCGAAACTCGAAACGGCACGGTATAGTAAACCTTGTACTGTACATGGAGTTTCATTATAACTGTATATGAAATCCAATGTCTACTGTAAATATGTGTATAAATCAAGCATTTGGACAAATGTTTGATATCATGTCCTAACAGCTTTGGACCTTCCATAAACAACACAAAGTATGTTGTGCACCTCTCAGGATTTGGTCAAGTACTTTGATCCTATTAAATGTTAGAAATACGACCTTCATGCACAACTTTTGTACACAGAACATTGCCGAACTTTATAAAGGCGTACAATCTTGTAAGGGTAGAATAAAAACGTAACCAAGTGATAACCAAAGAATAAGAAAGATTACCAAAAAAGTAGCTTTTTGTTTCACAATTAGGTGTCTGCACTGTCGATCTATTATATATCAGGCCATTTTGTCTACTGGGTTCTAACACAACTTCGTCATGCTCTATCAATGTGCACTTGCGACTCTCTCCCGAAACCTAGTTTTTGAGGTAACACACGACATATATACTAAATTATTTTAACGTATATTATTTTTTAACCAATACTATCCACTCCAGTATTGGATCTAAACTTAGTCAGAAAGTAAAACTCCGATTTGGCGTTGCCTCCAAATCAGATATCCATCCACCAACTTAACAAATTTGGCTAAAAATATATCAAAATTGTCTTTTTTTTTTTTTTTTTTTTCTATTTCAAGACAATATTCGGATTCAAACTCATGACTTATTTTTCCTGACGAACAAGCCATACCATCTGATCCAAGGCGGGAACTCTCCCTGAGCCTGGTAACTACGGCAGATTGTTACAAGAGAGGAGGATAATATGAGCATATTGTTATTTATTCCGAATTCAGTAAACATTTTTGGGTCACATGTATATATTTTATCTATGTTTTCATGAGTATGACGATTGTAACGTCAATACCATATATGCATAGATATATTCATCTTAAAAACAAAAAAAAGGTCTATATCAGTGGTTTTTTACATCTTTTTTCTTTTTCTTGGAACCCATGTAGCCAGTATCCGCTCCACAAAAACCCAGCCAATTTACAAGCCACAAAAATTGTATATGTTCAGAGGGGAAATATTCTATTAAAAAAAAAAGACAACAAAAGTGTAGGAGAATGTGTGAGATTCAAACAATACGTTCGGATTTATCTTTTTTTTAATCACTTAAAAATTTTCTACGCTCATTTTTTTAACTCACAAAATATTAACTAATGTTTTTATTATAATGATGTTTTACTCATTAACTAGAGTTGAATTCTGATGTGATTAAAAAATTGTATTCATTCAAACAACTTAATACGGGTCACCTAACAGTTTTATCTTATATTAAAAAAAAAGATAAAATGTGGATTAGTATTATTTATAAATTTACTTTTAGTATAGTTGGCAAAGTAAGCTCTCTACATTTACTGTTAATTAATGTGTTTTTTGTTGAAAAAGTATGCTTCTTAAAATTCTGTTAAATAAATTCACAGTTATTGAAAAGTTTATAAATCATTCCAAAAAATATAAAAAAACTTCTAAAAACTTAAATTAAAAAATTAAGTTTGCTTTATAATTTTATGTTCAAAATTTATTTTTAAAAATTTTAAATAATATACAGTAAAATTTCGGAGCCTTAAACAAATATGTAAAAATATTATTTAAAAAAAATTAAATTCAAAGATATAAATACATCCAAAGTTATTCTTTTATATTTAAAAGATTATATATATATATATAAATTTTGAATAAATACATTTAAAAATTTTAAATAAATATTTTGAAGCTCCAAAAATTATATAGTATCATTCGGAGCCTTAAAACAATTATTTATAAATATTTTTAAAAAAAAATTAAATTCAAAGATATAAATACATCCAAACTTATTCTTTTATATTTAAAATAATTATATATATATATATATATATATATATATATATATATACATATATTAGTTTAATTTAGATATTATTAAAAATATAAATTTATTTGAAAGAGCGTCCAAAACCGTTACTGATTTGAAATTAGACCTTAATTAAAAAAAAAAAAGATGAAAAAAAGGGTGGCCCCGAGTATCCAGCGATTCTCGACTTCATCTCCTTTCCATCTCGGCGTTTCCGATACTCTCAACCACCAACGCCCATGAATCATCGGCCACAGCCTGCGGCGAATCCGGCGACGGCGAAGTCGAGGAGCCGGTCGTCGGAGAGAATGGTGGCGGACTTTGTGATGGGCGGGGCGGCGGCGGCGGTGGCGAAAAGCGGCGCCGCCCCTGTGGAGCGCGTGAAGCTTCTTCTGCAGAACCAGAACGAGCTCATCAAGCGCGGATATCTCAGACATCGTTACAATGGGATTGCTGATTGTTTCCTCAGAGTCCGAAGAGAAGAAGGTGTTCTTGCTCTCTGGAGAGGCAACCAGGCTAATGTCATCCGATACTTCCCCACTCAGGTATCTTTAACATTTCCATGTCTTTTTTGCTTCATATCATTACCTTTTGAAAGATTTTTGATTTAGTGGAAGTTGCTGTAGCAAATTATTGCCCTTTGGATGTGTTATGATGGCTAGTGAAACTTGTTATTGCTATGAAATTTGGGTTGTAAAACTATACTTGAGTCTTGATGGTTGTCAGAATTGTTGTTAATTTGTTGAAAATTTATTTGAGATATAAGATTAACTGATTAAACTATGATAATAGAGAATTCTCTACTTTAAAAATGTTAGAATCAGATGATACATTCAAGGCATGATAATGATATATCATGAAAATTTAATAGAAGAACTAAGCATCGCTGGTGAGTGGGAAAAGAGAGCACATAAGAACACCAAAAAGATAAAAAGAAAACATTTTGCAAAGAGTAGTTAACACTGTGAAGGATTACCTTCAATACCACTATGTGGCTCGACATGAGTGCTACAATTCTGAGATAGCTGTCAAGTGGTGGTGAGATTGCAAGAGGGAGCTTCGAAGGGCCTCTACTTGACAGAATGGAGGATTTCTCTTTTTTTTTTTTTTTGGAAGTTACCATAGCCTACAGCCTCACGTGCCAATCACATGATCCAGGGATCACTGGAATTCGGCATTTTGTATGGTCTTTCAGATTTTATAAGGCCCTACAGTGATTATCCAGCATGTTATAGTGATTATTCAGCGTTAAATGCAAGTGATGCCTAAGACAATCATTGCTTGAGACTTGACATGAGTTTCATTTTGACTGTTGTCTGCATACTAAGATTAAAAAAAAAAAAAGATTTTAAAGCCATTCGTCTTCAAAGTTAAAAGTGAGCGGCATTCCATTTTAATAGTGAATAAACTCATGATTGATGCTGGTGATGTCTTATGGCGCTGCTATGTCTCTTCTAGTCCCACGTAGCCAGGTTATTGCTTTCTACTCTGTCTTCAAAAGTACCTAACTGCTCAACATCACACCCACCCAAATCCACAACCATTGTAGACGAGTAAAGCGCGATGGCTATTAAGCTTAGAGAGAGAAGGAGGTGTGTATTTTTTTTTAATCTAATTTTCTTTTTTTTTGGTCTTTTTTTTTCTTTTTTTTCTTTTGCACCAAGGAGAAGGCTCAGGTGTCATCCTTGCCATCGAGGCACTCGGGACACTTGGCTCCTTAGTGCAGCAGCAGGTTAATTTCTTTATTGGAGAAGACACTTTAATTAAATGCCAATTTCTTTCACTAGTTAGGATAGGATGCCCTTTCTTCAACTTGCCAATGAGGATAAACATTTCAATACGAGATAACCTTTTCTTTTCCTTTTTTACTTTTCTATATTCATTGTTTTATCTTGGAGAATGTTAGCAACAAGGGAATTCTCTTTTTTTTTCTTTGGAAAAATAGGTTAATTAGCAATAATTGTACGATTATAGAGAGCGTTGCTCGAGACTTGCGTCTAGCAATGCCTGAGATTGCTTTTCAGCAGGAGTTGGTGAACGTGTGAGAGACGTGTGAGAGATTATGAAACTGCAACTCCTTAGATGTATTAGGTAGACTGGTTTCCAATCCCACAGTTGTCTGTACAGCATCTTCATACAAGAGAAGCGCAATGTATTCCCCAAGGCATGTATTCCTTCCAACTGTTGCTTTTGCTTTCCTATTATTCCATCTTCTGATGAATCCAAAAGTCAAGATCCTCGACGGAAGTCAAATCAAGCAGTCAAACATAGTGATATGCAGTTGTAGGCATTAAGAATGTAGAGCAGTGTAAAGTTGTCATATGTGTGAACATGCAAAGCTGTCAGGTATATAGAAGTCTTAAAAATGTTCTATATATTTGCTAAACTGAAGACTTTCTTGCTTATAGACAGATCCTAGTCATAGATCGAAGAGTGCATTAACGAAAGAATAAGACGTATTACTATAATGCTATATTAAACAATATCATATTATATATAACATCCTCTTAAGCTCTAACAATGGAATAATTGTATTCTGTGCTTGAAGTAAGAAAAAATTAAGATGACATCGGTGCATTGCTAGTCTGATCTTTTACATGTCATAGGGGATAGCATAAGACGTGCGGAGGTAACCAGAGAAGCATGTGTAAAATCTTGCAGTTGTTAGTGGTGGCATATTGATGAAGCTAGTTTCGATGGCACTGGAGAAATGTGCACATACACCCGTCTTGTGGACAAGATGGCATGGTGTGGTGGGGAGACATCTAACTTTGAGAAAATAAGTTGCCAATTGACAGTTGAGTAAGAATTGCCAAGGCTTTGTCCACAAGAAAATGATCTTCTTTCTTTTGGTGAAAACAAAGGTTCAATTCATGTGATGGTTTGATGATCATTGTACCAGAAAGCATCACGATGGCAATTATGAATATAATTGTTGAGTTCCTGATGCAGAGATGACGAAAGAATATTGATTTGTTCTTGGTCGCAAGGAGAAGGCTATTGGCAAGAATGTTCGAAATCCCATGAACACTTACTCCTTTCTTACCATCTTAGAAAATAAGAAAAATATTATATTTGCTATATCGCTCTACAGATTCTCACAAGAGAATCTAGCCATGGAAAGCAAACAACTACATGGAAAGGAACAAGAAAATACCTATTACTGTAATGCTACTTCACCTATTTGTATCTTATCTAACATCATATAATATGGAATTTTTTTTAGGTTCTGCATTTTCAAGAAGTGCTCAATCCCTAAACTCGTGTTATTTTAGGTTATCTATTAAATTGTCAGAGTCTAGATATATGTAGAAGCTATAAATGCTATTATAGCTTGTCGGCTTATCTTATTTATACATATGATGTCTTTGAATGTCTTTTTGAGCCTTTTGAATCATGATCCATCTTCTGTATAAGTGAATTTTTAATTTCCGGATTCTATATTCCCTATAATATATGTAAGATCAGACATCAAGTACATGATTATATTTATGTATGATATTGACTTTTTGGTTGCACTTACGGTTCTGTCGTAGTTCTTTAACAATCGACGTGAAGTGCAACTCATGTCCTGCGTTAATAGTAGGTAATAGATTCTTTTTTAATTGCTTACTTAAACAAACGGTGCTATCTCTGATGAATCTCGAGATACCTCCTTGTCCATGACTTTCCTTATGATTTAAAAGGAGGTGTTGTCTTAAGTGTTGATATCGTGGAACAAAGTTTAGATATTCTACAAACTAGTCATCTGCTTGATGGCTAATTTAATGTAGAGGCCGATTATTGCTGAGCCACACTTGGATATCCCTATATAAGGTTTTCCAATCTTGCCTGCCCTAGGTTGCATACTATAACTTCAGTCAGAATAAGTAAGTCAAAAGCATTCAGAATTTAGTATGAGTGAAATGATACCCAAACTTAGTCACTTTTACGGTTGTTTGCAAGATCATATACGGCAACTGAAGGAATAGCACTAGACTAGTTTTCCGTTGCTAACTTGTTTATTCATTAGTCCATTCTTAAGAAGCCTGCTTTGGGGAATGTTCAATATGGTGCAGTACAGACTTGGTACTATCTTTTCTGAGCTCAAGGCACATTTGCGCTGCAATTTCTGATAGGACACATTCTGCTTTTGTACTGAGAAGAATTGGAAAACTGCCTATGTTTTGCGATATGATTTCTTCGTGTGCATGATAATACCAGGAGAAAATTTACGTTATTGCTAATTGCATACGCAATGCAGATGTTTTTCGTTGCAGAAGCCAAAACATACCTTCTTTGGCTGTATATTCTATATCTTCTTCTACTTTCTTTAAAGAAGGAAATATCTCTGCCAACATCTTAGTCCCTATCATAAGCTTGCAGCCTTGTGCCATATGATGTTGACATTCTTGGTCTGTACGAGACTTGAAAATTTGCTTTATCTATTCACCAGAAAAAGAAAGATTATTCTCAAATGTCCTTATGCTTTCAGTAGGAAGAGTTACTCATGAATGAAATGCTATCTCCTTCATTTGTCAACAGGCTTTTAATTTTGCATTCAAGGGCTACTTCCAGCGTGTGTTTGGCCGCTCAAAGGAGAAAGATGGATACATGAAGTGGTTAGTAGGCAATGTGGCTTCTGGTAGTGCTGCTGGGGCCACGTCATCGTTTATATTGTATCATTTGGATTATGCACGAACTCGACTAGCTACAGATGCTATTGAATGCCAAGATTACAGCAAGCGCCAGTTTAAAGGCCTGGTAGATGTCTACAGGAAGACCCTATTAAGTGATGGCATTGCAGGCCTATACCGAGGGTTCAGTGTTTCCATTATGGGCATTACTTTATATCGTGGCCTCTATTTTGGAATGTATGACACTTTGAAGCCCATCATTCTTGTTGGACCTATGGAGGTGCCTACCCGCCATCTATGTTGTAGTTTCTCAAACTAAGAAATGTCTTCCCTTAAAGTGTTAATTGCTTTATCAAATTTTATTTATTCCATTGCAGGGAAACTTTTTAGCTAGCTTTGTATTAGGGTGGAGTGTGACGACTTTTTCTGGGGTTTGTGCATACCCTTTTGACACGCTGAGGAGAAGGATGATGATAACTTCCGGACAACCGTCCAAGTACCGCAGTGGTTTTCATGCTTTTCAGCAAATAGTTCGCAATGAAGGGTTCATTTCTCTTTTCAGAGGAGTAGCTGCTAATATGCTCTCAGGTATGGCTGGTGCTGGAGTACTCGCTGGATACGATCAACTGCAACGTCTTGCCAGCAAGCATATTTATGGCCTTGAATGTCAGCTCGGAGGAGCATAGACCGGATCTGAATAATGGGGGAGCCAACTGCAGCAAATTATCTTACAGAGAGTAGATGCTCTTGAAGTAGCAGGTTTGAACTCGTTCAGGAGACAAGTTTCTAGCGTGCCCCTAGAGGATCGGGTGACAGTGGCATCCTGAATGTGCTGGCAATGTTTATATGGTTTATTAATGTAAATAAACATATATATGTTTATTTTATATTCATTCTTTACGAAATTCTATAAATGAAATAAGTGTTCTGCATGGCTAACATCTAAAAATGTCAATCTTCATATTTAAAGACGTTGGTCTCTTGGTCTAGTCTTTCGGTGAACAATAATGTTTTTATTTTTTAAATTCATCAGTAGACATGAAAATTTATTATCTATCTTTCCCCTTATAAGAATGTTAGCTTCAAATGGAAGTTTACAAATTGAAGCAATTGTAAGAATACCATAATGCAAGAGTAGATAAGCTGGAACAATAACTCCTTTTATTTTATTTATTTATTTATTGGGGAAGGCTGGACGAATAACTCTATTGGGAATTCCAAATGTCTTGGATTTAATTGGACTCTCAAGTACTGACAACGTTGATGTACCCTGGCGAGTCTCTCATAATAGTATGTATGCAATCGGTTATAATTATCCAAGCTATATTGTTAATATGCATGTCTTCGTTCCCCACAATTGGCGGCAAAAGCAGATGTTAACTTCTTTCAGCTCACTATGTATATGAACTTATAAATTTAATTTAGTTTTTCATATCTAAATTCATACGTGGTACACTGAACTCTGTTTAAACTCTGTAATTTGCTCTGGTACCAGTACTAATCCTTCTATTTCACCTTGCAGGATTCAACTACTTCATCATTCCGGCAAAGCAAAATCCGTATTCCAAGATTATAGCCACAACCACTTTTATGCCCTCTTTTAATAATGATCTCCGGTACTATAACTTCTTGTTTAAATATCCAACCAATTACAATAAATTTCTTGAATTTACTGAAATTCAAGATGTGAATTAATTCCTGTGATTAGTGTGAGTAAATAGTTTGAGATGAAGGATTTGGATGCTAAAATATTTCTCTGGGTAGAATTCTTATTGTAGTCAATTTATCAAATATTCAGATCATAATAATTTAATAGAACTTTCTTCATGAGTCTTAAATATATACACTTGTGTTATATTAAGTATATCTCCACATTTTATCTTTTTTTAGAATTTACAGAAATTATATTGAGATAACGATGAAAACTTTGTTGAGATCTAATATAAGAAAGATGCATGATTTTTAAATTATCTTGCAATCCAATACAAGAAGGATGATTGATGAAAATTTTGTTACTGTATTGCAAATTTTATAACTTAGCTCATCTAATAATTTTCATTTAAATAGAATATCATATCATTATACTACTTACAGACGCTAGTGAGTAAGTAGTTGATAGGAAATATTATGTTATTAGTTTACATCATCCAAGAAAATGATCAGCTAGAAACTTTCTCCGCATCATCAACGGGTGCATTTTGGCCGCCCAAGTAATGCATCAGTGCTGCGCCGGAGAGCACCGCCAGTGTCAGCGCCTGGGCATGCATCCTGCAAAATAAGTCCACCATAAGCCTTGGATCATGGAACTCTATATAAAATCCGACGACAGAAGACATGTGCAACATCTCGTAACACCTATCCATAGACGGTCGACTGCAGACGTAGTATGTATGGGACTGGAGAAGCGACAGAAACCAACTCTGGTATTGTGAAGTGGGGTTTTCTCGGAAAAATCCAGTTTTGCAAAAAGTTTTTCAAATAAAATTTATTGTATATTCAAAATTTTTGTAAATGTTCTAAAGATATTAAAAAAATATAGAGTAAAAATATTATTTAGAATATAAAAATTATTAAACTACGAAAATTATGTTTTTAATCAATTTATTTTTAAAAATCTGTGTATATAATAGACTGATATATATAATAATTATCAGAAAAAAGTATAAATTTATTTGGAAGATAAAACAAAAGCAGGATTGATAAGTAATTATCTATTATGAAGCATAATGAGGTCCCAATTGCAGAACGGATACCTAGCATGAATGAGGCGAAGACTTGGTTTGAGAGGAGTCCGCTTGCGGGTATACGCTAGTGAGGTCCCAATTGCAGCAGCCCACAACGAACCTGTAATATCATTAACAGTATTAGAATCCCCTTTACTAGCTCTTAATCTCTATTTGGAATAAAAAAAAAAAAAAAAATTCATCCTGGTTTTATATCTGTCGAATTATTTTTTTCCCCTGGTTGTAACTTTATTTTTTTTTAAAAAAAAAATGAGTATTATGTTTTCAGAGTCTTAATTCCGAAAAAATAACTGAATTCTTGAATAGAAGTAGCGAAGATTTGATAAGAGATCACACCTACGCTGGTGAGCTTGTGCTCGGATATCCAAGACTGCAGGGAGCTCATCTTCGAGTTTGCTACAAATGCAGTGGAGAAGGTCGGTGGATATTGTGTTTGCTTCAATGGTGTCTCTTTGGTGATTCATTTATATATATAAACAGGTTGAGTTCCCATGGTTTAGGGCTTCAAAACCGGGGAGCACTCAGCAATTGCCCATGGTGGAAAACCAGCAGCAGGCAGCTCTGCACTTTAACTTCCCCGAGTCTGTGTACTCTATTTTAGTAACATATTTTTTATCTCGAACTCTAAAGGGATGAAAATGTTTGCTTAAGAATAGCCCTTCTTTACAAAAATTTACGAATTAATTAAATATTTAAAATATCAGTGCCAAAATATATAAATATTAAATGTAGTAGAGTCTATGAAGTTTAAAAATATATTTTAAAAATTTTATACAAATTATAAAACAGATGAAAATTATTTTTCATATTACAAATACCTATGGATGTTTTAAACTAATGTAATAATAATTTATTTGTAAGGTGGGTCAAAAAATTGATGCACAATTTATTCTAGGAGAAATTGCATATAAATTCCTGGTTCTAAAAACTGTTTACAAATTATTCCTAAATACGTTATATATAAGTTGCTGTCTCAAAATTTATGTTAGAGTTATTTTAACTATTATATAAATACTTTTGAGAAAAAATTTGAATATAAGAAATATATTTTATATGAACTAAAATTTTATATTCCAAATTTTTTTAATAAAATATGTTTACATATTTTAAAACTTTAAAATTTTAATAGATTTAAAAATTAATCCGCTAACCCTTAAAATTTTATCTTTGAAGTTTCAAATATTTATTTAAAAATATTTTTTTATAAAAAAATTTAAATTATAATTTTTTAACATAATTTATAATTTTTATATTTAAATGTTTTTAAATAGTTTGAAATATAAAATATAAACAATTATAAATGAAAAATTTATTTATAATGGCGGTGGATATTTATTATTCTGAGTTCATTCGTTCTGCGTTAGCTTTCTCGAGACACGAAAGAGCAAATGGAAAGAGAACGTGAAGCAGCAGAAGGACGTTGGTACCTGGTACTGATCGCACATGGTTTTGTAATAGCAATATAAGATGCTAGCATAACTGATGGTTTGGGTCATACTTAATAAAACTGATGTCATATGTTCTTTTTAATGTATGCCAATGTCTAAGTTTAATTTCTATTTTATATTTTAATAAAAAATTAAGTAAAATAATAGTCTCTCCTAATTAATGTTTGTTGATTTCAAATTCCTAAAACCCTACTGATGAAATTACAATCGTTTTCTACTAACCTATTGGACTAACGTGAGTTGATTCGGTCTATTTTTGTATTGTCCTTTTAAATCAACTCGACAATCATTATATTCATACAAAATACATATCTAATTATATTTAAAAATTTTGAACACATGCAATTGATGTATACTGTAATTTTTATAGTTAAATTTTTTAAAATATTTATAAATAAATTTTGAGGCTTTTAACTCTTTACTAGTTAAAAAATTTTGGAACATAAAATTATCTAGGTCCATTTTTTAGAAAAAAAATACTATAAATACAAAAATTATAAAGCACTCAAAATAAATTACCAAAAATTCTATATTAGCTTTCTGGAGCACTTCCTTAGCTCACAGGAACACAATGATGGCTCGCTCAAAACGCTTCAGACCAAATTCTACTATACAAGTATTGTAATACTACACTGCCCATGTGAAACATTAAACTACCCTTTTAGAATATTTTTTTTATTTCTGACTAAAGGTCTTTCTTTGGAAAAATTGAAGAGACAGGAACTAGTTTATATGACTTTTAAAAAAATACTTTTTTTTTATTTTAATAAATATATTTATAAATATATTGTGTGCAGATTTTATAATTTTTTTTTTATAAAAAAAATAGCTTATTTGATAAAAATTTGCAAAAGCAGTATTTTTTTGATAAAGTCCCTTCACTTTTACTTAACATTACTTCATTCTATCAAGTAATTGTATGCCAACTTTTACTAAAAATGTAATACTACTAAAGGGAGAAAAAATGCTACACTAATTTCATTTGATATAACTAGTACTCGGCAAATTAACAATAAATTGGGCTCTTTGAAAACCTTTATATTATGGAAAAACCTATTATATCTGATACCATGACTAAATATGATAATAATAGAACTTTATTACAAAAAGGGCACTTTATTACAAAAAGGGCCCGAATGAGGCTTTGATTCGTATCAGATAATCTTGTAAGAGCCAGATTAACAACCAAAATGGAATAACAAAAACCCTTTAGGAGGCTAAAAGAATGTATTCAACTTTGCAAAGTTACAGACCTAATTGAAACGAATTTTAAAACTTTTGAAAAATCCGTTAAATTTGGAGTCCTAAAATATCTATTTAGAAGTATTTTTTTTTTAAAAAAAATTAACGTAAAAATTGTAAATCTAATTAAAATATATAACTTTTATATTGAAAATTTTTCGAAAAAACACCCGTAGATATTTGTTACATATGCTCGTCCATATGATAATCCCATATAGACGAGCGTATGGTAATCCCGTATGGTAGTCCCATACATATGAGTGCTGGGATCACCACTCTGTTACCCAGACCAGTATAAATCATATAGAATCTATTTTCGATGATATTTCTATAAATATTGGCACTTGCACACATAAGATTCGTTACAAGAAGCTTCGCTGGTGGACTCGATAATGCGCAATCATGGCAGAACATAAAGGTGCATTCAAGAAATTGCTGCAAAGAACAAAAAGTTGTCCTGCTTATTTTTGGATAAAAATGGCAACACATTCACAAAGTAAGAATCAACAGAAGTCTTGTGGTTGATACAGACACATGCAGACAATTTAGCTAAAAGCAATTAGATACCACCAGTTTGGTCACTCTTCAGCTACATAATCCCTATGGCCTTATCACTCTCACATAAGTTAGCTTTTCTAAATAATAAACTCACACCTGATGTATATTCCGAATGGCAGAAGTGATGCTTTTGCAGTCATAATCCATGATCTTCATCCAGTTCTCGAAGTCTCCTATCTCCTGCATAACATCAAAGAAAATAAAGCATGGGGGATTTCTTGTCTTATGAAACTAAAGGACATTAGCCCAATAGAACAGTTCACTAACTGCTAGTACCTCTAATCTTTGTCTCAAGAAATCTAACTATAAAGAAGATTAATTTCATGAATATCCTTTCCCTAAGGCAGGTCAAATTTTTTTATGATATATGGAAATTAAGATGGCAGATATATAAATGGTCAATAGCGGTGTTACGATACATGATGATACTACATGACATGTTCCACACATATGTACGCTTTCATACAAATCATGTGTTGTCACTTTTGTTCCAAAAACATACAGATATAACATGTCATGTGGAATGTTGTTTCATGTCAAGCGGTTTCAACATTCTTCGGAGTACATATGCTACAAGTTTGTAGGAATAAAAAAAAAGGAGACCTAGAGCAATAATCATAAAAAGCCTTCCAAGTATACCATGAACGATGAACATGGTAGATGATGGAGTTCACTCAAAAGCAGAGTTTGTAAGTAAAGTCCCAGAACAAATTAAACATTTCTGTTGGTAACTGGAGACACTACATGCGACAAACTGGAGCTAGGAAGCCACACCTTCAACAAAGAATTCATAGCATGAGAACTAGCAAGCCATTGATCTGTTTGCTTCCTATAGCGCATAATTGTACTAACTAATGCACGTATTTCAAGTTCAATTCGCTTCTCATTTATGAATGTTTCTTCCACGCCTCCATTGATAGCATTGACAAGAAGTTCGGATAAGTGAGCTGCATTCTTCATGGCGCTCCTTTTTGCTTTATCTGCTAAGAGAAAACACAACATACTTGTAATCACAAACTTTGATAACTTACTTATCTACATGGCAATTATGAAGATCTTGATTCAACAAAGTAACTGATGAATCTGACGACATTGTAACATCTGTATAGTAGACATTCACATCCCACTGTCACGTACATAATGAAGTAATATACTCATAGTTCAGGTAAGAAACAACACATGAAAAAGAGTCCTTTTTTTGGAGATTAATATGGGGAGACCAAATCCATACCAAGCCTATTTAGTGAGCCTTAGAGATGATAAAATCCACGGACGACACAAACCTATGTTCCGAATCGAGGATTCCAACCTTTCGGCCTAGCCAGACCCATAAGCCCGTTTCAACCTTCATTGGTACAAAGGGAAAAATCTCTTACATGCGTTGGCAACCACTTCTGTGAATCGATCTCAAACTTATAGGAATAGATAATCTATTGCAAAGGATTATGTCAAGAGCAATATGTAATTATATTTTCCTTACTAGTAAACAATAAATTACTGACTATATAGTCCATCATTTTATTTATGATTGCAATATCGCAGGTGGAAGTGACGGTTCACACCAGAATATAATCAAATGAAGTATAAATGATGATTAAAAGAACAGTCTTAATTACCACTATCCTACTTGTAACATATTCAGCTCAGAAAACATAAAAAGCATGCACCATGCAGCAAGTTGTTTCAACTTTCCCTGAACTTCTCATAAGAATCAAAGATTTTAGTCTAACAATTTCCGCCACAAGTCCCATATTTCTAGGAAGAATGAATCAATGGCAAAGTTCAGGGTATCAATTGATTTTCTTTTTTTAATTTCTTAAAAAGAAGGAAGGAAATTACACCCCTGCGATTATGATTACTTACCCTAACAAGATCTCTATCTGGACAAATCAGGAATCGAGTCAACCCAGGAGTAACTAGGAGCAGGCACTCACCAGCTCAACCCATCACCTGTCTCACGCATACCTTGTTGTGCACCATAATGCAACCCTATGAAATTCCTTGAAACGGTGACCGTATGAAATTGAACATGGGATCAGCTTCTAATCTGCGCTTATATAAGTCGACCTACGAGACGGAGCTTAATTGCAGATTCAATGATCAGCACGAAAATGCACCAAACAATAAACAACCAAAACGACACATAAACAGAGACCTAAGAATCTTTTTCTCACAAAAAAAAAAAAAGAAAAAAAAAAAAAAAACAGAGACCTAAGAATCAACATCCAAAATCAGAAGTTCGAGCAGTATCAAATATTTTAATGAATTTAATTAAGCATGGAGTTGGGATTAATTATGTAACCTGCTTCTACGATTCGTTTTAAAAGCATTAAAAAATCAATAAATATATTTAACATACGGACTATGTATTCATTAACGAATATTTGAAAAGCAATAAAAAGAATCATGGTTTGAAAAAGAACTGGGACCTGTTTGATCTCGGATTCGAAGACTCTCCTGCTGATGATCATGGATGATATGAAGCAGCGAAGTTTCCAGGCCGCCGCCACCGCCGGCGGTCGCCGGTTTGGCTCCATCCGGCAATCTTCCAGATTCGCTCATGGTAAGATCATTAACCAAGAGTCACATCATATGGGCTTCTACAATGCGCCATGCGTAGAACAGAACTTGAAGCACTGGCCCATTAAGCTCAGAAGGTTCGGAAAAAAGTTATATTAGATCAGGATGGCCCAATATACAGCCATCAACCATGGGTGTGTTTGGCGGCGGCTGATAGCTTATAAATAAATCTAGTTTATGCAGCTGATATATCTATCTAGCTGATCCTTCTAATATCTAGCTGATTGTATAATTTAACTGATTTTTATAAAAATGTTTGGTAAATAAAACGTCTTAATATAGCTGGTAGTTATAAAATGACAAAAAAAGATATAAATAGTATCTTACTCATATATATGATTGATATATTTCAAATTATTAATAATTATAATATAAAATAATAATTTCGTAACCTACCAAACATTTAAAATATATATGATAATATTTTCCTAAATTCTAATTACGTTGCCGAGCGTAAGATGTATGAGAGGTTACGGGGGCACGATGGTAAGGTCGTGGCGGCGGATCGTGAGGACAACGGTAAGGTTTTGAGGTTGCTTCTGCAATAACGTAGGAAAAAGATTAGAAGAATTATATAGTAACACATATTGTAATTTATATATAGAGAATGTGTATTTTAGTAAATGGTTATCTACCATCTAGCAGCTTGTCGCCACATGCTAGTGGAGGTAGCATGTGGGAACAAGCTAATTTTTAATAATCTATCATCTACAAGCTGCCTAATAAGCTAATTTACCAAACGTAGATTATAACTTAAAATTAGATTATTCTATAATCTACTATCTACAAGCTATCTAATAAGCTGAAATCAATCACCCTATGCCGTACTAAAAACAGAGGATGGTATTAATATATGTAAGACGGTGATCGTGTGAGAGTGAATGAATGTGCATTTGGGTCGGTTCAGGTTGGCAAGAAAACGGCTCGAATTATGTTAGGATTGTCAATTTGGGTTAATAAAAAGGTTTCGGGTCGGGTTAGATCAGAATAGCCCAAATTTGGAATGTAAATTTGGGTTAATAAGTGTAATTTGGGTGTCCACAGGATTCAGCCTCATAAGATGGGTATAAGGTGATGGAGGAGAAAAAAGAAAGAGAGAGCACAGTAATATAACTATTGTTGTTTTATGTTTGGATTAAATTTTAGTATATATTGAGCAATAATTTTGATATAGCGAATTTTTTTTTTTTTTTGCAAATTATGTGACCAACAGTCCAAATTTTTGTGGATCATTTTAATAAATGAGAAAAATTGGTGTATGAACGTGACTAAACTATTATAATACATAACGAATTAGGACAAAGTCAAGATTGATGATAAATACAATATGATTATAAAATTACAAAAGTTCTATAGCTCTATGTCTTACTACATCTCATCTGAGTATGAGGACATTGCAAAGGTACCTAACTAATGTTCTATTAACACTATATGAATGGGTGTACAGTAATAACGAAGTCCATTCATAGATTTTTGGAATTTATACAAGTAATAGTAACTATGATGATACCTAGGGACCTAGGGTAGGGTCGGTTACTCTTCTATCATCTGACTCAAGGGGTAACATCTCGCCCATACCCACCATACACAAAAAAAAATGGTGGTGAAAACAAGATGAGATAACGAAAAAAAAGAAGGTAAAATAAAAATAAAATTAAAAAGAAAAAAAATGCCATAGGGTGTTAAGATGAAAGATAGGGTTCTCACCTCGTTACGATAATTATATAAAAGTGAATCGGCTATAGAAAAGTTCTTTTGCGATAATTTAAATGATATTACCCAGCTCTTTGGTGAGGAGAGCTTGTCTTCGAAGTGAAATGATTCTAGAATCCATGAATGTTTATATGATTCATTGATTGAAGAAGCAAAAAGAAAAAGCCTCACATGTCTTGTCCTCTGATGGTGTGAAGATATCTTCTCTACCTTCCAGAACTTAATATTTATTAAATTGAGGTTTTCTATTGAGAATCTCGTTCACCATACCTTTCTAAGAGTAGTCTCAAAGCTACCGTCGGTCCTTTTCAGCTCTCAAATTTAAGCATCTTTGTACACGTGCTTGATGAAACATGTCTTCATTTCTAATACTGCCACCGGAGCTGACGGCAGCTCGTTTCTGTAATATTAATTAATAAATCATGACATAGTCCTAGTCGTGGGGTCAACCTTTGACTGCTGGGTCAACCGGTAAGTGCTGAAAGTGTCTTCCAAGCATTTGGGATTCTATTTACTGCTCGTCTCTGAGAAGTGTCCTCGTACGACTTCAATAACTCTTACTCCATCAAAGGGATGCATCAGCAAATTTTTCCTTGCTTGGCTCCTGTCCGAGTTCGTGAGGAGGCTTCGGCATGGGTTCAGGAGAAGGTTCCTAACCTTGAATTTTGGAAATATTTTAGGGACAATATCTCGAGATTCTGATCATACTCATTCCACTATCAGGGATTCAAAATCAAGTAGTACCCCCACCGACGATACACCTGTCATAATTAACAAAAATTATGATGTCTTATGCTCGTAGGCAACTTACGCTCAGTTTACTAACATAAACTTCTATTATATCGATTTGGCTATCGATAGCTCAATAGCGTAGACTTGTAGGCAAAACTCTGCGGTGCCAATTAGAACTCCTGTGAGTGCAAGATAGCCATATTTCAGCCTAGCATGCCCAGCCAGTTTTGCAAAAGCATTAAAAAAAAGAAAAAAAAATAAATAAGAAGAAAGATATCATATACTTGTTTATACAAAAGATTAAATCAAGTACATTACATTATGATGGTTATAAACAAGGTTTATGTAATAGCTCTTGATTCTATACTCCTTACTAATTGCTAGCAACTTCGAACGTTCGAAGGTATATAAGATTCTGCATCTGCATGTTCCTGTTCTAACACTTTTGGAAAGAACACATAAAAATACAAATAATTGAAGCTTCACTTAATCAACCAGGACGAAAATAAGTAGGTGAAATTAGTAGGACACTTTTATATAATGAACCTAAGCTTAGAACATAAGTGGTAGATACTCTTGTTGCTATATGATATGTTTTACTCCAACTGGAACTTAGTTTAGATTTGTATATTATTATTTTGATGATTAGTCAAAGATAAAATTGAAGAAAAAAATTGGAATGTCACAAGTATACTATTTCAACTGCAGTTGATTGTTAGGTTCTACTAATTGGAGAGAGACCTCCAACCAAATTAAGTCACATTAATTGATCAATCAATCATAAATTAAACCAAAACCTTCAATCTCACTCCTCTCACCTCTCGAAAGCACAAGTTACCAGAACTCTCATGACACTGTAGTCGGCAAACAATGTTCGTCCATTTTAGAGTGTTGGTATGATGTCTCATTGCCCTAGTATGAGCATGTCTAATACGCATGTAGTGGGCATTTTTCAACTAAATAATTACAATAGCAAAGCGGTAGGCCGACTACTTAGAATGGTGGAATTCTATCCGTTAAAATGGTAGGATTCTTACATTGCTATTTTCTAGTATATATGGCTTGAACGCATCGACCGTGTCTTCAATGAGAGATCACGAACATCCTACTCACCTTACGGTCATGCTAACTCATTCTTGTATGACTGGGCATATACCATACTCTATAAACTGTGGTCAAAAGGTGGCGACCGTCCTTCTTCAGCTCCATGGACGAGGAGAGTGACACCTCTGGCTGCATCGCCTCCGGCTGCTATGTTCTAGTCTTTCCTCTATTTGCTTGTACTAGTCTTTTAACTTTTTGGGGGCCTCTTTCCCTCTTCTTTGCTTTTGTACCTCTCTAATGTCGTACTATGCCTCTCCCTTATACTGTTACTATTGTAACTCGCCCCACTTTAGCTGAAGCTGATACGGGCCTATTTTCTAATACTAGTGTCATATTTTCAAAAAGAAGAAAGAAAAAAAAAAAGACAAAAAAAGACAATCTGCTAAACTAAGTTCAAATCCACGCTTGTCCACGGAACGTTTAATATATGCCATTACTGGAGGGGCGCGGCTCGCCTGCTTCCTGGAGGGACGCGGCTCGTAGGAAGCAAGAGACTGACGGCCCAGATCATCCGATCTGGATCATGCAATTTTTGAGACTTTATATAAAATTTTTATCGACTTATTTGATATATTTTAGAGCTTTTTAAGAAAAAGTTTGATCATCTTTTAACATAGCGTTCAGTATTTTTTCGAAAAACTTTCAACAATAAATTTGTAAATCACATCAAAATCTATAACTTTGTAACTCAAATTTTTTCTTAAAAATACTCTAAAATAGATCAAATAAGTCGATAAAAATTTTATAATATCTCATGATCAATACAAAATATGATGGAATAATCTAGACTGCTCATTTTCCTACTTTCTGCTTTAGCAGGAAGCAGGCGAGCCGCGCCCTTACTGGAATTAATGGGTCTAATATAGTGCATTTACAACTAGAGTGGAAGCCGAGAAGGTAGAGTTAATAAGGTAACGTAATCGCACTAGGGAAGATCCTGCTCAACTACTCTCCCATCTTAATGGGTATTGTACCTTGATGTTAATAGCTAAACCTATAAATAGAGTTGGCAGTCCTTACTAAAGAGAATGATTTTTTTTTCTTGTACTTACATTTATGCTAGTGATAGTATTATTCTATGAGTTGCTGTGAATATAGACATTTCGCCTAACCACGGTTAGACATTATGCTGAATTATGTAAAATCTCTATCTTACTTTTTTTTTTCTTCTTACTTTCTCTATATATTTAGTTTGTGAGTCTTTCCTCCTATCACTTTCACTCCATCATAAAAGAATGCGAGTTTTCAACGCATGGAGCCCTCGGCTTTGGTTAGGGGGTCAGCCATATAATTTGGCAGCAAAGACAGTTATTGTCCCAAATGGGAGAAAACTTAATGAAACATTTTGAGATTTTACAAAGTATCAAAAGGGAGTAGGAATTGGTTAATTTAAATAGGATCATGCTCACATGGTACACAAAAGTGGTCAATCAATCCTACAATCTGATCAATCTTCAATCTCCTTATGCTCAATTAGTCTCCCATGTATTGCACCAAATCTCCACCTTGATGTATGAAGGAGGAATAATAGGAGGACATAGGGGAGGATAGACCATACGCACTAAATCCAGTATTAAAAATTGTATGTATTAAGTAGCCGTAATGGATCACGTTGGTGCAATTAATTTGTACAAAGATTAGTTTCTATCCCTCCTTTTTTTAAGAAATCACAATCGATATCCTCAAAAAATGAATTAAAACATCGATATATGGTAATACAATATAAATATCGAGTTGTTAGCTAAGAATCTTTAAAATGCATTAAGCAATTTATCAAGAGAATTTCCGTTATACAAAGAGAGGAGCGCGATTAATTGCATGAAATTCGAGTCATCTTCGGCGTAGTGTTCTAGCCAACTTTACATTGGCATTTAGATGGTGAATGGTAATAATTTTTGTAAATTACGAGTCAAATGTATTAGAAACTTTGGCCTCTTTAACCTCTACTTAAAGGATATTTTCTTTTAACATGCAATATGCGCTCATTAATCTTTTTCATAGCATAGGGAAAAAAAAATCCATTGACAAGGTCTCCCAAAATATTATTTTGATTAGTAGGAGCAACGTCTTCTCATTTCTATCACTGTACCTTAGAAGTTGGTGGAATCTCTTCACCGTTTTGCATTACCATGCCCTGGCAGGTGAACTGGATCAACCTACGTGATTCTCTTCAACTCCTATATATATATACATACATCTTCTAATTCGACAAACAAAACAAAATCTCTTTCTTTTCCTTATATCTTCTTGTTACCATTACAAAGATGTCCTCTTCTTCTTCCTCTAACTCGATTGGTCTTGATGTAACGGTCCTCACGCTGATACTCATTTCAAGTGGTGCAACAGCGCAGCTATCCACCAATTTTTATTCATCGTCGTGTCCAACGCTCATTAGCATCGTGTCGCCGGTGGTGAAGTCTGCCATTTCAGCGGAAAGGCGGATGGGTGCTTCTCTTCTTCGCCTGTTCTTCCATGACTGCTTCGTTGGAGTAATACATAAATATAATTTCTACTTTTACACAATTATTGATCATTGACTCTTTTTTACTTCCTAGCTATTTAATTTAATGAATGAGTTTCCAAGTGTTTTGGCTAATGTATTATGCGTGTAATGGGTGCTTTAGTTAGCACATTTAGCTTCTTTTCTTTTTTTTTCCCTTTTTTTTGGATTTAACAACAAGAACCTCTTTCCTAAGCCGGCCATTTAGATCGGGCAAGTTAAATCGCAGCATGGAGAAGCTTGAGCACATTTAACTCACAACATTGATGTATACATAGAAATATAGGGTTATGTTGAAAAACCCCAGGATTTGTAAAATTTCTTAAATAAACCTCTATTTTTTTTAGACCTTTATACTTTTATATTTAAAAATTTTTTAAAAATATTTCTAAATAAATATTTTGAGACTTCTAAATTTTTATAACAAGTAAAAACTTAAAGCGACAAAATACATATTTAAATACACTTTTTGAAAAGTTTGTCAATACAAAAGTTGTAGAGCAGATTAAAATTTTTTTATACTTAAATATATATATATATATATAATATATATATATATATATATATATATATATATATATATATATATATATATATATATATATATATATATATGATTTAATTTAGTAATTATTAAAATAAATACAAGTTTATTTGGGAGGACCGTTTAAAGCAGTGCTGATTTATCATATTTCCTACAAATATCTTCATGCTTCGCAGTTAATTGTGGTATCTGTCATAGGGATGCGATGGTTCCATTCTTTTAGATGATACGAAGAACTTCACGGGTGAGAAGACAGCAGTACCTAATAATGGCTCAGCGAGAGGTTTCGAGATCATCGACAAAATAAAGACCCAAGTAGAGAAGGTCTGCCCTGGTGTAGTCTCCTGTGCTGATATAATCGCCATTGCTGCAAGAGACTCTGTTGTCCTAGTGAGTTGCACCACTGTTATCCTTATCAATTAGTCTTTTTTAAGGATAAAGCACAGCTTGCATTATTCAGCACCTGGCTATTTGAGAGGAGAATCACTCATGACCATCCACGAGCGGAGTCACCCGTTGCACGTGAAGGGACTCACGTATGTCAGTATGTGTTGCCACCTGCCAGAAGAAGAGTGCGCTGGTGGTAGTCGAAGTTGAACCTAAGTGGGAAAGGTTTCTAAGCCTCCGCCCATTTAGTGCGACAGCATGTCACCCCTATTAATTAATGATTTATTTTTAGATATATCACCTGCACTATTTCTTTTAATTATGAATTTGTATATGCTGTGATTATCTTGCTACAGCTTGGGGGGCCAAGTTGGAATGTGAAGCTGGGAAGAAGGGATTCAAGGACTGCAAATAGAACTGCAGCAAACAATCAGATTCCAAATCCATCTTCAAACCTTACAAATATTACTGCAACCTATGCAGCCAAGGGTCTCTCCACGACAGACATGGTTGTGCTCACCGGTGAGACTCGAACAATATTTTCATGGTTGTCATACGTGATCACATAGGCATAGATTCCACAAGCTTAAAATGGCAGGAGAAAATTGGTTTATATATATATATATATATATATATATATATATATATATATATATATATATATATATGCCAGGCACGTGTAAGTTGATTCTTTTAATTTCGAATTTGTCATTACATGAATTTATATCAAATACTTTTTTTTTTTCAAGATAGTGGGGTTTGGAGGTGAGTCTTTATGATACCATATTAAAATAACCAATTCTCTCAAAACCTTAAGCCGATAAGAGTGATACAATTGTATTTTTTATACAATAATAGATTGCTTGCGAGGATAAGTTGTTAGCTGATTTATTAAGTAATACGGTTATCTTAGCTGATAATTATTAGTTTATGAGACACGTCACTACAAATAAACATACATAATATGAGCTTAACTAGCCGTTTCATCAATTTGCTATCAGACATAGATTTTCATGACTTCATTTAGCTTTTCGACTAATCACATAAAAATGTATGCAAAACACACTAAGTTTGCAAGAAAAGTTTGATTTAAATCACAATTATTCAACACGAAGTTAAATATTTTTTCAGTTCATAATTCACCTTTTTGGGGTCTTGGTTCAGTACAACTGAAGTTTGAGAATTTTGTGACAGAATTTTTTATACATTTTCATAGTAAAAATACAACCAAAAAAACATTTCTCTTGATTTTTATAGTTTTATAGCACATGACGATCCAGTAACGCATTCATGTTGCGACCAGGTGCTCACACAATTGGCAAGGCAAGGTGCGTCAATTTCAGGGGACACATATACAACGACACCAACATCGACAGTAGCTTCGCCAAGACAATGCAAGCTAATTGCCCTAAAGCATCCGGGTCACAAGACAACAACTTAGCCCCTCTTGATCTTCAGTCTGAAAATGTCTTCGATAATAGCTACTTCAAACTCTTGCTGAACAACAAAGTCCTCCTCCATTCTGACCAAGAGTTCTTCAATGGCGGACCGACCGACTCGCTCGTAAGAACATACGCGAATAATCCGAGCAAGTTCAACTCTGATTTTGTCGCTGCTATTGTCAAGATGGGGGATATAGCTCCTCTTACTGGATCTGCTGGGGAGGTCAGAAAAAATTGCAGAAAAGTTAATTAATTATTGAGTTGGTGAAGATGTTTGCTTGTTAGTGCAGCAAAAGCCGAAAATAATATTTTCTTGTTGAGTTCTGGTTTGTTATGGAGATGTAATCTCTCTAGATCTCTTTAAGGTTGATTTGGGTTGTTTGTATCTTGCATGATTTCTGTACCTCATTTTAACAGAATAATAATTGTTTTATTACAGTCGAACACACAAAAATAATCTTTTTCCGCTGGATTTGGTTACTTCAACAGGATTAGACAAGTACTCTAAGAACTTATTAAACAACAAGCCATACGGATCGAGAGCTATTTAATAGTGGAGCATGATTATTATAGGTCAAAACCTTTAGATGATTTACCTTTTTTTCACGTATTATTGGTGCCCTCTTACCGAATCTACCATTTAGTCGACTAATATTAGTTGTCATATGTACTATGCTAAAGAATCAATCTAAGCTGTAAATTATTTTCCATTCTCAAATCATTTATTAAGACATTAATTTGCTATTAACTATAACAATTTTGAATTATCTATTTTAACTTATTAAGCCGAGCATCTACTGAGTCGAATATCGAGTACAGAGCCTAGTTCGATTATTTCGATTTGCTCCCGAACAGCTTCAACTCATCTACGCCCCGTTTTCTCTGATAGTGGTTTACCATAACAGCCATGTGACAGAGTTCATGATCACTATATCTTACCATGGCAATTATTCCTAGCTGCAAAAGGGTCATATGAAGTATGCAGAATTGACTCAATTTACTAATTTGATGAGGTCTTGCACTTGGAACTTTTTTCCGTGCCATGCATGCACACTACAAATAGACCGCCATTATATATTTTGTGTTAAAAAAGAAACTATGCTTAACTCATAATTAGTATTTAAAACATTTTATCAAAACGGAAAGGTGCATCTATATACTTTTATAAGAGCTTGAATTGTAATGCGTATGTAGCATGACATTTCTACTGGATTTAAAGAAAAATAAAATGTTTTAGACTGAGGATAATATGACTATATCAAACCATGAACTTTGTTGCACGTTTTAAAGTCTACTCCACTTTCAAGTTAATCTTTACGTTATAGATTTCTCCAAAAAAAAAAAAAAAAAAAAAGAAAGAATCTTCACCTTAACACATCAAGTAAAATATGCATACAGAAACAGTGGTGCTTGTTAATGCAAATAATAATAATAATAATAATACGAAATTAAGACAGTATCACTTGTGATTTCTTAGGACACTTTTCTGTCAAAACAAGTTTGGGTGTAGGCGGAAGGTTTAACAGAAATTATTTTTGCCTAATAGTTGGGGAAAAAAAAAGTTAATAAACTCGTATTTACATTTTAACTATAAATATTTAACATATATTTTTTATTCTTTTAAAAATCTAAAATATGTAATTTTAAATTTAATTTTTCTTTTTAGATAAATACTTATATGTAGTGTCCATATAGTACCGGAATGCACAAGAGAGCGGGATGACAATAAGGTGATGGAAATGGGCCACAGTGATGACATAGTTACGGCCCACGGGTCTGAATTGTTCCTTTATTCCCTATAACGTGGGTTCAAATTAAATTGAGAGCTTTACACAAGCAAACGAGCTTCTAGTGGGCTAGCCCACCTAAGTGGGGATCCCCATTAGAATAATTCCAAGTAAATTATTGTATGTGCCTTGGTGCAAGAGAAAATTTTGATCCAAACAAATTAAAAACAAAAATAATAATTGAGTAATTTGGGAATGGAATTCGACCGAGCGAACTTTGCATCAATTGAGATATATATATATATAATATATATATATAATTCATTAGAAATGGTTCGAGAGAGATGGAGGATAACAACAGCTGGTCCTTTATGCCTCATAGAAATTCTATGGATGGATTTTTTTTACAGAAAAATATTATTACACCGTATAAAAATTTTATACGGTAATATATAGGTGAGCATCATCCGTAATTATACGTTACAAAGACAGCATAAAGTGGACGGTTATGATTATTGTTTACCACATAAATCTCAAACCAAAAAAAAGAAAAGAAACAATTTCAGGGCCTTAGTCAACTATGATGCACACGTTTGCCCGCACGTCTCTTCTATCCTCGTCTAACATTTGTTAATTGATGAGAAAAAACTCATTCTTAATTTCTTAGAACGCGTTACCATTGAAACTACATAGAAGAAAATCTATTGTGAGAATTTTTAAAAGAAAATCCTATATGCTCCAGAATTTTTCGATTATAAAATATTTGTATTTGAATCCCAAAATATCGGTCGGGATTGAACTTATAGTTTTCTACGAGGTTAAGGGTTTTAGGGAGGCATGCATGTGCTTAAATTACGGATTCTGCGATAATTTAAAAAAAAAAAAAAAACTCTTCTTAATTTCTGACGAAATTCAACAAAATTAACAAAATTTCCACGCTCTGAGTAACCAAAAAATTTATGGGGCAACGTTAAAATGGTGCAGAGCTAAAGTTTACATGGATTCATCCTCTAGCACAAATAGAAGCAAATCAAATGAAAATCTCCCCCAAAACTCCATACATGGTTCCTTATTTATTCCTACAAAATAGAAAACGCATCCTTATCTTTCTTTTTTTATCCTAAGGTGTTTTTCTCATTTGTGATAGTGCTGTAGTTGGTCGAGCTGGACGGCACAGTGTACATCGACGAAGACGAGGGTGAAGGTGCCGGAGGAGGCTGTATCACCGTCGCCGGCAGGTCGGCGACGAAGACTTCTGATGAAGAGCTAAACAAAGCCCTATTATCAGATGTACAAGGAATGTTATGATTGACGATTGAATTAGCTTGCTGGCTATACTTATGTCTCAACATTTCAGTTCTAACTGCGTTCAGCTCAGCTTCTAGGGTTCGAACTCGCTGCTGTAACGCCATGATCGCTCCCATGCATCCGTAGACTGGATCTCTCAACCTTACGTTCGCTTCGTATACGAGGCTGTTCGCTGCATCTGATCTTTGCGCTTCCGGAACTTCCTGTACATTTTAATCAGTATATGTTTAATCTCATTGACTTTAATTTTTTCAAGATCTATAAATTTATATGCACACAAACATAAATAAACTAATATGTAATATAAAGAATTTTTTGTTTACCATTAGCATTTTGGAGACGTTGCTTGCACCGAAGACTTTATGGACGGCTGCAAATCTCTGAGGCTCGTTGGGAGAGAAGTAAGGAGCGAAAAGACATTCCTGAGTGCACCGCCGGCGTAGGAGCTTACATGCAGCGCATGGTAATACGGTGTTGAGAGTGCCTCCGATCGCGGTGGTTCCGGCAATGGCAGCTGGATGCCCCCTTATCCCCATAGGATTGTACTCATCCCATTCTCTCGATCTGCTCCCCCACCTCATCACTCCCCTCCCTAGAAAACAATAAACGACAAGTACATATCTATTCCTAAAAAAAACTAGAAACTTTGATTATATAGAAAACAATAATACAAATTTTAATTCAAAAAAAAAAAAAAAAATCCCATGTGGATTATACAGACATAGACGAAAATTTGATCTGGTGGTGTAAAACAAAACAGAAAGAGTACGAGAAAGGGAAAAAATAAGTAATATGTAAATTTGAATTCATACCTTGGTTTTATCTCATAAAAAAAAAAGAAAAAGAAATCATACCTTGGTGAGACTTCCAGGCATGGTCTTCAGCAACAATACTGAAATTAAGATGGAGGAAGAGAAGATGGATCAGGGGAGCTAAAATTAGAAAGATGGAAGAAGGAGAAAGGAAAGAGTACTTAAAAGGCAAGTAAATAAGGGAAAGTGGGCCTGAGATTACACACCCAAGTGATATGAAAATTAGAGCAAATTGAGAAGATGGTGAGAGGTTACACTCCTGGTTGTTGTTGATACTGATGTACTAAATTCGATGATAAATAACAGTAAATGATTATAAAATTTGAAGAACTTGAGGTTGAAGATGAAGATGGTTTGAGATTCAGAGAGAGAGAGAGAGAGAGAGAGAGAGAGAGAGATCGTCTGCTTGTTGGGAACGATGAAGATGTTGACTTCTGCGCAAAATATAAAAATTGAAATGAAGGTTCACATGTATTAGGATCTTTAATCGTTACCGAAAACAAAATTAATACGGTGAACATGGCAATATGCGCCGAAGGATTTAATAATATACTGTGTCATCGACCTTGTAAGCTCTAGTGTCAATCCATGACTTCCACATGTATCTTTGGAGCCCGTAAATATAACTATCAGCCCACTTACCTAATACATATTTCGAAGTAGGTCTGTTTTTATTTTGCCACCCCAAAAGTTAAACTTATTGCAGCTTATATATTCCGTTAGCTTTCACTTTATAGCGTCAACTGATGGACTTATCGACGCCGACGAAAAAATAATTCGGTGGCAAAATAAAAATTGTGTATTTCAGACTATATATTAGGTATTTAGATATTTCGGAATACTGTAATAAGTACCTTGGCTATTAAAATTTTATTTGGCACAATAAAGAAAACATTAAATCGTTTTTATTTATTTGGTATATGACTAAACAAAAAACTATACTCAAAAGAATTTTATTCCTCATAAATTTTTTCTCATATAAAATTAGTTTTACAATTAATTTTGCGTTGGGAGAGAGAGAGTTGGCCGCGGCCGGGGGGATGGGGGGGAGGAGGACAGGGCCGGCTTGCTCAGCACTGTCCCGGTGCCAGAGACCGGCGGCTCCGCCACATGCAGGGCTGCACCGAGCGTGCCATCTGCCTTTTAAAACCTTAGTCTATACTATCAGCTGCTTAGAATTAACCTACACATGTATGGAATTATTCTTTTCCGCAAACATTAACCTCTTTTCTATACAATTAGATGAAGGATAACGACAGTAATCCATTTAGTTTAATCATTTAAATTATGAAATCCTAATATAATCATAATACTACAAGCATGAGTTTTGGAAAATTTTATTGTTTTAAACAAATTGCTAGTATATTATACCTCTAGTATGTGCTGTGATTTATGAGTTAACCGAGTTGAATTTAAACAAGTTCGAAATCTAACTGTTCGTGAGCAACTCGACTCATTTTTATCTTAGAAGAACTTATTATAGAATAATACTACATTACCAAATTTATCATAAAAAATCAATCAAAATATCATGCCGAAATGAACGGATGCGATCTGACATTCCAAGGCACCTTTTATACGAAATTTTTCTGTCATGTAGCAATCTGATTTCATTAATAGTAGTCTTCTCAAAATTACGTGTTTCAAAAAAAAAATAAAATAAAATAAAAGAAAGAAAGAAAGAAAGGGTTCTTCATTCTTCAGTGCGAATTTGGGTTTGTAGTCTTCAGAATTAGATTCCAGGCCGAAACTTCAAGGCCATTCAGTGTTGGATCCACTTAAGACTTGGCTTGATTTGCATGTAGATCCGCATAACATATGCGGAGCAATTCTATCGTAAATATCCATGCCTAAATACTTTTGAAAAAAATATTATTAGATTTTATATCTTTGTAATTCAAAATATCATATTATTTTTTAAAAAATAATGAGACGAAAAATCATGAATTTTTTTAAAAACTAACGAGACGAAATTTTTTAGGCATGAAATATCATATTATTCCACTGGATATATTTGTCTATCCATAGTTCTTGGACCATATATTGTCTATGACACGCCGAGTATATATACATATTCGGTCATGATCTCTAGAATAATTTAGTGAAAATTTGGAAAACTAATATCTCGTATTCGTAGCAGGCGGAATTCAAACTCGTGATTGATGGTTTATAAGCCACCTACCATATCAGTTGAGCTAGCGCATCAGGTAGTTTATTAGGCTTGTTAAGATACTTTGATATACAAAGTTAAAGCTACGAGATGATGATATCCGAACTAATAGAGACTGTTATTATTTCACCGAGTAGTGACAGATCATTCAACTTACTTATCGTGCTTCATTTCATATCCAAAACATCTTACAGATTAACACTGCTAGTCATTCCACTAATTATTACACTGAAAATATTGAATATACATCTTTTTTCTAGCAAAATAAATTTTGAAAATGAGTATATTTAAATAAGTATAACAATGATAAAATTCAAGAGTGTTGGTTTTCGTTTTCCTTACTTCTTTTGTAAAAAACTTGTTTGATTATTATAAAATTTTCATTTCACCAAAAAAGAAAGATAAAATTCAACGTGAGAGCCATATCAAATTCATATAAACAGAGCAAGTATAAATAGTATAGCAATAACTGATGGGGAAAACAACAACGCAATAACGCAGCAAAAATAAATCCCCCAAACTTGTCGGAATCTTTGAGGAGCAACAACAAATATACCACAACCACAATCACACAAGAGACACGAATTTTTAACGTGGAAAACCCCTCAAAGCAAGCGTAAAAACCACGGGTCGTCCAGACCAAAGAAAATGGCTCCACTATATCAAATAAGGGTACAAGAAAGTCTCAATCAAGTGCACAAACAAGTGCAAACCTCCAACCAGCCACAAAGCAATAAAGCTTACAAGTAGAGAACAACGAGAGATGAAAAACCTCAAGATTACAGCTGCAGTCCGAACAGAATATCTCCCAACTCAGACCTCGAATCACCGATCCAACCGTTCAGAATGAAGAACCGGATGTCTGGAACCTTCTGGCAAAATCTCAGCCCGATCCAACGGTGAACGAATCCGCAGTAGAGAATTTACAGACGCTGCGCAGTAGAAAACCGAGAATACTTTCTCTCCTCTTCTCTCTCAATTTCGGCTGCTCTCATTAAACCCTAAACTGAAAACTTTACTTTATATATCCCTTATGAATAAGTGGCTTCTTAATTTGGGCCTTTCTCCACATAGGAAGGGAGCCCAATACCCAACATATCTCCCCCTCACAACTATGTGGAGATGATCGCCAAACCAGCGATCTCACAGCAAGTTTCAAACTTTCCTCCTGGTAGTGCTTTAGTCATCATATCAGCACCATTATCATCAGTATGAACTTTTACCAAATCCAACAACTTAGCATCCAAAACATCACATATCCAATGATACCTTACATCAATATGTTTGGACCTTGAATGAAAAGTTGGATTCTTACCAAGATGGATAGCACTTTGACTGTCACAAAATAGCAGATATTTGTCCGGAGTAAAACCAAGCTCCTGCAAGAATTTCTTCACCCATAGCAACTCTTTGCATGCTTCGGTAACAGCAATGAACTCTGCCTCTGTAGTAGACAATGCCACACACATCTGCAACTTAGATTGCCAAGCCACAGCTCCCTCTGCAAACTTAATCAAATAGCCTGAAGTGGACTTTCTAGAATCAATGTCTCCAGCTAAATCTGAATCTGAGTACCCCACTAAGGTAGGCTTATCACCTCCAAAACACAGTCTCATACAAACAGTACCATGAAGATACCAAAATCCATTTCACAGCATATCCAATGCTTCTACCTGGACATGATATAAATCTACTGACTGTACCAACAGCATATGCTATATCTGGTCTCGTGCACACCATTGCATACATCAAACTACCCACAGCAGATGCATAAGGAACCCGTTTCATATCTAATTTCTCAGTTTCATTTGAAGGACTTTGTTTAGCACTTAATTTAAAATGACTTGCAAGAGGAGTGCTTACCGCCTTAGCATTTTCCATCTGGAATCTTTGCAGTACCCTTTTGATATAGTGCTCCTGTGATAGCCAAAGCTTCCTTTCTTTTCTATCACGCATGATTCTTATACCAAGAATTTGCTTAGCAGCTTCCATATCTTTCATGGCAAAAGACTCTCCCAATTGCTTCTTCAACCTGTCAATCCTGGAAACACTTTTTCCAACAATAAGCATGTCATCAACATACAATAATAGGATAATGAAGTCATCATCATAAAACCTTTTAACAAAAACACAATGGTCAGAAGTAGTCTTCTTGTAGCCTTGCTCACACATAACAGACTCAAACTTCTTGTACCACTGCCTCGGAGCTTGCTTCAAACCATATAGGCTCTTTCTTAGCCTACACACATAGTCCACTTTGCCTTTAACCTGAAAGCCCTCAGGTTGTTTCATGTAAATCTCTTCCTCCAAATCACCATGAAGGAAAGCAGTCTTCACATCCATTTGCTCTACCTCCAAATCAAGAGTAGCAGCTAAACTCAAAACAATTCTGATGGATGACATCTTCACCACAGGCGAGAAAATCTCATTAAAATCAACACCCTTTCTCTGTCTGAAACCTTTCACCACTAATCTGGCTTTGTACCTCGGAGATGTAGAATTGCTTTCATGTTTCACCCTAAAGATCCACCTGTTTTCTAAGGCCTTTTTGCCTTTAGGCAACTTCACCAAGTCATAAGTGTGATTATCATGCAAGGATTTCATCTCATCCTGCATTGCATCCAGCCACTGTTGCTTTTCTTCATTTTCCATAGCCTCTTCAAAACACTCAGGTTCTCCCTCATCAGTCAATGTCACATACTCATCAGAAGAATACCTTGTACACGGTTGTCTTTGCCTATTAGACCTCCTGAGTTGGACTTGAGGTGGTTCATGTGCATCACCAAGATTCTCATCATGTGTCATCTCATGTTCCTCTTCAACATCATCAATTGGAACATCTAACCCATCTCCAAGCTGCTGATCATCAACATCATTATGTTGTTCATAATATTGAACACCATTTTCAGCATTATCCAGATTGTGAATAGGCAATCGCACTGGATCAACATCAGTCAGATTATTATCTTTTTCGGGTGTAGTTTTCTCCACCTTATCAATGTCTTCAATGGTTTGATGTTCCATGAACTGTACATCACGGCTTCTAACAAGCTTCTTCTCAACAGGATCATACAACCTGTAACCAAATTCATCTTGACCATAACCAATAAAGATGCACTGCCTTGTCTTCGCATCCAACTTGGATCTCTCATCCTTAGGAACATGCACAAATGCCTTGCAACCAAAGACACGCAGATGATCATAACTGACATTCTTACCAAACCAAATTTTGTCTGGTACCTCACCATTTAGAGCAACTGCAGGACTAAGATTGATAACATGCATCGCAGTGTACAATGCCTCACCCCAGAAATGCTTAGGCAATTTTGCTTCAGAAAGCATACACCTGACTCTTTCAATCAATGTCCTGTTCATCCTCTCTGCTAAACCATTCAGCTGAGGAGTCTTTGGAGGAGTCTTTTCATGTCTGATGCCCTGTTGCTTGCAGTATACATCAAAGGGTCCACAATACTCACCACCATTGTCAGTACGAATGCATTTCAGCTTCTTGACTGACTGCCTTTCGACCAAAGCCTGAAATTGTTTGAACTTCTCCAGTACTTGGTCCTTTCTTTGCAATGCATAGACCCATAGTTTCCTGGAACAATCATCAATAAAGGTAACAAAATAATCACCACTAAAAGATTTTACCTTCAACGGGCCGCAAATGTCAGAATGCACCAATTCTAGTAGTTCTGACTTCCTTGAGGGAGGATGCTTCTTGAAGGATACTCTAGTCTGTTTGCCAGTCATGCAGTGAGAACACTTCTCCAACTCTGCACCTTTCAATCCTGGAAGTACATCCTTTTTAACTAGACATTTCAGCCCCTTTTCACTGATATGACTAAGCCTTCGGTGCCACAAATTTGATGCCTCCATATCCACAGCATTCACACTGTCTCTGACAACCAAAGCTTTTGTCCAATACAGTTTAGACATTTTCTTCCCTCTTGCCACAACCAAGTTACCTTTAGATAGCTTCCACTTTCCAGAACCAAAATGGTTATCATAACCACTATCATCAAGCTCTCAAAGCAGAGATCAAATTAAAGCGAAGATCTGGGGCATGTTTAACTCCTCTGAGCAGTAACTTGATTCCCATGTTGGTTTGCAAACAAACATCACCAACACCGATCACCTTAGACACACCATCATTACCCATCTTCAGCACTCCAAAGTCACCAGATGTGTAAGAAGTGAAGAATTCCTTCACTGGTGTAACATGCAATGTAGCTCCACTGTCTATTACCCACATACTCTCATCTGATACAAGATTAACTGAATCACAATCAACTGAATCATAATCACGAAGAATGAGAAGATCATCACCTGTAGCAGTAGTAACACGATCATTATCATCATCTTGATCCTTCACCCTCTGCTTACCCTTCTTGGCCTTGTTCTCCTTCTTCCACTGAAAACAATTCTTCTTAATGTGCCCAGTTTTGTGACAATAATGACACTCAACATTCTTGTATCTGGATCTGGACTTACTTCTGCTTTTCTCTCTTCCAACATTAGCTTCCTTTTTCTGACTTCTCCCCCTATTTTCAGTGATAAACACCTCTGACTGAGATGAAAAACTCTGTGCCTTCCTTCTCATCTCTTCATTAAGAGCACCACTCTTTGCCATTTGCAAAGAAACAACACCACTAGGGGCTGAGTTCGTAATAGAAACCCGAAATGTTTCCCAAGACTCAGGTAGAGTGTTCAGTAGCCATAATCCCAATACTTCATCATCAAACTTGATACCCATTCCTGATAGTTGATCTAGGAGCCCTTGAAATTCATTCAAATGATCTGAAATGGAAGAACTCTCCTTGTACCTCAAATTCATCAGACAATTCAACAAATATAGTTTATTATTTCCTGACTTAGATGCATACAAGGATTCAATCTTCTCCCACAAAGTTCTTGCATGTATCTCATTTGCAATGTGATTGTAAACATTGTCTTCTACAAATTGCCGAATAAATCCACATACCTGCTGATGTTCAAAATCCCAATCTTCATCAGACATAGACTCCGGCTTCGTGGTAGCAAAGACAGGAAGATGCATTTTCTTCACAAACAACAAATCTTTCATCTTGCCTTTCCACAGGTGATAATTAGTCCCGCTCAAAGAAATCATCTTTGTATTTGCCTCCATCATTCAAACAAGTCAAATAGCCTTAAACCTAGACTCTGATACCACTCTGATGGGGAAAACAACAATGCAATAACGCAGCAAAAATAAATCCCCCAAACTTGTCGGAATCTTTGAGGAGCAACAACAAATATACCACAACCACAATCACACAAGAGACACGAATTTTTAACGTGGAAAACCCCTCAAAGCAAGGGTAAAAACCACGGGTCGTCCAGACCAAAGAAAATGGCTCCACTATATCAAATAAGGGTACAAGAAAGTCTCAATCAAGTGCACAAACAAGTGCAAACCTCCAACCAGCCACAAAGCAATAAAGCTTACAAGTAGAGAACAACGAGAGATGAAAAACCTCAAGATTACAGCTGCAGTCCGAACAGAATATCTCCCAACTCAGACCTCGAATCACCGATCCAACCGTTCAGAATGAAGAACCGGATGTCTGGAACCTTCTGGCAAAATCTCAGCCCGATCCAACGGTGAACGAATCCGCAGTAGAGAATTTACAGACGCTGCGCAGTAGAAAACCGAGAATACTTTCTCTCCTCTTCTCTCTCAATTTCGGCTGCTCTCATTAAACCCTAAACTGAAAACTTTACTTTATATATCCCTTATGAATAAGTGGCTTCTTAATTTGGGCCTTTCTCCACATAGGAAGGGAGCCCAATACCCAACAATAACATGGGTATATAAAAATGAGTGGATAAAATATTTATTTTAAAAACATTATATTTAAGATGTAGTTCAATCAAATATAAATTTTTCGGAGGAAAAAATGTCGTCCATCAAATGTATCATCTCGGGTAAATTCGACTTGACAGAATTGTTGATGATTAAGCTTACTTTTTTCATTAAAAAAAAACCTATAAGCAATCAGCATCTTATATAGAGGGATCGGGCACACAAAAACTTTTTAAAAAAAAAAAGAAAAAGAAAAGAAAAACCAAGCAACTTTCTCAAGAAGAAGATAGAAATTCGGGAACGACGGGAAGGTTGAAGCTAAAAATATCACCAGCTTGACTCAAACTCGACTCTTGGAGTTGCTATGAGTAATGTAGTTACCCTGTAAACTCAAATTTATCTTTATAATAAGTCAGAGGTAAACATAGAGGGCCTTTTCTGAAATTATTGTGAAAAAATTATATCTCACCTGTTATTTAAAAATCGTCATAATAAACAAATTCACCGATTATATCGACCTATAATTTTCAATCGAGAAGTTAGACAGTGAGAAGCGTCCCGTACCTTTTCCAACGGTATTTTAATACTATACAGGGATTGACACTTGAATATTTAACTTCTACAATAGTGGTCCAATATAGCATTAAAACATATGCACCTTTTTTTTATATATCTCACTAAATGCATGGCTAACTGTTTTGGTGTAATAGAGATGCACTTAACAAGCCATGTCCTCAATAACATTGATGGACGTACCTAACGAAAACCGAGCTCTCCTACCTAGGAGTGAAAACGAGCCGAGTTCGAGTCGAGTACCACTGTGCTCAAGCTCGGCTCGATTGGTTTAGCTCGAGCTCAAACTCGAGCTCAAACTCGACGAGCTTCAAAGGCTGAGCTCGAACTCGACTCGACTCGATAAATCTAAAGCTCGAACTCGACTCGAGCTCGGCTCGATTGTATCAACTGAACTGAGCTTGAGTCAATTTAAAGCGAGCTCGACTCGAGCTCGGCTCGATTGTATGAATTAGATCAAGTTCGAGTCGAGCTCGAACTCGAACTCGTTTAAATAATTTTGTTATAAAAAATAATTGAATAAAATAAAAAAGCTCGTTTAGGCTCGCGAGCCTAACGAGCCGAGTAACACAATGCTCAAGCTCGGCTCGTTTAATTACTCGAGCTTGAATTCGTGCTCGAACTCGACTCGAGCTCGATAATAATCGAGCCCGAGCCGAGCTTAAACGAGTTCGAGCCCGAGCTACTCGTGAGCAGCTCGGCTCGTTTTCAGCCCTACTCCTACCTATATCATCTACATGCCCTACTACCTCATTACTAATCAAGATCCAGTAAATACGTAGTGCAACACCACTAAGGAATTTCTTGAGTTGTTCATAAAACAGTCACGCATTTGAAGCTTTACCATTCTCGCCAATTGTCCAGTATGAGTTATGAATTTCTTTATCGTCTAAATTTTGTGTTGTTTGTTGTTGACATTTACGTTCAGGACACAACCTTGTACCAACCTTGTTGAATGTACACAACCTTGTACCGTTGAATGTTATATTATTTTTAAGGAAAAAAACATTTTCTTTATTTAAAAAAAAAATTGCATCAACCTCGAGTGATATTGGAGAAGAAATACATCAAGTTAGGCGAAGATATATCGCAAATGCATCATAGAAATAAAAGTACATTAAGTCAATGTTACATCAAAAAGTGAAGCTACAAGGGAGCCAATCAGCCTGGTGTGGTTGTACTGTGGATTTAATATCAACCATATTACAACACACAATTATCTACTAATTTATATGCTTGAATGCGATCAATAGGATCCATTTCCTACCAGGAAATTTGAAAGTGAGTAAACTTAAATTCATCAAATACAGTAAAGTTCAACTACAACAACAGCCAGTAAAGCAGTCCAAATTCAAATCGTGCAATATATATATATATATATATAATATAATATATATAATATATTATATATATATATATATATATATATATGAGTGGGATAAAATGTAGAATTTAAAATATTATTCTTTAAAAATTATTATAGAGAGTCATATATTTTGCAACAAAAGGTAAGTGTAATATTTAAAGTGCACTACCTTTCTTAAGTACAAGTATCAAAATGTTTATGTCAGCAGTAGTCGCAACTAACCTGGTCAATAATTTGAAGTCCATCTCTATATTCATAAAATGCATGCGTACATATGACAAACACAACACGCGCCTTATTTCTCTTTAAAATTACAAGCATGCTAATTATCTAGCACTTACGGCCGAAGTAATTAATTAAGAAAGTCCAACCAAATATACACATAATTCAATTGTACCTTTTTGTCCTTAATTAAATCCACAAATTCAAACATAAATGAGTGCATGATTCATATTAAGTATTTTGGTCCAAACCAGACCACCACCACGTGGTGAGCACATATAGATCATACATCACCCAACGAATTAAACAAACAAATCACAATTACACCATGAAGAAATCAACTATTTGCTTTGAGAGAACCACATGTTCAGAAGCGAGTGAGAGCTAAACATTATTCTAACAAGGCTTATGTTGTAGATGTAGGCGTTAACTTCACATAAACAGTCACATGACGAAGACGTTGACAATGGAGGCACTTATCAGGGATGCACTCAGATCCACCATTAGCGACCAACGGAGGAGAACAAAGAATTCTTCATAACTCTCTTAGAGTAACACCTCCTGTGCAGCCCACCGCAACCGAAGCAAAACGTCGACTGCGGCGGCGACGTTGACCTTCCCGATCTTCCTCAGTACCAAAGAAATAAACAAGCGATTTCGAAGAACTCACCGACGAGAACGACGAGCACGAGAGCGAATTGCTCGAATGTGAGGTAGCCGGGTGAAGTCCATATCTTTTCCTGAAAGAGAACAGAGCTTTAAAAAAGCTTTGTTTTAAAGAGCTACTAGAAGAGGTGTGTTTCTTGGTGTGGCTGCAGGAGTGGTGGGATGGAGGTGGAGTGAGCGGGAGAATGGAGTGAGAGGATATCGGGTGTTTCGGAGTGCCGGGCTGCGATTCCCAGATGAATGGCACCGCAGCGGGCGTGTCGTCGGCGTAAACTCTGAAAGATGGGCATGATGATACTGAGGTTTCCTTCGAGAGAAGTCTGGAAAAGAACTTGCCGTTCTGGTTCACCAGAGACTTTTGTTCTGGACTTGCACAGAACATTTTGATGAAGAAGAAGAAGAAGAAGAAGAAGAAGAGATTGATAACTTGATATACTCGATGCTCTGGGACTCAGTGAAATCAAGATTTAGGGTGTAGATACTAGAGCTGCACAAATGAATTTATATGCTTGGCCTGGCAATATATGTTTCGAGGGTAGGTTATGTAAAATGCGTGAAGGTATTAATCCTAAATAGGTAAAAGCTAAATTTTGGAGGGAACTGGGCATGTAGATGATGCATAAAAGGGTTAGTTCGCATACGAGGTAGGCCCAGCTGCCGAGAATTCTCCCATGTACTTAGAAAAATAAGTAAATAAAGAAAACAATTGCCTCCAAAAGAGCACTGCCTCCTTCTTTTAGATACAAAAAGATCCGTCATAGACACTTACTGGTCGTATCGTTAGGACTTCTATAGGTACTACTTTTCGTTTTCGAAGATTGTGTGCCATGTGATATTTTACATAATTTTTTATATATTATATGATATTTATTTTTATTTTAAAAGAATTATATAGTATTTACATTAATTGATATGAATTTATAAAATAATAATTAATTTATTTAAAGAATATTAAAAATAAGTTTTTTAAAAAATAATAATTTATAAATAATCTAAATAGAAATAGAAATATTAATATAAAATAATTATATTATCTAATATTTATTTTTTAAATAAACTTTTATATATATATAATTTTTATAATATATATAGAAGTGGTTATCACCAGTTCACCACCATTTTATGCTACTTTTCAAATAACTTTTATATGTGTTATGTAATATTTCTCTTACTCTAATAATATATGATGAATGAAATATAATATTTTAATAATAATAACTAGCAATTCATATGAAATTATGATATGAAAATTAAATATAAGAAATTAAGTTTTTCAGCATCATTAATTAATTAATTAATTATATATATATATATATATATATATATATATATATATATATATATATATATATATATATATATATATATATAAGAACTACTACAAATGGCAAAAAAAAAAAATTTAAAAACAAGGCACCTCAAATTTAATATGATCAAAGTTAGTATATCATCATACATATGTCTTTTGCTATGCCGAGCTTAGGATTTTTCAGGAAATAAGTGAAATAGAGGTAGGTGTTTCAGTTTTATGATTTTAAGTGGATGCATGCCATTTATTATTTCATGGGCAAAGGCAAAGCATGTATAGTTCTTCAGTTCTCTGCACGAATAACACTTCCAGATCTGAGTTTGCAATATTGTTTTGGAGATAAGTACTGTTTGGTATATTTAATGGACTTAGATCATCTGGAAATGCAATGACCCCTTCTTAATGGCTTGAGCCAACTACTAGGGCAATTGGGTTCATTCCCGCATCATATTACTAATCATCTCGTGGGCAGGTATTATCTAGCGCACGGGGCATAAGATCGCCAGATCCAGCTCCTGGTTCAAGGTTCACGCTGAGTTTCGGATCTTCAAGCTGCTGTCTGGTTCCGGCCTCAAGCACACCTTCTACCTTTGGCTGGATGAGGATTTGTTTTTTGTCCTATGGGATTAATTATGTAATTAATTAACGTTATTTTCATGCTTTGGGTTGAGTGGATTCTTTGTAATTAATTTTAATTGTACTTTGTTCTCGGTGTTTTTAGATTTTTTACGTCAATTGAGGCTGATTTAGAATGATAGCTTTTTGAACTACAACTTCATATGTCACTATCATTGTCTATTGATTCTATTCCCTACAGATCAGGGCTTCCAAATTTTGTGGTGCCTAACTATAAAATTTTTTTTCTTTTATATTTGACCACGAATTGGAATCATCATTTGTCCACCATAACTGGAAAATATTTCCATTTCCCAGATAATGCAATTAAGATAGTAAAGAATTCTTTAATTCTCAATAATATAAAAGAATATATCAATTCTCATTCTAAGTTATTAGCCAAATTAAACAAAATAAGGGGTCGATCATTTTGGTACATTTTATGTATTCTGGTTGTGATATTCGTTCAAATTCCAACCTACCAACCATTTTGGTACATTTTAGGGAATTTACATATCAGCTCTTGCATTGTAACAACATTGCAAATAAATCTCTTGTTTTAAATTTGTTTATTTTTTATATTTAGAAATATATTTTTTTTTAAAAAAAATTTAAATACAAAAATTATAGATCACATCAAAATATATTTTTTTTACTCAAATTTTTTCTAACAAATAATTTTATATAGGTGTTTTGAGGTTTTACATATATATATTCTTTAAAAAATATTTATAGAATAACTAAAATATTACTGATACGAAATTTTTTTAAAAAAAATTGTAAAAAATTTGAGATAAAATTTCAGATTGTATGACCTTTTAAAAGCAGGGCTGATAGGACATTTTCCCTACAACCTAACCTGCCATGGCCGGCTGCTTAAATGCCAAGCAGATGGAAACATTAAAACTTGTAACATCAGCCAGGAAAGTAGATGATAACTCCACATGAACGTCCTCTTTCCTGTTTTGAACTTTATTAGCCTTGCCTTATTTAGTTAAAAAATGTTTATACAGTTTTGAAGAGCGAATATTAGTCATTTATTTATTCATTTATACGTAACTTTAATTTATTTATTCGTTTATTAATTGCATTGAGAATTTTGCACTTTCTTTGACCCGAGATCATGGGATTTGTTGGGTTTATATACCTACGAAGCTTGTTGGGTTTTGTGCGGAAAAAAAATAATATATCAAACTATTTATTTTAGAATTTTTTTTTGGATAACTAATTAGGCATTCCAATCGAATATATAAACCATGACAATAACGTTATCAGCTAGCTTCAATGTCTAGAAAGACGGTCATTAACAATTTTATTTACTCATTTTACGAGTGATGCTAGATAGAGACTAAAGGGATTGATGTTGCGGATGGATGGAGAACCCTCTTCTTTATGGTTAGAATGAATGCCATTTATTATCTCCGTATTAGCGTACAGGATAGACGGTAAAATTGTCAGTGTGCAAAAAGAGTTGAACTGCTCTCTCACTCAGGAAAAAAGGTACAAACTTTTTTGCCAGACATATCAAGCTTGATTTTGTAAAATAATCACTTCAAATAGATATTTCTCAAGAGAATATATATATATATATATATATATATATATATATATATAATTTACTTTCAAGCTAAAACTTAATGTAAGCCCCATCTGTATGGGCTGTCTTTCTCATGCCAGTTGTTGAGCCTACATCGTCGATATACTTCTTTCTTCTAACCTTGGCATCAAGATAGTGTTTGCATAATGAATTATATTTTTTACGGATTAAGCGTCAAATTCATAGGAAACCTCCAACCAAAATATATATATTTACATGTTACCTACAGATTATAGACTACGACCTATACTTCTATATTCTCCAAAAAGAAGGAATATATATATATATAATCCGACACAATCCATGATTCGAGCTCAAGTGCTCTACGGTGTTTACATTAATATTAATTTGGTTTGAGGACTAGTACGCTTCATTTTTTTTTTCCTCTTTTCTGTGATTAGTATGTCCGAACTAAGGCACTGCTCATAAATTTTAAACAACTTTGTATAACACAATGGATAATTTTATAATTTATTATACGAAAATATATTTTTATTTTTTGAAACTGCAAAAAAAATTTCAAGCAGGAGAAAAACTCCAGGTTGTGGCATGAACCGTTATTGATATCCCAAATTTGATTTTTATGTTCTTAGCTGACGCTTACAACGTCAATGTTCTGATTGTACAATTTGCCGTATGTATATAAAAGCAGTGGTTAAATGAACCAAAATAAGATATGGGCTGCACCGGTCCAGGAATGCATAGTTGTTGGGCCATAATTAATTCGATTTTGGTCCGTATTTGAGCCATTTGAAAAAAGGGCTCATATAGGCCGGCCAGTCCCTTCTCTTCTCCAAATTACATCTCTGTTGAACCCCTTTCTCTTGTATTTTCGCCAGCACACGAGTAGGTGTAGAAACGAGTCAAGCTATGCCAATTAGCTTGACCTGAGCTCATTGATTTGGAGTTGAGCTCGAGCTTGGATCCAAGCTCAACTTATCATTTACTCGGAGCAATTTATTACTTTTAAGTTCGTTAGACTAGTCAAACTGTGCTAGCCCACCTTCGGTCAACGTAAACCTTGAGCTCGATTTTCTGAAACCTCCGAGCTCGATAATTGAGCTAAATCAATCGGAGTCGACTTCGAACTTGCTGCTGCACCAATTGAAGTATGTCTCGTTAATTGAATTCGGCTTCATCCGGTGAGTCGTTAATTGAATTCGGCTTCATCCGGTGAGTCGTTAATTGAAGTATGTCTCGTTATCCTCTTGCTATCGGCTTCATCCGGTGAGTCGTTAATTGATCCAAATGATTCGTCCCTTTATTCTTCTTCCTCGCTTGGGCTCTCGTCCTGTTTCTCCTCTACTCTAGAACCTAAATTATTGCAAGTAATTTTGTTTTCTAACTATTTTATTGAAATATTTTGCTACTCAATACTTGCTGCTGCTTATGAGAATTTACATGTCACACTAGGTATAGAAATTTCAATTGATTCAGTAGCTTATTAATTCTGAGTAAGGAAGTAGCTTCTCTGTCCATAATTGGAGGAAGCTTTAGAATTATCTTTTTTTTTTTTTTTCCTTTACTTGTTAACAGGACGATATATTTGGATGGATAGTGTTAGAATACATAAATGGTATCACTACTTTTAGCTTAAATTTTTATAGAATTTGTTTTTTTTTTTTTTAGGGAAAAAAAAAAAAAAAGCGATCCTCTCGATCGTTTGAGATAACCAATTTTTATAGAATTGGTTATCTCAGCATATAGTATCAAAGGCACTAAGTTCAAATCCTCTCGTTCCTATTTATTTAAAAAAATAAAAATAAAAACGAGTTATAAGGGAAGAAAATACCCATGTTTAAGCACCAAGCAACAAAACTCAACTTGTACATGAGGGGCGGCTTGTGTTGGACTATATAGAACCGCATATCTACTATTAGCTTAAGCTCTCGAGAACTGGTTGATCATCTTATCGCATAGGGTGTATGTATTTGCCTAGGTTTGTTTCTTCGTCGGTTCTATTGGCCAATTTCTGGTTTGTAAGCAAGGAATTTAAATCATAGCCTTAAATTTACTGCATAAGTTGGAAATAGAAATCCATGTTTATATGATCTGTTTGTTTCAATGCATTTCTTAGGTTTGGAGATAATTGTTGGCCTTTGTTAGCCTACTCTGATAAGCTTTTTTGTTGTTGTTTTAAGTATTCCATTTGTTTCTAAGGAAAGGATTCTGCTTGAAACTGCTTCTATCCCTGAAGACATTGTTTCCATGTTTCATTTTCTTTTGAGTTGATTTATTTAAGAAGAGTTCAATTGTCTTATTTGTTGAATGTTGCTTTGTCTCTACAGTTATGATGGATAGAAGACGATGCCCTTTATTTCTACTTGTCCTAATCATTAGCTGGACTTATGCAGATTGTCGAAGCATGAGATCCTTCAATAGCATGGGTAGGTCTGCTCATCCTTTCATCGTATTGTCTCGTGCCTATGAGCTTCAAGCTGTTTCCCTGACTTAACTATGTTGAAATGTTGTGCAAAGTTGTTAACATTTTTTGTTTCCTTTAATGAGCTTGAAGCTGGTCTTCTGATGTCCTTAAACTGAAAAATACTTCTTTTGTTTTGTCGGCTCTCTCTAGTCGCCTATAAGACAACGAGCGATGGAGGTCAGAGATATGAAGGGGCTAAAAAGAATGACAAACTTTGTGAATTGTGCGAAAACTTTACTTCTGAAGCAGCATATTTTCTAGCTGAAAACAAGACACAGGATGAAATCATTGGATCCCTTCACAAAGCATGCACAAAGCTCGGATCCTACGAGCAGGAGGTAGTTCTCTTAGTTTAATAAATTCTATTGGTACTCGTGGTAAGGTAAACTTGCCGACTTTTATGGTGCTTATATGATGTTGCAAGATTGTCCTTTTATTGCTTGCTTTGCAGTGTATTATTCTGGTGGATTACTATGCATCTGTCTTCTTTAAGGTAGTCTCGTCTATTCGTCCTGAAGATTTCTGCAGAGAGATAGACCTTTGTATGAAAAGAAAAGCAGTCTCTTCTTTAAAGAATGACGATTCTCGCAATTTTTGCCGCCAGGATGTGGAAGTTCTTATCAAATTGAGAGATCCTGATACAGAGGTTAATTGCTAATTCCTGAGTTGTTGGTCGTTGACAAGTTTACAGTTTTTTTTTTCTTTCTTTGTTTCTTTATTTTATTTTCTTTTTTTTTTAAAGAAAGGGATAATATTATCTGTTGTCACTGTATTGGAATTGCTCCAGCTCTACATCTTCATGCGATTAACGCAAGTTCTATTGAGTGGTCATATAAGATGTTTATAATATAGTTAAAATAATGTTCATTTTATATGTTGGTTTGAATAATAGAAAATAGCTGTTAGTGACAGCTACTGTTAATGATAAGGAAATTTTTGTAACATAGTGGTGCCCTTGCTTTAACCATGCTTTGCTCTGAAAACTGGATATCACTTGATCATGTTTCGTATGGAAGATAGTTTTTCAACCTTGTTTTTGTTGATGTAGTAGATATTGGTGCAGTTTGAAATTATCACATTGCTTTAAAGGTAGCATTCATATTTATTGAACAATGGAGCAAGAAAAATCCAAGAGAGGTCTGAATTGGGTTGACATGTCTTTACGATACCTCTGAACAACTAAAAATCTAATGTATCCCTCTTATTTGATGAACAGTAAGCTATATACTCTCCATTTCCCATTTATAGATTAAATCATGCAAGTGGAGGGGCATCAGATCAAATAGAAAAGCAATAACCCTGAACGGATAGACGACATATGTCTGCACGGCAAATACAAGTTTCTTTTTAGATTATCCAAAAAACCTAACCGGCCCATTTCTATAAGAAATTGACAAACCTAAAATAACACTTGACTTATATTCAACCAACTGAAAAATTTCAGCGTCTCGGCCACAACAGGCCCAAATATTCATTCTATCTTTTATTGGAAATAAAAGAAATGTATCTCCCACATTCTTTCAGATAGCACTTGTGAATTCGAATATGCGACCTTCAATTCATAAAGCCAAAGCCTATCCATATGTTCTAGATGCCTTGGGCTGCAAAACTAAAAGTTTTGGACAAAAAAAATTAGCAAAGATCTAAGCATAAGGAATCGCAACTAAAATAATTAACTCATCAGCAGATTCCACGAGATCCATATACTACATCTGAATTATCTGTATATGTAAGCATCACGAATGAAACAAACCATTGGAGAGACAAGAAAAGCAAAAAGTAAGCCATCAGATTCATGGTATAAGAACAGCATTGTAGTGATACGAAAAGAAATTGGAAACCTAATCCATATTAAACAGTTTGATGACATGCCATGAAAGCAAGATTGAACTAGGCATATTGCAACAAGACATCCCGGTGATAGTGGCTTCATAAGAAGCGCAGATATATAAGCCTAGTGCAATATAGATGGTTTGAAATTTACATGAAAGTTAAAGACAATTTCAATGGAATTTACATGAAAGTTAAAGACAATTTCAACGGAATTTACATGAAAGTTAAAGACAATTTCAAACTTCCATTAGTCTGAAGTGAGCAGGAATTCTCTTGGGCTAGGTCATAAGGTTCCACTAGTAAGTATTCCTCTTCAGATGCTCCTTGTTCAAGCTACTGTGAGGGGTCAATCCTTGGTAGATTTACGTCGAGGATGGGTGTGATAGGACACATGAGAGGGTGTAGATGGACTGACAGGTGGAACTAGTAAGTTTAGCTCCTATAGACGGTCGAAGGTGAAATTCACGGTGGGAATGGGAGTTAGGAGATGTGACAAAAGGACCGTTGGAGCGACTAGATCTCTACTGACTATCATACTTTTTTTTATAATAGTTTACTTACAAATAAGGCCTTAGCTTATGAGCTTTTCTTAAACATGTCCTGACTTAATTGAAAACCTCTTAAAAACCTACAAGTTAAATTGTTTAAAGTTTTTATGTAAAAAACAAAAGGTAGCATCTGATTTAAAATTGAAAAAATGAGCAAAATTGGAGGGTGCGATCCTATAATTGTGCACTTTTACATGTGAGTTTTAAAATTGACAGCTGAAAATTCTTTAACATACAAGAATTTGAAGGCAAAGTATTCAGAACCACTCTTGGAATTAAGAGGAGAATTAAATATAATCATGTGAGCATCTCTAACTGACAATAAAGCATTTTTCATCTTTGCATATTGCAATTCAGTTTCAATATTAAAAGTAATTAGTATAATAATTCACAAACAATGAGAAATAACGATAGACACTATGAACTTCAATTGACAGTTTCTGTGATCTAATTGTACCATTACTTAAGTTAATATAGAGGATACTAGCTACATTTAAAAGACAAAAATAACATCAACTCCATACATGCACCTCGTCTTATAGTAGCTTATATTACTTTTTAATAATAAACTCCTGAAATCTTCACAACTGTGTAACACTGGGATTTCTCATGATACTCTTGGTGTATCCCTTTATAAGTTTTCCTTTAGAACTAACTAATCCACGAAGCGAAGTATGACTAATTTTACAGATGTTTACTGATAACGAGAATTTCCATATCAAGTCTGCAGTTACTTCTTTTCCTGTCAAACTTTACAATTGTCTTGGTTATATATAAGTATATATATAAATCATCGTTACATACAATTGTCTTTCCATTAGAAAGTAGGATGCATGACAATGAGAAGCTGTTAAGAACATGAATTTTGACTTCTTATCCAATGACAAAACATATTTAATCACGAAAGAAGAAATGTGCATGATACCTAGTTACCTACAAATCTCCTAATGAAGTAAAGCGGATGCCCTCAACATCTTATATTATCTTCTATCAGCACGATAGACCACCAAAAACTCACTTAATAATTAAGTCGGTTGTTAAAAATGAATTCGCTCAACAACCTTAAGCTGTTAAGCAGATGATTGAAACAATATTCACCAGTAACATGCATGTCCTCCACTTCTCTTTATTATATCGCGCAAGAATTAATGGTCACGACTCAATCAGTTACTAAGGCTCAATAAGATATCGAGAAATCTTAGTTTACAACTTAGAAGAATCGGATATTTGGTCAAATTTACACACAGTCACGAATGAAAACAAAATTAAAAACAACAATAAGCTCTTCATTGAAACTACAACCCAATCGACGTTGTTCAACAAGATTTACAATACAGAAAGCAGTTACCAGAGTGCACATGATAGTTGTTAGGCCAACTTGCCCGACCGGAGGAAGCGGAGGACGGAGGAGGGGAGAACTCGCGGACGAGGGCGGAAAGTGCCTCGGATTGATGCCGCGGTCGAGGAGGGCGATTAGGATCGAGAGAGTGTGGCGATCGAGACCGGTCTCGAGGATGTTGGATATCTGAAAAGCCACCTCCAGCGACTCCCGCGCTGCCCGTGCCGCCTCGGTCTCCATTACCGCCGCCGCCAAAGCCGTTGATTTTGCTCGTTTTCTGTAACAGGCCGCAGGAATCTCGGCGACGGAATCCAACGCTCAGCCCTCTTTTTGGGTTTTCTTTCCACTCACGCCGTTTGAGTTAAGGTCTGTCCAAAAAATCCCTGCTTGCAAACTCCTGTTAATTTTTTTTTCCATTTTTGAAGAACATAAAAAAAAAAAACCCTCAAAACACACACACACACACACACACACACACATATATATATATATATATATATATATACATGCCAAAAATACTTAAAAATTTTTATTAAAATTTATAGCTAGTAAAATACAATTTTTAATTTATACTAAAAAATGTTTTTAATTATTTTAATGATATCATGATAAAAAAAATAATGTGAAATTATATAAAAATTTTCTTTTGAAGAATTTGAATACTAAATTGCAGATGAACTTATCAATGCGGTAGAGCAAATGGTAGCAATAATATCTTTAGAAGCCGATACATCGATTAACGGATAGAGAGAGATATAGAGAGAGAAATAGAAAGGAAAGCGTTGCTGATGGTTGAGATAAAGAAAAATATATTTGTTACTCATCAGACATTTTAATAATTAGTAAGAAATAAAAGATAATGAAGAAATATTAGAATTAATACGAAATATTATATAAATTTATATCATGCTATTAATTAGATTATTAATATATGGATACTATTAATTGCTATATATATATATATAGATATATATATTTAAAAAAATTAAATATGAAAAAAATTTGGGCATGCTACATAACTTCACTATTCAAATTTTTTTTTTTTTTTAAATATAAATTTTGAGGCTCCAAAATATCACCAGAAAAGACTTCCATACCTTAAAACATATATCTAGAGATATTTTTTAAAAAAATTTTTAAGACAAAAGTTGTAACATACCAAAATCTTTTTTTTTGAATTGAAATGTTTGAGAAAACACACACACACACAAACATATATATATATATATATATATATTATATAATATATATATTATATATATATATATATATATACGGTATTTGCTTTTATTCTAAAAAGAAAATATGGTATTTTTGTTAGTTTATAAAAATTTAAAAATATATAACTAATTAAAAAATAAAAGATTTAAATTGAGATTAAATAATATATTCTAATTTAACAAATTAACAATTAATTTATGTAAAATGGATATATGTATGTACATATATCTAGTATAATAATAAAAAAAAATTATCTACTATTTATGTAAAAAAAGAAGTTTTTGATAGTATACAGTTTTGAAAGCTTTATTTTATGGCTATTCATAGATATAGTATTAGAACACAGAGTCTCTACACCGTTCGGTATGTTCGAACTGTACATCGAATGTTAATTTATGATCTTAAATTATTATTTCAACTTTTAAAGTTCTTATACCAATTCAAAACTTGCGTCTACTAATTCTAACAAACTTTATAAAAAATAATTATTATGTCAAAAAATATTATTATAGAATATTATATTTACAATAACTCATATAAAGAAGAAAGATTAATATTTTTAACAATTTAATTACGTAATCAACATAAATTCATAGATACAAGTGTTTGATGGTTAACAATACTATTACAAATTGAAAATAGCGAAAAATATGTTTGAAAATACCATTACATAAACCATGTTAAATTTTCTCTTTATTTGTCACCATTACTTTCTCTGCATTCGATTTCCGGCAAGTGAAGTAACTCTTTATCACTTCGTCAGTCTTTGGGTCAAGCCCGAACTCTCTTCTTAAACTTGGGCCACAATTACGGATGCATGGGCCGCCTACTTTCATTTGAAATCCATCTCACCCATCCATTCTCCAACGCCGACCCGAGATGATTTCGCTTCCGATGGATTGATCACAGGAGTAGGGTTTAGCACGCAAATTCATTCATTCTCTCCATTAGTCACACATCATTACCAGCAGCTGCTTTATCAACTTCCCTGAGAGATTCTTCGCTCCTTGCAGCAGAACCAAGCTGAAAGTTTGAAGGTCTCTCTGCAGTATATAGATAATGCCTACCGCGCTTCGTTTGAAAACGAGCATCAAACCTCGATATAAACTCTCTCCTCCTCGTCGATCGAAGCCGAGCAACAGAAATGGCGATGGCGGTGCCGGTGACAAGTTTTGCAGAGCAAATTCTAGTAAGAAACTAACAGACGCTGATTTTCCTAGGGCATTCAATAAAAAATCCCATCCGGAACTTTCTCCGAGGAATCGAAAGCGTGCTGATGATCTAATTGATTCTAAGAATCGTAAGAATATCAGTTCTTCTAGAATGGGGAATTCTAGGTTTACGAAAAGACGGGATTCTGAAAGAGATGAATCTGATGAAGAGTACACCAAGAGAAGTAATGTGAGGAGGGGTAAGAATTCAGAGAGGAATGAAGGAAAAGGTAAAAAAGTTGTGGTTTCATTAAAGGGAGAGAATGATAACAGAGTGCTTAAAAAGGAAGTGAAAGCGAACGTTGAAGAGAAGTTGGACGAAGTTTCTAATAGAAAATCAATTAGGTTCCAAACTCGGGTACTCGACAAAACTGGGAAGAAGTTAAGAGGTCATAAGAAGACATCAGATGAGGGGTCTGAAGAATTGTCTTCTCCTCCGAAAAAGCGGAAAAGGATCAAGTTAGACCGAAATGACATATCGAACAAGAGATTAGAAGATGGCTTAGTAAGCAATGGTTAGTATGTTCAAAGCTAGTGCTATATCGTTCTTTGGATTGGTAAAAGCTTGGTTGCTGGGATAATGTGCTTCCTGTTCTCCTATTCGCAATTCTTGTTTGCTTTCTCAGTTTTGTATTACAACTTGCATAATGCCTTTTTAGCAGTTATGAATTATCTTTATTGCGTGGAAGAAGTCGAAAATTTGAGTTTATATGAATTGCGCCAATATCGGTGTCTCAAGGCGAGTAATGGCACTACACTGGCACAATCACTTTGCATTTCATTAATTTTAGGCAAAAGAAACTAGCATCATAGGCTCCCTTTGCTGCAGCGAAATTATTACTTTTTGTTGAGGAATTTTAAAAGGTAAACAAAAAGATTATTGACATAATAGTACAGGATAAATATCAGAAGAAAATATTAGTAGAAATTTGAAGTATGATATCAGAGGTATAGTGGTATACTTTATAAATATACCAAATTATTTTCATAATGTTATTAGTTACTTCCGCTGTATTATTAGATATTTGAACTACAATTTTGACTGTAATTTGATATAATATTATTATTTAATCCGAAGAGTTTGAACTATAAAATTCTTCTAACAAATTTGAACTACGTTGTCTAACATATTATTTTATGGAATCAAAGTAACAGGTTATATGGGATGGTTTTCCATTGCTATAAAAAGTATTTAATTTAAAGAAACAGAGGGTAATTTGCTCAAAAAATGAAATAGCTATAGGATTTTATAAACTACAAAGCCTTGTCTTCTAAGTTTGCAAATATTTATAAATTTAGATCATTTGCGCAAACTGCTAAAGTCAATATAATTAAGGAATGCTCTCCTGTTTGCATTATTTTGTGTTCTTGGTTTTGTATTAGCCATTTTCTTGCATAATGCATTTTTAGCCATTTTGTAATGACTTTATCACGGGGGAAGAAGTGAAATTTCGGTTTATGTGAATTGTCCGACATGGAGTGGTGATGTCTCAAAACAAGTAATGCCACTATCTGGCACAACGACTTTGGCATTCATTAATTTTAGGAAAAAGAAATTAAATAGTCATCCCCTGTGCTTAAGTGCTTCCTCCGTTTTGGAAAACTGGTCACATTCAGAAGATAAAATTCCCTCGGCATATTTTGTCTGTCCAAAGTTACTTGGTGGCCCTTTTATCTGTAAAACTGGAGGAATTTAGGAGAGCAGTTTTTGCCGCAACACTCTGCATTGAAAAACTATGGATGCATAGCTACAATACCAAAAACTATGGATGCACTGACAGACCATTGAAAAGTATTAGTAACTGCATGGAAAGGACATGGTAACATGTACTTGCAAAATGATGTCTAACACAATATAACATATGAATGGTACCTTTCAATTTCATTTAAAAGATACTCGTTTAAAACTAATTTGAAACTTAAGTGAGATTTGTAACTTACGCTTGTGTTAGATTTTATAACTAATTCTTAATGTACGTATATCGGTATATGAATAAATATCGTTTGTAAGTTCACCGTGCTATATTTCCAATGTTGCAAATTGCTACGTATACAATAAATATGTATGACAATCCAATACTAGACTTTTGAAATAAGTCTATGCATGTGCAATTAAAGCGTACGCATTTTACTTTTTGGCAATATTATAGTAGTTCTTAATGTTCAAATATGAACACAAAGCACTCATCACTCATGAAGCATATGATGTTGGAAATGGCGATAGGCATGCCTCATTCATGTCGTTCTTAGAGGACCATTCATAAAAGTTTTGCTATGGAAACATGAGGCATTACACCTTATAAATAAGTTAGCGCTCTTCTTTTATCTAAGAATCATTTAATAATATGAGTCACACCTCTATTGGTCTTGTACTTTACTATGTGGAGATGGAACCATTCTGTGTGTTTGCAAGAGACATTATGAAGCAGTACATGAGCAGTTACATAGTCTACAGAGCTGGCACAGATGCAGATCATGTCTCTCTCTCTCTCTCTCTCTCTCTCTCTCTATATATATATATAATATATATATATATATTGTTTTACTTATTTCATTAGTGTCTTTTTTCATGTTGTTAGCTACATGTGAACTAAGACTTGTATAAACTACAAATTACAATGTCTATAGCTTTCAACTTGGCTGCGTTAGATTTAGAAGCACCAATTCTGATTCCTTTGTGATATGTCCAATAATTTCAGTTTCGTTGTTTTTGTAGCCATTACCTTTCAGATTGTATTTTCCTTGAACAGGTAATACAGTTCAAGCTGCAGAAAACGATGCCGAGCTTTCAAAGAATGCCCAGTTTCGTGCTATACAACCTAGTCCCTCTATCCTTTCATTTGTAGAAGAGAATGTATTATATCAAACTTCGAAATAGCCAAGGCTTTATGTGCTCATTTCATACAATCTGAGTTTTTTTTTTTTTTGCTACAGCTATTGGGTCGTAGGCGCTTGATTGAATTGAAGAATGCTGGTTATAATGTCAAGCTTTCTGCTCCTCTTGATAACATTCCTTTCTCTACTAGTACAGAAAGAGAGCATGTTGAGGAAAATGTATGTTTACATAAACAACTTGCTTTTTTAATCATTCGTTTATGTTGTCTGATGCTCTGTTTGCTTTTTTCTTTTTTCTAACTGGATACTTGAGAAGTCATTATATATCATGAATCATCAAAATATTAGGTACGGAATTTATGTTATATAACGGTAAGACTTCAATATACGATGAAGAACTTGTATATGATTGTCAAAAGTTCTTGAAAGGCTAATCACAATAGCGAGCTTAGTTCGTAACTAATATGTGGTGCACTTAAAAGTATGTATGTGAACTTCTACAGTGTCTGTTGTATGCATTGAATTTGGAGATGTTGTATGCATTGCTTGTTTTACATGTAAAGTTGTAGTTTGTCATTTAGCGCTAACAAGCTTAGAGTCCTATACATGGGCCTTGGTTTTTATCATAAGATGGAGACACAGCCCAGTAGTGAATCCCTGTTGCTACGTTAAATATAATGACCATAATATGATGGAGTATGAATTACTGCACAAGCTCATAAGGTTCACATTACAAGCCAGATTGGATGTTTTGTCCAAGGCATTGAATGCAACAGTCAGTGCCTCCGTTGGTCGATATGGTTGGTTCAACTGCCTAGACAGTGCCTCCGTTGGTCGATATGCTAATATTGTATGACAGAGCCTACTTAGTGATTATTCATACAGTGGGTACTTATGCAATATGTGTTTCCTCTCTGGCTTAGCGTACTTAACTTTTTACCTGAACTAGTATGTGAACTAATTTCAACAGGTCTTCCGAAACAAATTGGAATTTTTTGCTGCTGCGAAGGTTTCTTCTTCTTTCCCACCACCTACAATCCCAGAAATTGCCTTCGCAGGTACTATCAACTATTTGCAAGAGATCTATGTTTTTTATGTGTGCTTTTGGCCAGAGCTTATTTTGACTTTTTGGCTTTTCTTCACTACACTTGTTTCCCTGCAAGTATTTTCGCATTTGTCTTGTTCGTCTTCTTTCTTTCTTTTTTTTCTTGGCAAGCTACTATTATTGTAAACTTACTGTTTTCCTATTTTGACATGGATTGTTACACATAATAGCTCAGCTGATCTGAGTATCTTCTCTAACAACCTTGGGTTGGTTGATAGTAGTTGGTAAAACACATAATAGCCTGCTCGTATTGCTATAAGACCGTCTATGTTATATGGCACTGAATGTTGGCATGTTAAACGTTAGCATATCCAGTGGATAAAGGCAGCGGAGATGAGGATAATGTGTTGGATTTGCGGCTACTCTCTCAAAGAAAGAAGGAGATGGTCAGCCAAAAACTACAAGTTGCCTCTATTGAGGACAAGATGAGGGAAAGACAATTGCAATGGTTTAGGCATGTAAATGTTTGACGAACGAATGGAAAAGGAAAAAATGTAGGCCCAAAAATAGTTTGAGAAAAACATCCGATATGACTTTACCGTTCTAGAACTAAAGGAAGACTTAGTTCTCGATAAGCGGGGTGGCGGCTTAGAATTCGTGTTAGTGGCACAGTGGTTTGCATAACATAGTTTTTTTTTTAATATACATATTACTTGGATCTTTTTGTTTTACTGTCTACTTTTACTTTTTATTGTTATTATTATTATCTATATATTCTTAATATTATGTGTGCGTGGTTCGTGCTTGTTTTGGGGAGCTTGTTTAATTTCTTGTTCCGCGATCTTGTGTACTTGTATACTTGTTTGTTTTGGATTTGCATATTTAGTCCGAGGGTCATACAGAACAACCTCCTGCGGGACATGGCTGCGTATATCTTACCCTCCCTAGACTCCATCATAGCGTGATCTTAACTGGGTTGTTGTTGTTTGCTTCTTTTCTCTTTATCCTACAAATGAACATCCTAAACTGCTTCACGAAAGGAGCAGCTTCTAACACATCTCTGATGACTAATTAGGCAAGTCAAATGTTGGAAAATCTTCGCTGCTCAATGCACTTACTAGGCAGTGGGGAGTTGTGAGAACTTCAGATAAACCAGGATTGACTCAGGTATTTTAGACTTAATTGTTCCAAAAAGATGTTACCCAAATTCTCTATATTATGGAATTATAGCTAACACTTCTGATATCATGTTACAGACCATCAATTTCTTTAGGCTTGCCTCGAAGCTTTGCTTAGTTGATTTGCCTGGGTATGGTTTTGCTTATGCAAAGGAGGAAGTCAAAGATGCATGGGAGGAGCTGGTAATTTCCAACCAAAAAGTCCATTTTTATCACTATATGTCACATGCTCCTAGATTACTGTCTCACTTGAGGGTGACTCTCTTCGTTTCATATGAAGATTTAAGTTTAGTTTTTTGTGCTAATTATCTTTCTAGTGGTGATCATCACTTATGATATTTGTTTCCAACTTTGCATTGTTATGCAGCATATTATGTCATTGTCTTGTCCAATATTCATTATTATAGGTTAAGGAGTATGTATCTACACGCGAGGGTCTGAAAACGGTATGCCTGCTTATTGATGCAAAATGGGGTATGAAACCAAGGGATCATGAACTGATTGAATTGATGGAAAGGTAGCTAAGCATCTCATTTAGTTGTTATCGTAGATTATATGATTTTCCACCTGTTTAGTTGTCAATATAATCTGGAAACTTAAGCGATCAGTTTTTTGTTGCGCTCAGATCCAGAACTCCCTACCAAATTGTTCTGACAAAGACTGATATGGTTTTTCCTATTGATGTTGCTCGCCGAGCTGTGCAAGTTCAAGAGGTTAAGGCCCAAATTTGTATCTAGAGGCATCTGGATGAGAGCATGGACAAGCTTGGTTTTTCTAACTTTTTCCTTTTTGTTTTAATTTTCAGAATCTCAACTCAAACAAGTCAATCATCAAACCTGTGGTGAGTTCACTTCAATGACTGCTGTTGGTCGAAGCATGTGATAATTCCGTGTTTCCATGAGTTGTGCACTCGTCGTATTTGCTGAAGTTCCCTTTTTTAACATTTTTTCAAGCACTAAGCTAAATCATTTAATTGCATGTTGATTGGGCATTCTTTATTGTTTGCATCTTCTTGTAGATGATGGTGAGTTCCAAGTCTGGTGCTGGTATCCGTAACCTTAGGTCCGTGCTGAGCAAGATTGCTCGATTTGCAAAGCCATAGTGTACAAGCAGCTGCAGCAGCAAATTTTTTATGTAATCTGTTGCATTCACCGGATGCAATCTCCGTGATACATTCTAGTGAATCAGAAAATTTTTTGATGTTATGATTCTATTGTACCTCTCATTTCCGATTTTATTTGAAAAAGTCGATGTCAACTAACTTGGTCTGCGATGCCAGTTGTTTGTTTTGGAGCAGTGACATTGCCTTTTCTTTTTTAAAGAGAGAAACTCGGCAGTGGACGATGTCAACATTATTGTATTCCAGCTGGCAGAGGTTCGTCAACCACCACCTTGATCAAATCAATGATTTTGGAGAAACTACTTGGTCTCGTCCATCAATCCCCTAATAGTTTGTGGGCACTGACTGGGTCAGTCCTCTCCTGTAACTTGTTTAACATTTTTTTAGCTTTTAAATAAATATGAAATTCCAGAAAATGTAAAGGCAGCCCTTCATTATGAAAAAGGAATCGCAGCTTTTTAACATTACTATACCAATATTAATTTAAGTATGTAGTGACATTTCTTTTATAAAGAAAAGGCTTGAATACAAGGCCTCGTGTCATAAAATTGTTGATGTACGCTAGCATTTTATGGGTAGGTGATTAAAATACTTCTCAACAAGGAAAAAAGGAAAATCATTGTTCGAATATCGAAAAGCAAGTTATGTGAGCAAAATTTTGAACATCTAAAAAAGTTGATATTTGTCATTTTGATGGTCTTTACGTGAGAAACTGGCAATAAAATTGCATTCTTATTATCCAATCAGTTGCGTTGTCATAGTTTAATTTAACTTAATATCCGTCTTCTAAGTAGACTTTAATAATTCAAATAATTGAGCATAGCAAAAGCATTTTCGATCGAAATAATCAAATTTTGTCCTGCCTATCATGTAATTGTCGAAAAAGAAATCTTACAAATTTGATCTAGAATATTTACACCCACGTCACACGAGTAACAGACTGCATGGATAACTATATTTCTTACCGAAGGATCACAAATGCAATTTGGTGTAATTTCCAGAACTAAATTTACTTTTTTTTTAATCTTATGGGCTTACATTGGGCACTAAAGGAGTCCGTATGTGTTTAACTATTTTTTAATGTGGCCTATTACTGGATAAAATTATATTATATTATTTAGGACAACACGTTTAAAAAGTCATATTAGCCGCCAGTTCCTTGAACCACACACCTCTCCTTTTTATCTCAACAACTCCTTCAACCCACTTTCAATCCCCAACAATCCCCTCCTCTCCACTCCATTTCGATCTCCTCATATAGCATCAATTATATATCAAGCCTTCAGCCAATTATTCTGAATTTAAATACCAATTAATCAACCAATCATGTGCCCGCTGAGGGTAATTTTGATCTTCTTGTCGGCGACGCTTGCTGGATTCTTTGTTCTGCGTGGTCTCAAATCCGAAACGGAGATCTCCGACGACAACAGAGATCAACAATCCGACGTAAATTCTTCATCTTCTAGCTTCTCCAAGGTACTTAGCATTCAATTGCTAATCAAATGATCTTCGATTGGTTCTCTGACGATTGGTAATTAATAAGAATGTTGTTTGATTTGGTTGCAGGCGAAATCGGCGGTGTGCTGTGGATTTTGGACATGCGTGGACATGGCGAGCGGGAGGTACCTCTGGAGGCACCTCGTCTCCGAGAGGATGAAGCAGCAGTGACCTTCATATGATATTGTAATTCTTCTTCTTTTTGTTGTACTATTACTAATTAATTTAACTTGTAAAACGATCTAGCTAGCACTGTAATTATGTAATTGATCTTAATGATTTTTTTATCTCGATTATCAATCTGTGTGGTTTGTAACTTTTTCCTTTAATCTTTGTATTGAATTGTTGAAGAAAACTATCAGAAAGCTAAATTACAAGCGTAAATAATTTAAACAAATTAACAGTTGGGAGTATGAAATATTATCTTTCCACAAAGGATGAAGCACTGGGAGTATAACACTTGGAGTAAGAAATATTATCTTTCCACAAAATATGAAGCAAACTGTTGATTTTTTGTTTTTTTAAAAAAAAAATTTAATTTAGGGTAGTGTTATTGTGTAACCGTGAAACCAATTATCAGAATTTAATGCCATAATTTTTGAATCGTGCTTCAATTCTCTCAATCCGTGTTGACCATTTCAGTTGTTGATAGCGGTAAAATATCTATTATCTAGTTCCCTCCAGGGAGGACAAGCATGTTACAAGCCATTGCCCTTCGCGTGGTATGTGCTAAGCACACGCGCTCTCTCTCTATTTACGTCGGAAATTCACATGCGCTTGTCCTCAAACCCAGCTTACCAATCTACCTAAGGGGCATTCATACTGTTTGTAGGGTTCCATGGTGACTTATGGAACCCTAGCGTTTAACCTTGTGCTTGGAACTTACAATTATTCGCTTCCTTCCCCATTTCGACAATTTAAAAAAAATGTGGATAAGAACTTCCAAATATAAATGGACGCCCCTATATCTTAGATTTTAAAGTAGGACTTACTGGCAACAGCAAATGCACCATGAAGAAATTGTCAACACTGATGTGGTATATGGATGGTTAGTTTCGATAATTGGTGTTGTGATGTAGGGATAGAACTAGTCGTAGGGAAGAATCTTTTAATAATTATGTGTAATGAATTTTTGGGAGTGCAATTGGTACACCTAGTATTTATCTTTAAAATATGATGTTATAACATTAACACTTTTATCGTATCTTAATTTCTTTTCCAACCAAAAGTTAAATTTTCGTTTGTCTCCAAAAAGCAATTTCTTCCAAGCCAGTTGCATTATTATAAAACTATAGCATGAAAAAATACACGTTAGGTAGGACATGATCAAAGTGGTCTTATTTTTAATTTCTTAAAGCATAAAAAAGGAGTAAGAAGTAAGCATTTGAACAATAAAGAGCAACCACTTCTTCTGGAGGATGCGACTTCTCCATAGACTTTTCTTGTGGACGTTGTTCTTTGTTAAAAATAAAAAAGGTTCGCAGACGACCAGGTTCGGTCGAAATTCATCCATATGAATCCAATTGGCTGATTGGTCTGCTGGATCTGGATGGGGTCAGGCTGATTCCAATCAGGATTGGCTGATCGTAGCATGGATCTGCCGATTCTTCTTCTTTTTTTTTTTAATTTATTTTTCTAACCTTTAAAGAAATCTAAAAAATCTTGCGAAAGTTTTAGGTTTGGTATGGATTATTATTAGGTCGTAAACTACAAACGGGATATTATATTTATGAGAGACTTAGAGAGGCAGGAAGGAAGGGTATTAACCGTATTATGGCTGAAATCTTTAACTTGTTATTGGACTGAAATTAATATGGAAAAATGTCAAATTCGTCTTTACCTTGTATTGTACTTCCAATAAATTCCTACTCTTTTTAATAATTGTTAAAATTAAACTAACTAACACACACACACATTCCATAATATTATATATATTATATATATATATATTATATATATATATATAAGTATTTGCTAAAGAAAATTGACTACAAAAATATTCTTTTTATGTGCTTTATAACTTTTATTTTTAAAATCTTTTTATTTGAAAAATCTCTAAACAATTTTTTAAGGGTCCGAAGTTATTAGTGGTTATAAAAACTTTAGAGCCTAAAAAATTTATTTAAAATATTTTTTAATATAAATCTATAGAGCAACAAAATTCTATTTTTTTAATTCAAAAGTTTTACAAAAGCTATTTATATATGTGTGTTTGGAACTGATTTTATATGTTTTTGAAAAAAAAAAGTTGGGGTTAATTTTCTTAATATATGTATTAAGTAGAATTAAGAAAAGTAAAAATATTTCTGCTAAATTAAATTTATTCATAATTCACTTAATTATAATATATTATTTTATTAGTATTTGTAACATATTATTATATTAATCAATTTAAAGGATCAAATCATATTTTATATATTGTGTACAATTATTATTGCCTTTCTCTAAAATACGTAAAATTTTATTTGAGAAAAATTTCATTACATAATTTATACAACGTAATTATTTATATGTTAATTTAGATATTTGTACTAAAATCATTTAAAATTAATTATTATGCTATAAAAATTATATTTTACTTTTGTAGAGTAATAACTATATATATATATATTAAGAGGAGGTGTCATTTGGATAACTATTTTTTTTGATATTATTGTAGTGGAACTTGTAATACTAATGTACATTTTTATAGAGATATTAAATTCATAGAAAATTTTCACGTTTAGTTATGACCGATCCTATGGAATTCGAATACATGCCTTCTATAAAAGAGCTCTTGACATGGCATATAAATTTTTTTTTTAAAAATTCTGCGAGAAATTTTATCCCACACGGACTCGGATGTGAGAGATGATATTCTGATGCGCCTCTCAGCCAGTCGAACTAACCGCGCGCGATAACAATGGTGGTGGCATCCTCTATCTAAGCGAGGGTGTCCGACGAACTTCTTAACTTACTTGCCAGATATGCCATTTAGTAGGTATTTTTGATAATTTGCTATAGTCCAAATCATATATTTTGTCTTAAAAGATATATACCATATATATTTTAATATATAATATATAATTGATATTAAATTAGAATTTTTCATGGTACTAATAAATAATAGTGATTTATTTTTTATTTCGACTCTTCTAATAGAATTTGTTTATCCATTTTTAAATGAAAATGAAACCCATAAACTCTTCCGTATGGGAAGAGGGGAGTGCTGACTTTATTATTATTATTTTTTTCTTTAATAACTTTTAGGAGAATTGCGTTTCAGCCCCCCTAATTTTGGGGTCGCGCGTTTCAGCCCCCCGAAACGCCACGTGGCGGCACGCGCGCGCCGCCACGTCGGCGGGGAAACGCGTTTCGGGGGGCTGAAACGTCAATTTTGGGAAACGGGGGGGCTGAAACGCAATTCTCCCATAACTTTTTTGGTTCATAAGCAGCAGATCATTCTCCTCGATATAGTGGGCCTTAATATTTAGTTGGGTCACATGGACTTAATTGCTGACATTGCAGCCCAAAATTGAAAACTTATAATTATCAAACACACCCGACCGTAGGGCGGCTGCCTGTAACACTTGTGTGACTCCCAACGGCCACAAACTAAACTCTCGAAATCAGACACAGAAAGCAAGAACAGAGAGGTGTGGAAATGAAGGGAAGAAAGAACTCGAAATCGAAATCACGTTCAAACTTATATTCATCAGAAATCGATAAGGAAGAACTAGAGATGGAGATCGGGAACGAAGGTTCGGACGAGGGATCTGAAGAATCGGAAAATGGGAAGGGATTCTATGCTTGTTATCTTCTTTGTTCCCTCAGCCCTACCTTCAAGGGCCACACTTACATTGGGTAATTAGACTTCTATCTATTGCTATTAACTTTGATAGATTTTGTCCATGATTATATAATCATTGTTTCCTGTTACTGCAAGTTGGGATTTTGGTAGTGTTGTAAAGGAGTGGTTTTTTTGCTCCCAAATTTAAAAGGTTTATGGGTGCTTTTAGTTTTAGATCGGGGAGGTCTTAAACATCTGACTGATCTAGATCGGTGATGTCTTTTGTGATCAGTTTTTTCATTGTGTTCATTTCGAATACTACAGCTAAGGAGTACATGCTAATTTGATTGGTGTAGAATGACAAACGTTAAGGTGTACATTCTATGTGCTATATGTAGATATAACCTGATAGTAGATATCCAGTTAATAATTACGAAACACCCTGGTTTTATGTACATGTTTCTCTTTGTGCTTCCCCCTTGCTCTTTTATTCTCATTCGTTGTTGTAGTCTTTTAATGCTTATTTGCCGCATGCACCGACTTTCACATGCTTGGTCGGTGTGTGGATGGAATTCTTGGTTTGCAGACTTGTTTGCTTGCATGGTGGTGTGCCTGTGTGCTTAAGTGTTAGTTGCGTAAGCTGAGGGCCTTCGGAAACAGCCTCCGTCGGGGTTTAGCTAGATAATCCTTCCCTCCCCAATTCCCGCTGAGGCGGGATTTTTACTAGATTGTTATTGTTGTTGTTGTTAGGAAACATCCCCTCAAGCACAATCTTATGTTGCATTTTTGTTTGATGTGTGGACTCACATGCATATCTTTAGATAACTTTTTTTCTGTTCTTAAATAAATGGGATGCCCCAGTGTGATGGCCTACTGGTGATGCAGAGTTTCTATGCTTCCATCGGGGTTGTAATCGTGCTGCCATGGAAATCCGTTGTACAGGCTCGTGGGCATGTCTAAGCACATGAGAAGTGCATAACATCTATCAGGGATGCGTCTTATCAGCCATCAAACACCGTTTACCAAATGGCGTTGGTCTGATGTGGAAACCAGGGTTGGGCGACATCCAAAGTTTAACCCGCATAGGAGGTCTACAATTGTAATTCAATCACAATAAGTTAGGCATGTACTCTAGCAGTGGCACTTAGCCTGTAAAGTTTCTAGTATGCCTCTTTGAAGATTAGGCAAATAGCCGTTTTAGGAAACGAGATATGTTCTAGGAGTTAGGAACACTTTTCCATAAAAAGAGTCATTCAATTTTGGGAGGTCGCAATAGGTGACTGAGGAATTGAAAGTCCCAAAAGCTTGCTCTGAGATGACTTAAAATCGCTTAAAAATATTTTAATAGATGGTATGGAAAGGACTCTTAAATTGATGATGCAACACTATGGCATAGTTTCATATACTTTAACCAGAAGATATCTGCTCCTCCTTTCTGATTAAGTATAGACTTGTCGAGTTACTCTAACTCAAGTACAACCTTCAGTTTAGTTTATCCTTCTTTTATCCCTTTTGTTTTAATCATGCATCTTACCTTGGTAGGGTGAGTGGAGTGTCGCAGCGGACGGGAAGGCCTTATGAAGCCCCCAGTTCATGGGTTCAACACCTGCTGCCTCCAAGGCTATAAAAAAATCTTATGTGGGAACGGGCACGTCTGTCCCTCCATGTGCGATGGGATGCCGCGTTGCTTTAGTACCCTCCTGGTTGAGCTGGTGAGATCAGTCTATGTGGCGAAGGGATTGCTACTCCTACTAAGAAAAGGTTTCTTACCTATTGTGAACTAATTGAATAACATGTTTGTTTGAAATTAGCTAAAATTCTTTTTTTTTATATTTTGCTTTTACATTCTTTTTTCCAAAAATGAAAACAGAAGTTACCATGCTACCGTTATAACAGATAATCAGCTTAAGTGCTTGATGAGCTTGTTCGACGGTATAGTGTTTTGTGATATGGCTTTTTTTTGTAGGTTTACAGTAAATCCTCGGCGAAGGATAAAGCAACACAATGGCCATCTCACATCTGGTGCATGGACTACAAGACGCAAACGTCCATGGGAGATGATACTATGCATTTATGGATTTTCGTCAAATGTTGCAGCACTCCAGGTTGGCACATTTACTGTGTAATGTTTATGAAGGAAAGTTTAATGTTAAAATCAGCAGTAGCAGGTTTGGTTAGTGCTTCATGTGCTACTTTATTTTTATGAACAGAAAGAAGAATCTATAAGAGTGTTGTGTGTAATACATAGGTCTAATCTTTTCTTGCTTCTGGGTTCCTTTCTGAAATTGCTCCATGTATAAAATTGATTAACTTTTTTTTTCCTACATTTTACATAATAGATTTGAGATTACATGAGTTAACTATGACAACAACGTCATAGTTAACATTAACAACATTGCACCCTAGAAAGAGTTAAACTGATGACAACAGTGTCTTCTTAATGTTTTTCATTTTAATGGTGGCTTTTTGAGCCTTATCAATTGTTCCTTAATGAAAAATTGTTTTGGTTCCTTACGACAAAATCACATGCAGTTTGAATGGGCCTGGCAACACCCAACAGAATCATTGGCGGTTAGAAAAGCTGCATCAGAATTTAAAAGCCTCAGCGGCATAGGCAACAAAGTCAAGCTTGCATACACAATGCTCTCACTTCCACCTTGGAAAGAGTAGGTGTTTTTTGTTGCTACATTGTTTAATAGTTTCAAACATTATCATCCAACCAAAATCCCCTAACCTCATTTTTTTTTTCTTCAAACAGCATGGGCCTCATCGTAAACTTCTTCTCAACAAAATACATGGTCCATTGTGCTGCATGTCCAAAATTGCCAAAGAAAATGAGGGTTAAAGTTTGCTCTATGGATGAGCTTCCTTGCTATACTGAAGGTTTGAGTTGTTTCGATGAGGAAGATGATGACATCGAAGAGAATGCTAGTTCATTTGCTGCTGATATCCCATCCAAGGAACTGTTCGATGATCGAAATATTGCTGATTGCAACCAGGTTAGGGAATTAGGCCAGTCACAGTCAAAGACCCCTTTTCATCCTCACACTAAAGAAACCATCTCCATCTCTCTGTTTGATGGGCTTTATGACTTGGATTCTGATACATCGCAAACGAGGAAGGAGACAGAAAGACATGTTTCTCCAGTTAGTTCTCCAAAAAACTCCATGGGGCTATCAACCACCTCATCAAAATTATCACCAAATTATAATCTTTCTTCTCCTACGGATACATCGAACTGGCTTCATAATGCCTCAGAGTGTGGAGGATTGCATTCAACTCCGAGGGCTTGCCGTAAGAGAAACACATATGATAGCCTGCTCTTCTATCCTAAAGCAGTGATAGATTTGACTACACCATCCAGCTTACAAGGCCATTCAAAGAGGGCTAAAGTAATTCCAGAAATTATTGATATAACCGATTCTCCAGTGATTGTTGATGTAGATGTTTTATTGGAACATTCTGTAGAAATTGATGTATAAGATAATCCTTTTCTGCAACAATAATAAGCAACTTTCAGTTGCTATGTTTGTGGCCTTGTAAAAGAAGGTAAATCCCCATTCGAAGGATTCTGCTTGTTTTACACTAATCAATGATGTCGTATGCATCTCCAATTGTAGTGTGGATTCACCTCGAAGTCAATTGATCTTCGGTTTAAAAAAACCTGAACCTCTGCAGTTGCAAGTGCAAAGTTATTGGATGGATAAACATATCTTTTGAGATGGGAGGCACTGATTAACATCGTTGTAGACTACTGATTAACATGGTCCTGTTTCGTATAGATCCCAAGTCCCTTGGTCACACATTTCATTCCAATACACGATATATAGCAAGCTTATATGGGTCATAGTCATATAGCGGAGGTTTTACGGTCCAACTCCGCATGTCTCATAAGAATATAAATCTATTTTTAAATTGTATTTTATTATATTTATTTAAAAAAATTTGAATAGTTGTTTACGATAAAGATTGCACCATTATTATACCCTTACCCTTGCAGAGGCTGCATAACTTATCCAGTGTCACGTATCAGAAAATTTTGAGAATTTAATATGACTTACCTGTTAGATGAGCTGGTGACTCAGAAACTTCTAAAACAGACAGCAAATGTATATTTTTTAGAATAAAAAGAAACAAGAAGACTGCCATTTCTATTGAAGACAGCTATCAAGAATCTTATCCAGTATCACAGCTTGCTTTTCCATAAATTAAACTACTATGTAGAGCAAATGCTAGGCCTTGTTAACCTGGACAAAAAATAATTTGGACAGTTTTTGAGCACATGCTCACTGATACAGCAAGAAAGGACATCTTATAACTTCCAATTCCATAACCAACAGCCGCAATAGCTGCAACAAAAGAACTTCACAAAAATAAAGGAAAATCAATCTTATCCTTCATACACAATCCAATGTTCAAAGATAAACTGAACTAGCTTCAATAAAGTATAAAACCTAGACAGTAATACCTGTTTAAACATGGGCAACGATTGCAAGTGAAGTCTTCATAACATTTACATCAAAGTTTATAAGACCCAAAAAAAAAAAAAAAAAAAAAAAAAGATTCAGAATGTTTGAACTAGACCTTCGCGTGCTTTTTTAAGGTATTGGGATTGTGGACACTGAAGATTGTTGTTGCTCTTGCACTTTAGGTTCACCTTGCCATGCCCAGACAATGTCCTTCAGACCAGGCCGCATCTTTTCTGTAAATAGTTTTTGGTACTCCATAGTATCTCCATTCGTCTTCTTCATCTCAATCAAATGGAATGAAGGAGTGACTTCAAATATCTCAGCATCAATGGCCAGAACTCCTTTTCTCCCTTGCCTCAATCCTTCCATTTTCATCAACCCATTTTCTTTCTTTGCTACTTTCAACCTCAGACGCTTAGCAAGGTCCTCCAACTTTGAGATAATGACAGTTGCGGGCTGTCTGGAAGTAAAGCGCTGCTCCTTCCTGCATTCTTTATCTTCGAATAAGCCAGAAAGATCAAATCCTGCTGAAAGAGAAATGATATCGAAAGCATTTAGATCTGTTAGCTTTGTTGGTTCTTGCTTTCCTTCACCATTGCTGCTACTAGATGAACTAAAAACAGCATTAACTTCAGCAGGAATCGCTTCCCTTTTTCCTTGTGATTTCTCCGTTTCTCCTTGATTTTTGGTTCCGACATCATCCAAACCCCTCCTAAACCAAGAGTGATCCATAATTTTCTTAATCGAAATCCTAGTACTTGGATTTGGATCTAGAATCTTAGATAACAGTTTCCGGACCTCATAAGGAAACCAACTTGGGCATTTGAATTCTCCCTTCCCAATTTTTCTATACATTTCCATCAAATTTGGATCATGGAAAGGGAGGTAACCAGCTAAGAGTACGAACAATATGACTCCGCAAGACCATATATCAGCTTTAGCGCCATCATATCCTTTTCTGCTAATAACTTCAGGTGCAACATACGCCGGAGTACCACAAGTTGTGTGAAGCAACCCGTCTTGCCTCTTAGATTCAGCAAGAGCACTCAAACCAAAATCTGAGACCTTTAGGTTTCCATCCTCATCCAGCAAAAGGTTTTCTGGTTTCAGGTCGCGGTGGTAGACACCTCTGCTGTGACAAAAGTCCACCGCACTAATTAGCTGTTGAAAATATTTCCGTGCAATGTCCTCTTTAAGCCTGCCCTTGGCTATCTTATTGAAAAGCTCGCCGCCTTTAATATACTCCATGACAAAATAAATCTTCGCCTTGCTAGCCATAACCTCAATGAGCTGCACGATATACGGATGTCTCACTAATCTCATCACTGTAATCTCACGCTTAATCTGTTCCATTAACCCAACCTTCAATACCTTCTCCTTGTCAATCACCTTTATAGCAACGCTTTCTTTAGTTTTAATAGATCGAGCAAAATATACTTTAGCGAAGGTTCCTTGCCCTAATAATCTCCCAAGCTCGTACTTATTCATCAACACGTTTGCCTTATCCTCCATTCTCCTTATGGTGTCTATCACGCTAGTAATTCACTATTTTCACCACTTATAAGGTAATAAACAATGTACAGGAAAACCCCTCCCACAATTTACTCAACCATCGTCACCAAGGTCGCAATTTAATACAGCTGAATTCTTTGCCTTTATAGTTCCGTAATCATATATCAATGTAGAAAGCATGAAGTTGAAAAAATTTTGTTGTCCAATCTTATTACTGACAAAGATAAGATATGCAAAAGCAGGAAGAAGTTGGTCCACCTCACACCAGGATCTTGAGCGAACACACATCATTCAGCATTCCCAGGATTTCGTGAAATGTGATAACTGGAAAAATAAAGCCAGTACAGAAAAAAAAAAAGTCAGAAGGATATCACAGAAATAACATACTATATTTACTATACAAACAAATAAATAAGAAATTAATCATAATTTGCGCCAGTCCAGCACAACAACAACCACCAAGCCATTCCAACTAGTTGGATTTAGCTACATGGGTAATTACACACCATTGCACTCTATTTAGGAAGGCAACAAACATTTTGGTTGATAAAGGTATTCTCAAAAAAGAAGAACAATATTAGCTTTATCTGCTCAGGCGTAATAATCATTTGAACAAACAATACGAGTTGGGATTATCTATCCCACAAATTTTATATGAACATAGTAAAATCTCATAAAGACAAGTATTTGATTACTTTTCCTTGGATTAGCTTACTATGTATCACAATAGTTTCAATTTCTAAGAATAACCAACGTAGCTTCCTGATCTCTGCTGCTATTCCATAATAGCATGCTAGGATTTATGCATGCCTCCTGCAAATTATTTGAACAATTGGTTTAGTAGCTATCACAGTTTCTAACTGCGTCTTTTCTGAGGAGATGAAGTTGAAATAGGGTGACTGGCCGATTTTGGTTGGTTTGTACTTAAATCAAATTAGCTGGGATTTTAGGAGTCCCACCATTATCTAGGGTTACTGATAATGGTTTAAAAGATATTACAGAAAAGAAAAAGAATACACAGCATTGCTGTTGAAAAAGGTTCCATTGCATATTTCATGATAAGTGAAGCCATCGTTATGCATCACAACAACCTTAAGATAAGGAATTACTAAGAGGATCGTGAGCTGTCAACTAGATCTGAACCTGTCCATCTTTTACTTTTTAATTAGAGATATACTGGAAAATCTTAACAGCCAAGCCCAATTTGTGAGTTACCAACCTACCAAATACATAGTGGTGCTTTCTCATGCTCCACTGCCAGACCAGTCTCCGATCCCACAACACGACTAGTTGATTAGGACGTACGTGGACAGCACAAAGTGCTGCGACAGCGCACTCCCGAAGGGGCACAAGGTTTCAAAACAAGGAACCTCTCGCTCGCAAGCGAGTGTTCTAACCATTTGAGACACCACCGAACTAGATTGGAACTTCTCAAAACGGCCATATTTCATTCGAAATTTAACATCAGGAGGAAATTGCGGATACGCAATACTGTAACAAAAGCAGTTATTTGCTCTTCTAATGAATATTACTATGTACAACAAAGGAAATCAACAAGAAAAATCAGATTATACACAACAAACAACAAAGCATTTATGCACCAGCTGGTGCAGGCTACATAGATCCTTGTATGCTAGCTCTATTATGAACCATGCCTTCCTTCAAGAACAACCCATACTGATGTAACCAGTAAAACTCATCCATCCACTACAATTAATAATACTTAGAAAAAAAAAAAAAAAAAAAAAAAAACTAGACCAAGTGAAGAGAAAGGAAAAAAAAAATGAACTCACATCAAAGGCTTGAAAAGACAAATTATTTAAGATTCAGGATGTCAAAACATGAACTCCATCATTCATAAAATGATAAAATTGAATGATTAACAGGTCCAATTCCAACACAACAAAGGACACGATAGTCCATGGATCAGAAGTGAGCTAACAGTATGATATTTAGAATAACAGATTAATCCCTCAGCTCTCAAACTAACAAAAAAAAAAAAAACATCAAAGAATCAACTGAGAATCAGAATGATTGGGTCAATAACAAAATTAACATTATTTAACCAAATTAAGAAGGTTTGCAGTTACCACAGGCACATACTTTTTCATGTCCAAAAAGAAATGTCAGACTTAATAGTTTACTCAACCAACCCAAAAAAATCGAAATTATTCTTAACAAAGCACGGAACTAAAGAAGAACAAATGAGGGGCCAAAATTACCCAAAACATAACCAAAAAAAAATGAAATGCATATAGCTCACCTGATTAAATCTACTCTGGTTGGTGAACGGATCGGAACAATAATCTCTGGTTTAGAGAGAAAATCTGAAATAAAAAAACGATGTTTCCTCTTTCTTCTTCTGAACGACGGGAAAAATGTTTCAGCAAACAAAACAGAAAAACGGCGAGTAAATTAAAAATGAAGTAATCTCTCTCTCTCTCTTCTCTCCTCTCTAATAAAAAAAACGATGTTTCCTCTTTCTTCTTCTGAACGACGGGAAAAATGTTTCAGCAAACAAAACAGAAAAACGGCGAGTAAATTAAAAATGAAGTAATCTCTCTCTCTCTCTCTCTCTCTCTCTCTCTCTCTCTCTCTCTCTCCCCAATGTCTTTAATCCTTGCTGTCAGCTAGTATAATTACACTAATACCCTTCTGGAAATAATTCAGGTTCAGCGTGTTCGATTGCTAGAGTTATTTAGAAGAGAAATGCTATTCAAGTAAATATGTAGCTGCTATTTGCTGTAATTACATTATGTTCTAATTTTTCTGAATTTCGACATTATTAAAAGAGATAAATACGTTTTGAGAAAAAAAGATATTTAAATGATTAATTTCATTATTATTGATTAGGTATGTAGTAGATAACTTAGGAGAGCATATGAGTCGCCCACAATAACCAACTTCTTAATCATCATCACCATCACCATCACTCACGACGTCTAAATTGAAAAGGGCTTTGCTATGCATCCAAAAAACTATACAAAAAATCGTAAAATTTTGACGTCGCACAATTAAGACAACTCATCATGATAGGTATATATATATAATTTTGATATTTTTTTACGGATTACGAGAGAATTGTGTCAATCACGAAATACGTGTGTAATAAAGAATTAATTATATGTGATTTTTTGGATAGTTTAGTTGGGATGAATAGTTTTTTTTAATTGAAAACACAAGCAATGAATTTGAAGTAGTTAACGTTTTCGTGCAGTACATGAACCAACTTCTCCACGGACACGTGCCGATGAGACTTGCTGGTTCGACATTCTTACCTCGATAGCGACCGACTAGAGGAGGCTATCGCTCCACACACGTGTGCGGTTTGAGTTGAAGAAAGCTGCGTCTTCGGTTTTTTGGCCTTTTTATAATAGTATAATAGTCTATATTATTGTTCGTAAAATCGGCAAATACTTATTTAATATTCTAGTTATCTCTCAAATCCAAATGTTGAAATACTATATATCTGTAATATGTGCCATGGCTATTATAGTAAATTATCAACATACAGTGATGTGCTTTGCATGTGGCATTAAATTGACGAGTAATATTTAGGTATAGTTGATTGCACCAAATTTATAATTATATGTGATTTTTCTTTACCAAGAAAAAAAAGAAAAGATAAATAAAAAGATTACAATCATATATGTCCGAGGACTAACATATATTTATATATATAACCCAATATCAATGAGTGACATTTTGCACCTTATAACTCACAATATGTCATAAGATATTTCTATTATTTCACTTAAATATAATAAATATATAATTAATTATATTATTAGTTAGAGTTTTGATTCAATTTATATTTAATATATTATTAATAATTTATTAAATACAAAAATTAGTATATTGTAATAAATTTATTTTTACTTATATTAAATAATTTCGAAGAATTTGAAACGGCCTTATCAAATTCTCAATTTATATTCAATTATATACAATATATATATATATATATATAATATATATATATATATATATTATATATATATATATATATATATATATATGGGTAATTAAAGTCGTAAGTTTCTGTATGTCATTTAGTAATTATTTTTGTTCTAATAACATGTGATGAATATAATATTATATAATTTATATAAAATTAATATATTTTTAAAAAAATAATCTTTCGAATATTATCATATATATATATAATAAAAAATATATAAATAAAATATTATATTTAAATATATATATATATTATATATATATTATATAAATATATATATATATATATAATATATATATATATATATATATATAATTGGGTGGTCAAATAGTTGCACCATGTAGCATCTTAATTATTTTTGGTGTGTCATTTGCATTTCTTTTTTAAAAAAAAAACACATGGTATTTTCATTATCTGTTAAGAGTTTAAAAATCAGGTAATTAATTTAAAGAATATAAAAAGGCTAAATAAAATTAAAAACAATAAAATTTTTATTAAATAAAAATTAGTTTATAAAAAATAATCTACACACATACGTAACCATTAATATAAAAATGATCATAATATAAATCTTTTAATAAAAATTATTTAATAAAAATTATCTATATTTTAAAATAAATTATATATATATATATATATATAATTAGATATCATAATCATTTTTTCGAAAGCGGGGAGGAGGGTAAGTCAACTTTGTATTATTGTATATGACCGTGGGCTGTCATGGTCTGAAATTGTTGAGATAGATTATCATAAATATATTTAAACCGATAATGTACACACAATCATATGAGTTCTTATGTGTTTAAAACGTATAACAGAGAAATATTAGATCTAGCTCTTCATTAATAATAATAATAATATATATATATATATATATATATACTAAAATATATTCGAGGAAGGTAATTGTCGAATTGTCAACACTTCCAAAAGTTATTTGTAACTTTGGGCATTATACCACACCAGATGTTTCTCTCTATTTTATAAAATAATGATTTATATATTAGTATATATTTAAAATTAAAATTATTCAAATAATATAGCAACTAATAAAATAATATTGTATAATTTTTATTTGAAATATATTTTAGTTAAATTTAAAAAGAAACATATGTAATAGAGCATTTGAAAAGATACACATGTAATAGAGTATTTGTAAAGACGCACATTGATACTTCTTTATAAAGAAACAGATAATCTTAAACGTTAAAAATATTGAATATTTAACACGTGGTTAAGAGCATTCATATATCGGTCCGGTTCGATTTTTATGTGGCTAGGGATTTTCATATACCTATCCGAATTGAAAAATCGGACCGAATTGGACGGTTCGATCTGGTCCAGTCCAGTCGGTTACTGTTCTGTCTGGTTCGTGGTCTATGACTGAACAGTTATTCGGTCTTCGGTCCGATCTGATCCTAGAACTGAAGAACTGCAGATCGGATCGAAGACCAAACAATTGAGCAAGGCCCAACTTTTCATGCCAACATCTTAGCTTATTCAATATTCAACCCAGTCTAATTCGCCGGCCAATCCCAATTTCTATCCAAACCGGTCCGATTTCGCTATTTCGCGGTCCGGTTCAGACGGACCGGTTCTAATCCGGTCCGGGTCCGTAGTCCTGCATACATAAAAGGTTTGGTCTTCAGTCCAGATCGGTTCAGTCCGATTGTTTTGGTCCAGACCAGTTGAACACCAAGACACGTGGCACATAATTAAGAATTCTAAAGTATATCATGACATATCATAATTAAGAATTATAAAGTATACCATGACATATAATCGTGAGTTACCTCTACTTTAATTGTATTAGTACTACGATGCATAGTAGTAGGTATATATTTTTAATAATAATATTAAAATATAAAAGTATTTAAAAAAGTAAATGTTGAATTATAAAATATTTAATATTTCAATCTTTTATGGATGGACCCCTTGACTTATTCACATTACACGCACAGTTTTTAACCGCCGTTGGTAAAAAATTCGCATGACCTAAGATTATTCATTAGAAATCTTGTATATATTTTTTTATCTCTCTGAATATACTCTACAATTCATATTTTTATTTCTCTTAACAAAATAGTTATATGAAAAAAAAAAAAAATTTACCATCATTTTTTTAAAAAAACTTTCAAAACGAAACTTTTAAATTTTGATAAGATTAACAACTTTAATATTTAAATAGATATTTTTTTTTAAAAAAATATTTCTAAATAGATATTTTAGGACTCCAAAATTTAATAAATTTAACGAATTATTAAATAGTTTTTAAACCCACTTCACACCTGTTAAATTTTAGAGCCCTATAACATATTATTAAAAATATTTTTTGAAAAAATTTTGCACATAAAAGTCGTAAATCTCGTCAAAATTTAAAATTTTGGTGTTCAAAATTTTTGTAAAATATGCTTTTAAATATTTTTTTATTGGACCATTATGCAAAGTGATGTGGTGTAACCGTTATATCCAGAATGGGCGACCTTCTATCGTAGCTAATTCTGCCGGACACGGCAGTTTTTGTTTTGGTTTGGAGTATCTTTTGATATTATGGAGGCCAAGTATTTCAAGAAAATGTCCAAATCCAAGCTATCTTTAGCATGCTCTGTGGATTGTTTGCGTTAGGCGCAGACAAACTGTAGTTACTTCAGCAGATTGTTACATATGAACAAGTCCCTATCAAGTTACAAATGGTTTTTATGACATATAACCAAGAAGAAATAAGTTGCAATTGTAATTTACTGGAAGTCCCACATTGTACATAATATCAAACAGACGTGGCATAATTTGGCACGGCACAACGCAGGCACGGCGTGCCCACGGCTCTATAGTCCTACCCGTGTACTATACGATAGAATGACTTAGCGCACAGCATGAACTCGGGCTTAGCACGACTATATCATGCTAGGTTGCGTGCTGTGTTGTAAATTTGTAATGGTGCCTACACGCAATGCACATTTTTTTTCTTTAAATTTCTTTTCATTAAGAAGTATGCTTCTCCGGTGGTTAAAAATACTAATTTAAAAGTACATTTAGCGAAACTTAAGTAATACATTTTTGAAAACTTAATGTAAGTGCATTAGCAGTTTGCAGACTTTTTATTCGTACTTTATTTTTCCTTTTAAGTATTTACCTTCATACGAAACAATTACTTTGTAATGTTTTTATTCTCTATATTTGATCGGTTCTTAGTTTCACTAACACTTTGACAATTATAATTTATTGGTGTCAGTTTTATTTTTTAGAAAAAAACCTTTATCTGAGTATGAAGTTAAAATTATTGGCTTTAAATAGAACTTAAAAAATTAGTACGTCAGACTTCTGTTTTACAAAAACAACCACATAAAGAAAAAACTCGGTTGCTTATAACAGTCGGCAATAAAAGAAAGAAAATATTACTATATGTGTATTACTACATAAATATACCTTAATTCAGTTAAAATATAAAAAACGTGCCAGATGTGCTCACCATAGCCCCTGACACGTGACGTCGTGACTCATGCAAACGCGCCAATTCCTCGTCCAAGGTCGCCGGCCTTGGCCCAGGCATTAATGCCCCAGTAGGCACCAGCACAACATGATTTCTTGACATTCTTGTACAGGAACACTAAATTTTGAAATCCATCACCATCAGGATGAGGTTTGTGCGTGAACACTCTTTTCTTGTGCAAGACATATTAGAAACCAGAGCGAGGCCTGGCCCTTTAACATCCGAATTGAAACTGGGAGGCTAAGACAATTTAGTAGTTGCAAGTCAGGGGCGGATCCAGTATATATGCAGGGTAGTCAATTGACTACCTTATTTTCGGGGCTGTGGTATATATATAAATATATATATATTCTATAGTATTTTATATATAGAAGTTGTGGTTATAAAATATAATGAATGAATCGTGGTGCAGTTGTGGGGTGAAATTCAGCCAAATGTTGGTGCGGATTCGAATTCAGCCAAATCGTGGTGCAGTTGTGGGGTGAATTTTTGGATCCGCCGATGGTTGCGACATATGAAATTCTATATTTTAAAATATTTCATGGAGGTGCTGAAAGGTCTCTTTAATTGTAAAATATGGTTCGTATTATTTATAAATTATATGTTACGACAATAAAAAAAAAAAAAAAAGAATTTTTCAGATAATTATGAATGTAGGTCATTCATTTATTCTATTTGCCATTAAATTTCAAAGTTGTAAATTACCAAAATCACAGCTAACTTAAGATAATATTTATTGTACTAAAATTTTTAAGAAAAAGAGAAACTCTTTTAACACCTATTGCAACTTTTAAGAATGTAAATTAATGCGAGTATTTGATATTATATATCTTTAGTTGTCCTTTACAATTTATCAAAAAAAAAAAAGAGAGTATAAAGCAGCATATAGTCAAAACATATAATTTTCTCTGATTTATTTTAAAACCTAGAGTTACCCATGTTATAAACCCAAAACGTAACCATCCATGGTTATGTTAATTAATAGTTGAGCCACAAACATTGGTAAGAATATTTTTTTTCCCTTTTTATTGTATCTGAGATCATGAGGCCAAATTCCATGTATCTGACATAGCTCATAAGACATAGATTAGTTAGAATAATAAACTGCACAGCCTCTAAATATTTTGGTTGTGACTGGAATCATCTACCTCTGATGCATGTTGTTTCCTAGGTTTTGTATTGTATTTTTCACAAGCTTGAACATCTTAGGTGCATTCAATAATGGGGTCTATACATCACCCATCTGACGGCCTAAGAGATATGTATTTTGGAGTCAAATTAGTGCCTCCTTTGGCGTTTTCTGATTTTTTTACAGTTAGTTCTACAATTAGGATGAGATCAAACAAAATTTATGGTAGACTTGGTGAAAATGCAAAGCGTAGTCATGGAATTGTTTGCACATTAAACAGTGACCGGCGATTTTCGCAAAGGAAAAAGAACAAACGGACTGTAGATTTTTTTTTCTTTTTCAGCCATGCCGTACGTGACGGTTTATGATCTTCAAAAACAAAATGGTTCTCTAATTGTATTTTTTTTTTTTTTTTTTTTGTAAGTACGTAATATTTTATTTGCTCAAAACTAGTAGTTACATTAAATAGTCATTAGGTCTTAAGACGAATCCAGCCCCATCTATTTAAAATAGATGAGAAAATCTAGATTAATCTAATACACCAATAAATACTGTGTAAGAGACTTTACAAACAAAATATATAGCAAACTCATCTTAACCGTTCATCTAATCCTTAGAAGACCAACAAGATATAGGACATCAAAAAAACGATTTATAAAATCAACTACTCAACTATGAATAAGCCATCAAAAATTTTTTGTCTAAGACTTCAATCCCTCCGGCAAGCAGCAAATCATATGCGAGTTATTCCATCTAATTGTATTGTTATGTTGTACTAGCTCGAACTAGATTAGTAAGAATTAGTTGAGCTAAAATTATCTTAAATTAGTTGTTAGATCTCTTGAAGAAGTGCTACTGCGTAATAAACTAATAATGTGTCAAGGATTTAGAAATCCCACCTTCGCAACGACTTCTTGATCACGTCCTGCGTTCAAAAATCCATCAAAGGTTCAACCCAAATCAAATTTGAACTTAAGAAACGTCCATAAATCAGCAGTCTGATCAACTAGTTTCGAAGATGATCTGCTCAGCTTTCTTGCTGATCTAATCATCTCCAACTCCGATTCAATCACCATTGTACCGGAATATTTATATTCTAATTTATAATATATAGTTCTGAGTTTATCAATAATGCTGATATCATAAATTTATAATATATAGTTCCAATTTTATCAGCAATACTGATTGCATAATGCTAGAATTGGAAATGCTTTAAAGATCGCAACATATATTTTGGCTTTGTGAAAAAAAATTTCATAGATCAGAAATGGGCTTGATTACAATGGTGAACGCAAAAGCACTCAATTTGTCAGCATTTTTTACCTGGTCTCCTCGAAGCAGCCACCGCTTCAAGGAACTCTGCCATCAATCTCGCCGATGACCCTTTAACTCCACTGCCGCCACTGCCATCGCCGCCATCTCTCTCCGACCATGCCGCCGCAAGCGTCTCCTTCACCTCCATCGCTCTTCTCCTCATCCCCCTTCCCTTCTCTGTCTCTCCCATCACCTCCGCCACCACCTCCTCCACCTTTCTTCGGTCCACTCTGCACGCCTCCGTGTTAGTCCTCGCCACCTCCACGCAAACACCCACTTCTTTCTCCAACATCGTCGAGTTGTACAGCTGGTCTCCTGTGATTGGCCAGCCGACGATTGTCACACCTGAACTTAGAGTTTCCAGCACCGAGTTCCATCCGCAGTGGCTAAGAAACGCCCCAGTCGCCGCATGGGATAGTATCTCTCTCTGCGGCGCCCATTGTTTGATCAACAACCCATTGTTCGACTCTTGTGCTCGTCGTTCAAATCCTTCGGGGAGCCATTCGGGTTTAATTTCGCCCTTGATATCGAATCCTAGCGGCGGGCGTATGACCCATAGAAACGGTTTACCGCTCGCTTCAACGCCGGCCGCCAGCTCCAACATCTGCGCCGTCGAGATCGTGTTCAGCGACCCAAATGATATGTACAGTACCGATCTTGGTTTCTGTTTCTCCAACCATTCTAAACAGATTCTTCGAATATCACTATCCACGTCGGCCGAGGAAGGCAGGCCGAGTAACGGGCCTATAGGGTACAATCGAAGGCCGGTAATCTTCTGTAGCATCGCTAAACCTTTGCCTTCGAGCTCTTCCACTGAGTTGATCAGTGCAGCGCCGGAGTTAAAGCAGTGATACATCTGGCGGCGAAAGAAGACGGAGTAATCGTCATTGCCGTCGGCGGCCTTGAGGAATTTCGGAAGCCCTGATCGTCGGACGATAATGTCAGGGAAATCTGGGAGCGGGAACTCCTCGGCGACGGTTTTCCGGTGAGGTAAATGGGCCCAGAGGGAGTAGTAGGCGGCTTGACCGAATGCGCCGCTGGTGTAGAAGACAGTGTGAAAGATGTCGAGCTTATTTGCGACCTCCACCGTCCACCCGAGGAAGTTGTCGGCGATAACGCATGTTGGCGAGGGGGTGAGGTTACGCAAGAGAAGCTCGAAGGAAGTTCGGAGGGATTCGGAAGCGTGGAAGAAGTTGATGAAGAGGTGCACCGGGATGGAAGCAACGTTTTCGACGTCGGAAGGAAGGCCGTAGTCGGCGACGGAGAAGGGGAGCTCACGAAGGCAGACAGCGGAAGTTGCAGGGAGGCAGCGGCGGAGGGATTGAATGTTGATGGGAGTGTTGACCAGTGTCACAGTGGCTTCCGGCCGGCGGAGTGAGAGAAGCTCTGCCATGGCGACGAACGGAATGAGGTGGCCTTGGGCCATGAAGGGGAAGAGAACAAAGTGTTCTTTGTTCCCCATTCTTGTTCATTCGGTTTCGATCAGTTTTTGAGCTTCGAACATTATATCATTGTATTATAAGCTCATTGCAGTTATATTTTTAATTCTATTAGTAACTCCTGGAATTAAATAAGTTAGTTTCCGAAGTGCATCTTAAATACTAATTTGTGAGCCTTATCATTAATTTGTCTTTTTCTATCCTTTATCTTTTTTAAAGTTGTGTGCTTTCTGGTTTACACTTTTGTAGTGGATGTCTTTTGGCAAAGGAAGAGGTTAGGCTGGTTAGCTCACTAAAAATGTTAGCGCTAACATCAAGGGAGGGGTAGTTATTAAAAGAAATCTTATAATGCTCTTAGCATAAAATTCCTTACCCCTAAATTTTATTATTTATATTTAATACGAAGTATTTTTTTTTCAAAATTTTTTAATTAAAATTATTAAAAAAAATAAAAAAAAAAAATAAAGTCTAAATATTTTCATTAGAAAATTAATTATGAGTTAAAAAATAGATAAAAACACTATATGCAGATAAAATACTATTTACACTAATAATTAAAATATTTTAAGCTATAAAATGATCCTAAAAGTATTACTTCTCCAAAATTTATCAAGAAAATGTCCGCATGTTAGTGCATATGTGCTTGCGCTAAAAAACGTATGAGTCACGTCATGTGCTATATATATATATATATATGAAAATCGTCGCGTTAATTATCATTGTTATTGATCTTAATCCTATCACGTTGCACTTTTTTTTTTAAAAAGGATAGAATATAATAATAAGAAAAATATAAATTTTAATTATCAATACTGTTATTTTTGATAGAATATAATAATCAGAAAAAAAACAGTACATGTATACAGAAAAAATAAAAAATAATCAGTTATTCAACTTCTATTAATCTAAAAATATTTAACAATTATTATTATATAAACACACTTATGATACTCTATATTATTATACGTTATTTTCTATAGTTAATAATATGTATGGGGCTATATAAAGTGTATAATATCGAGTTTCTTCTATTTTACAAAAACATATTTCAAATAATCAATACGAAGAATATTAGAAAAGAGTAAATTTCATCAAATGTCTGCATTGTGAGCTATCCTATAAAATAAAATAAATAATTTATGAGAAAATATTCATACAACTTGTAGGTGCAAAACAAGTTACTACTACAAATGGTGTGCATTCTAGTGCAGCGCATCTCATGTGGTTTTTACGATAGAGAATCGCTTGTGGTATGTAATTTGGCCAGTTCATCCAGCCGAGCACATATACTGACACTTTTTTATTAAATTTTTTACTTATTGATTTAATTTTATGTATTTTTATGAATAATTTTAAATTATAAAGTTATAAATTATGAAGTGATTTATATTTTGTAGTTCAAATTTTTTTTTAAAAAAAAAAATCAAATAATTTATCAAAATATTGATCAAAAATTTTGATTAGTATTTTGACATATTATTTAATATTTTTTTGAAATATTTTAAAATACAAAATTATAGAATGTATTCTAATTTATAATTTTATAATTCATTTTTTTTTTCATAAAAAACACTTAAAAATATCCAAAAAACAGTAATACGGCCAGAAGGTCATGTTAGTAGTATTTGCTCGTGCTTTGCCGACTACCGAGGTTCTAGATTTTTATTTTTTTTAAATGATTCTAGAGAAGTGTTGGATTGCACGACTTGACAAATTCTTAACGTTTGTTTTATGCTAATTATTCTTTTATAGTTATTAGTTAATTAGTCCCACGTCTCCATCTTCCCAAACTTTATTATGCAAAGTACGGAAAATATCAATCTTTTCAAACATAGTGGAAGAGATAAGACGTGAGATTCAAGCAATCCCACGGTAGAAAACAATGAATACATTCCAAAAATAAACACAATAATTCCACGTTATGATACGCAAAATCTTGTCAATTGAAGTGGTTTAAAGTTTAGCATAAACAAATAACTTTTGCAAACCTCAAATATGGCAAACAAAAATAAAAGTGTATCATATATCCTACGTTTAGCGTAAGCGTCTTAAGGCTTCTTGTGACTGAGTTTGAGAATAATATATCACTATAGTCATAATATTTAGATAAGTCAACAGGATGGAAAATAGACGGAGTACTATATTCAGAAGTTAATCTTCGTTTTTCCTTCCAGTCTTCGATTCCGATGGGAAGGAGAATTCCTTCCCTATCTCCGCTCTCGTGGGCATCCGGCATGGACAGAAAATTTCTATTCTCGGCAACACTCAGCACCAAAAAAATACTGCATTACTCATCTTTTTAACAGTAGCTCAGTAGCTGCCATATAACCATCAACACAATAACAAGATGTAACAGTAAAAAATAAAGAAATAAAATAAATAACAGCCCACATCTAAACATATAGTGAAAATTAAAAAAAATGGAAATGAGATGATGAGCAGATGGTCAACAGAATATTTGTAGAAGATAGTGAATGAATTGTTCTTTTTTTTCTTTTATTTTTCTTCTCTCTTTTTCTTCTCTCCTCTACTGCTCTTCCTCCTCTTATGTGGCTAGAGTTTCTTTGTTCGAAACGTGGAAGGAGAGAGAGGGAGTGTTGATTAGAACAGAAATCGGGCTGGCCCCATTAAACATTACTTTGATTTGTTTAAGTATCGGATTGGGCCGGCTAGTTTGCAAAAAAAATTCGGTAGAAAAATCAGAGTCGGGTCAGGCCGGGGGATAGTATCTCCATCTCTAGCTCCGACCCCGACATGACTATTCGTTCTAAAACTCGAATTTTGGGGATGAAAAATCAGTTTTTTTTTTTTTGGTCGGATTTACGGTAATTGACATTTCTAATGAGATTTGATGTGGTTAAGTAAAATCACCTGTCTTACTTGAAAAGCACAAGCAAAATTTGCTAGCTGTGTGTGTGTGTGTATATATATATATATATATATATATATATATATATATATATGCTGGAACCTAATTCTTGGAGGAGTACTAAGAACGAAGGTAGTCAAGAATAAAATTGAATGAGGGGATAAAATACTATCGTATGTCCAACGTAAAAACCAATTTCGGTAAATAAAACTCACAAAGAAATGTAGTAAGGACTTCCTTACGTCTTGCGGTAGTCGGAGCCACTGTAGACTTTTTCATTGATTACGGAATAAAGAGAAGAGTTTGAGGATCACGATGAATTTCTTGTTAAAATAGAGAAAAATGTCTGAATTTAGGCCGATTTTAGCACAATATTTTTCACTACTTCTCTCGAAATCTTTCCAATTGATTCAACTCAGATTTCAAACGATTTTGCAATTCAATGCTTGATTCCACAGGTTCTTCTTCTTCCGTTTTTTTAATTTAATTTTATTATTTTTTTTGTTTTACATTTTGCTCCTATCACGTTGATTTTGCTAAAAAAAGTGAAATCGTAACATCAAACTATCTTACGATTTAAATCGAGATTTTAACTAAGAATGCTCTTTATGTGACATTATATAGAGTCCTCTAGTTTGACCAAAAAAAAAAAATATAGAGTCCTCTAGGCTCTAGATACAGAAATCTTCCAATTCGAAGCAATGCTCGGTTGTAATTTCTAAAGAATTTCATCAACATCTGCTACAAAACAAAGCTCAAATTGGGCCAGGCGAATATATGTGTCAAACCCTAATATATGCACGAATTGGACTTGCTAGTTTTTAAAATTTTGCCAAACCAAATTTAGAATTTAACCACAAACCCTACGGATTTGCATCTAAATAATTTTTGGGGGAAGATCATTTCCAATATGGATCCTTTAAGTTCCATCTAATTTATAATAAAAATTATTTTGAAGACATTTTTTTTTAAATAATATTGAATATAAAGTCATAAATTTTGATGAAATTTATAATTTAATATTTTACTCTGGAGCTCCAAAATATCTAATTATAAATATTTTTGAAAAAATTTTAATATAAAAATTATAAATCTCATCAAATTTTTTTTAATTTTATATTTAAAATTTTTTAAAAAAATATATTAAACATTAATTTTATTATAAATTAGAAAAAAGAAGAAGAATATGTATCGAAGATGATCCGTCCGAGATTTTTGGTGAAGTCAAGGAATGAATGCTTTCCCATTGAAGCCTCTTTGGATTTTTCTCGTACAAGCTGATAATGTGTGCGTTTACGACTGGGGATTGACTCCTACATTTGAGTCAACAACACCTACCTATCTTTATCTCATCTTTGACGTCACCTAAAATGACTTAAGCACGCTCATCTCCTTTGGTGGATTTTAGAATTATTTTGGAAGCTCTTATACAATGACAGCCAAAATTTCCAGGGATGAATCGTAGTTGACGTACCATATACAAATACAACAAAAACGGCAAGGGGAGGTTAGAATTCTAGTGATCCATCACTTACAACATGAGCATAGCATATAGTATAATTTTTATAACTTCGATATGAATTGAAAGATGTTCATTCCCAGGGCTCTTATAATCAGGCGGAGATCTTTTTAAACCAGCTAGGTGTTAAAGCAACCACTTAAACGATAATTTGTCCATTGTTTTGAAGCCACTAGATGATAAGGTGAACTCGGGACACGGAGGTCACTCTCCATGCTAATTAATTTTTTTGGCGATGCTTATCCAGGCATAGTAGTGGGCGGGGGTTTACCTGTATGTATGGATGTCCCGATAACTCGTGGAGTGTGTTTTTCTCTTATCTTTGGTAAGATTCGAATCCGCACAAGACATTCGATAGGATAAAATCCAATCAGTGCGCGGTTGAGTTCACCCCACTAGATCTTGAATGATAGGTCTAATAAATGCTTTAGGAATATTAAACTTTTAGGTTGAACAGATCCCTAAATTGATATCAACTTAAAATATAGTGGTTTTCTCTTCTTTGTCTTAGGTGGTCTCTGTCTCTCTATTGCATCATTCTTCTCAAGGGTTAGAATCTTGCTTATCGCCGCAATATTTGCTTGTTTGTATGCTAATTGAACCAAATGTTACTGCAGTGAACTCCTGCTCGCTCCCTTATCTTCTCTCAAAAAATGAGAGCTTTTTCAACTTCTTTTGAGAATACTGAATTGTATGTATCTTGGCACGCTTTCTCCGGACCATGTCGATCACTCGGTAAATAAATAATACAAAGACAACCATGAAGTTTATTTTCTTTTTATAGCCAATAAACTTTCAGCTACAATCACTAATTTTTGCTACCACTGAACTCGGCTATTCTAAAGAAACCTCTTTCAGTTCCAGTTCACCATATTCCAAATCAAATGAATAAATATCCCAATCAGTGACCGAATCATCTATGCTGTTTGAGCCCTCTGCAGACTGTTCTTTCGCCGTGATCGGTTCTAGTTCTGACCAATCAGGTGATGCGTTGTGTGAATCACAAGGTTCGAAGCCCGAGATAGTCATTCTTACCGTATGTTGGTTTCGAGTTGATTCATAGCTAATTAAACCCAGTTCTGCTTTTAAATTGGAGTCCAGTATATATTTGGGAGTAGCAACTGGATTGCAAGTGTGATTCCCTTGGTAACTAACACTATACAAAGACTGATCTTGATCTTCTTGTTGCACTTGCTTTTTTGCCGGGCAGTTTTGCTCGCTGCCACTATAAGTATTGCATCTATAGTAGCATCTGCAAACAAATATATCGACCGGATAAGTTCATTATTTGAATCATTATCTTATTTAAATTCATATTGCACAAAATCTAGTACCTGGAGAATATGGAATTACAAATCTTCTTTTCACCATACTTTCTCCATTGATAATTATCGTTATCGGGCGCACAAGTGATTATCTTTCGTACAGTCTCGCTCTTCCTTCTCAGCAAGCACAAACAAAATCAACTCAAATCTCAAATAAAAGATATATCTAAAATTTGAAAATTCAAATAATATTAACCTTGCCTCTAAGCTTAATAAAGAAGTTATATAGTAAAAAAAAAAACTTAGCCTTCAAACTTATGATCAAGTGAAGATGAAAGTCATCGTACAGATTAGCTCGGCGATGCTCCCGATGATCTTTCTCCAACTTCACTCTCTTATTGCTTGAAATAGGGTCCTTCCTTGGTTTATTTCTGATGATTTCTCGTGGTGTGGATTCTTCCCTAGTGTTCAGCATGGACATTGCCGCAAGACTCAAAAAGCTCATTTAAGAGAGCAGAAGCGAGCTCTAATCTGCTTGGTTCCTATTTCATAAAGGACATGAGGAACTCTAGCTGGTTTATTAGCTCTTAAGCTCACCTAACTTCGTCCATGGCGATCTTATAAACTGAAGGAAGCCTCATCGACTCTGTTGATCCGTTAATTTTGTCTCTTAAATTCTGCTCTCAGAAAGCCTACGGGTGTCTATGTTTTGCTTAAGCCTCAATGCATACATATATAGTTAGGTGGAGGACAAAGACTGAAAGCGCCTGAAGTTGAGTTTGAAAGTTTCAGTTTTGCATGGTAAACCTGAATTTCTCCTGCCGACATCTTGGATGCCTTATAATTTTAGCGTGTTGTTTAATGTAACATCACCAAGTAGTCATGCACTTGGGTCGTAGAAACCCACAGAACACGTCTTAACTATTTTATCATCTTACTCGCTGAACACTAATTTATGATCTTAATATATGTACTGTTTGAAATATTTGTATTTCAAGTAAAAAAAAAAAATTCAATAATTGAATAAAACAAAAATTACATCAAAATAAATAGATATTGTTTCAAAAAATGATAAACTACAAATTACACTATTATATAGTAGAAGTATTCCGAATATACTTTTCCGCATAATCTTTAAAAAACATAATAAATTAATAAGTGAGTAAGTTGAAAAAATTTAGCTCGAGTTTAGTCAAGGCACGCTGAAGCGCATGTTGACTAATCCATCGATTTGTCGTGCAAATATACCTATGGCATGTCAATGGAGATACAACGGCCCTCACTTTCTTCGTACGACTCAGAATGCAAGATGAGATCTTCCACGTGAAACAGCTCTTGATATACAGTAAATTAGGAAGAAAAGAGGAACTATAGAATGCTCACACCGCTATATCAGTGCACTTTTTTTTTTTAATTTTCAGGAGCTGATATGCTAAACTTTTAAAAAAGAATTGACATGCAATTAGCCCTCATTTTGAGTTCTGAGCACATCAATTTGTCTGATGAAAATGGGCTTTGCTGTGCACCTTTCAAAATATCACACAAGAAATTATATGCTGACGTGGTACAATCATGACCACATATCACGATGGATATATCTGTAATTTTGATATTTTTACAGATTACGAGAAAATTGTGCGGATCACGAGATGCATGTGTGATGGAGATTAATTGTGTGTGATTTGTTCGGTAATTTGTTAGAGCTGAGTAATTTTTTCGATGAAAATATCATCGTGTTGCCATTATTTTAGCATCTTTTTGGGGCCACAAGCAGTTGGATGGTCCGCCCCATCCCTATCCTTAAGTAGGTTGGGCCGACGTAAAATTGATTGGTTTTTCCTCTCACAATCCTTAAATAAGATGACACAGTCTCTATGCTGTTGATTGTAGCCAGTCAGCCGGTACCCGATTAGTCAAACACGCCTTTGGCATGCGTTCATTGACTTGACTTGTGAGTACTCACGAACTAGAAGGAAGTTTTCACATTATTTTACCAGGGCGTGGATTTTCTAGTGCAAAGGATGTAAAAAATTCGACGCTCCAGATTGTATCATCAATGTAAATGCGGATCAAAAAATATTATATAAATTTTTTATTATTTATTTAATTAATTTTTTAAATATTTTTTTTTAAAAATTATAAATTTTAATATAATCTATAATTTTATAATTTAAATTTTTTTAAAAAAATATAAAATAATATCAAAATAATAATTATATATTTGACCATCATTTTGCATATTATTTTATACTTTTTTTAAAACTTTTGAACTATAAAATTGTAGATCACATCAAAATTTATAATTTTACAGTTTAAAATTTTTCTAAAAATACATTAAAAATATGTCAAAATAAACGAAAATTTTATATAATATTTCGTTCTCAAACTTTGAGTGGCTTAAATTTTAAAAAATTAGGTCGGTAATTTGAAATAACCTAAAAATTATATAGGTAGAGTATAATTCTTCTACAACGTAACAAACACACATGTGTTTATAATACCTTAAAATGGCTGCCTTCTATGCAAAAATAGACAGTCTCTACCTCAGCTTTTCTTAACCCTTTTGCAACTTGCAGAATCTTAAGTACCGTCCCGTATGTATTGTTAAAATCTATTTATAATCCATTATCTTTGGTGTCCAAAAATATATATTTAAATTTTTTTTAAATATATAAGTTATACATGCTTTGAGGATTTTTTTTTTATTTAAAATTTTTAAAAAGATATTTTAAGTAGATGATTTGAGACTTCAAAATTGTAGCGAGTTAACATATTAATTTTTAAATACTAAGATTTTGAAATTTTAAAATATTTATTTATAATTATTTTTTTAAAAAAAATTATGAATATAAAGATAACACCGAATATATTTTTTTTCCATATTTAAAAATATTTATATATTAAATTATAATATTTAATCTATTTCGAGATATAAGCTATTTATAAAATATTTGAAAATAAGAGTTGATTTTGTATATGTTTTTAACTATGTTGTTTTTCCTTAGAATAATATCAGTCATGTGAGACACATTTTCGTACTTTTGTGGCCCCTCTAATCATCTCACGTCAGCTGAGTGAGGTAGAATTGTGACGCAATCAACAACTCCACGGTCTAAAGTCAAGCCCTCCTTATCTGTGGAACTTAAAAGTCATTCCCTATCGGACGATATTATGAACATGACAACTTGAAATCCAATGAACTTCCATATGCAACTGATCTATAAAACCTCGCAGTTGAAGATCTAAGAATGCCATGACGTAGCTACAACTACAAGCAAAGAACGAGAAGATGATCGTTCGCAGACAATATTTTTTGTTAAGATAAGAAGCTATATTTTTTGTTAAGATAAGAAGCTTTTGTACAGAACAAGCACATAATTACAAGAATTTTTTTTTTTTAAAAAAAATTTGGCAAAACTACAGCCAATTACAAATGCTCTAAGCCATTTAGATCATCTGGGTTGGCATACACAAACATATATACTCTATGTTCATTCTTAAGATAAAATCTTACTGTTGTTCCATCCTCATAATTGCTCAAACTTCCATCAGAGTTTCAAAAAAATCTGTACGCAAATCGAAATTGGGGTAGATAGCATATTATCAAAAAAACCAAAGATTAACAAATACCAAACAAAGTAAATAAAACGTGGATTAGAGAGAACATATGGTAAATAATTGCTAGTACTAGCCTCTGACTAGAGTCAAAACACTTCAAACTATACTAAGGCTCATAAGAAAGTTTTACAGGTTGAAAATCAAAAGAAAGTTAAAATCTAAGAAAAATGATCCTCAAAACAGAACTCAAGCCAAGCCCCTCTCCTTAGGTGATACCAACAAATTCAACACATGACAATGTAATAGCCGGGACCACATAAAATCCAAAAATTTTTTGGGATACAACCATCCGGCCTTATAGTTCCAATACCCGGTACTTTTTTTTTTCTTTTCTTTTTTCTTTCTTTTTTCCTTTCCTTTTCTTCTTTATTTTAATTCTATCCCAACAAATTTCAGTATTGGGGCCCATATGGAACCAAGAACTTTTTTTTGGGAAAGTCCCAGATTTTATAGGATCTAATACTCAGGACTTAAATTTTTTTTTTTTTTTTTATATTTTTTATATTTTCCAAGCTAAAAAAATACATTCTACAAAACAGCCTCATTAATGGTATGAAGATAATCTCTTAACAACCAAGAGCAGAGAACTTAAAAAAGAGGAGCTATGGGATTTAAAGTCCTCAATCAACTAATCAATTGATTTAACAGCTAAGAAGACTTAAAATGCACACTTAGTATAGGGCCCATATTTGACTCTACGACAGGAGACAGAGCACAGGGGTTCGTTCGCAGACAATAGATTAACAAGAATCCGAAACTTTCATACCATTTGTCTCGATGTACACAAATACCGATACATACAAATGTTACCTGAAAAGAAATATTAATTCGCAACATTCATCCGTATAACATAATACGAGTATAACACGTGAGTGTAATCTGGTTTATGGAAGATGCAATGCACATCTTATTATTATATTTTGTAGACAGCCAATATATCCGCAAAATCATTGCTTCCCAAGTTAATAATAGTTTCTTATAGTTAGATAAAGGAAATGGATATTGGGCTGACTGTAGACCCGGCAAATATTACTCGCAACTACGGGTTTACCCATACCCGCCCGCAAACGGGCGGGTACGGATAAATAATTCACTCTTGAATAATAAAAGCGGGTACGACCCATACCCACCCGCATATAGCGGGTCTGGCGGGCGGGTATCCGCGGGTGGACGGGTACCCGCATCCTAATAACGCAACATTAAATAGTCTTGTAGCATACTTCACATCCAGTTGTTAGGATGGCCAAAATCTTCACATCAAATTGTTAACAGTCATAGGCCATATTCTTAGAGGGCCCGACTGTTAAAAACTTGGAAATAATCATTATTCATACTTCTAGTTCTGAATCTTCTTGAGTCTGACTTCTAAGTTCAAGTTTATGTAGTAGACTGCTAGTTTTTGTAGTTGACTATTATCTTCTTTATATCTTTATTTTTTGTTTCTGTATCTATTAGTTTTCTTCTTTGGAATTATATACTGCTTTGAGTAATCTTCCATAAAGCATATTCTTCTCCTCAGATAAAGAGCTACGTGCTGGTCTTCTGGTAGTTGTAGTGCATAAAATTAGATAGCTAAAAGTTATTCTTCAAATCACTTATTAGCAAGTAGATTTTCAACAACTATTAATTGCACTATCACAATATAACATAATTCAGGAGACAATAATTTTTCTTGTTCAAAAAAAAAGAGTCTAAGACGGGTACCCGCATACCCACCCGCATTACCCACGGGCGGATACGGGTATCAATATTTAGATAACTCGAGAGCGGGTAAGTTTTTGATCCGCGACCCATTGACCCGCGATTTGGCGACCCGCGGACGGGTCCGACCCAACCCGCCCATTTGCTAGGTCTAGCTGACTGGCCTAGCCCGGGCAATGCAAGTCCGTTTCTGGTGATCTCCAGGACTGGGCCAACTTTTAAAATAATTTTGAAATGGTCGGCCTGGTCTGTTTATTGTAGCCCTCAACCAATACATAACGTGTCACAGAAGAAGAGTTACTTGGATTATTTATCAGAATTCTTGTTATTGTTGATAGATTAATCAGTAAAACAGTATGACTGCTATCTTGAAGAGCCTGCACGTATCACACTGCATGGATTTCCGAGCAGCGAACACTTGAACTTGCAAAAATTTATTTTAATCTACGCTTTTTGATAGTTTTGCCTTTTTTTAATAGTTTCTCAATCTTTTTTGTTTGCGCTTAAAATTTCATAAAACTAAATCTACTAAGTTATAGTTTACATTTCTTTAAAAAATAAAAAAGTTGTTTTTTTTTTCTTTGCTACAGGAACTTCCTGCATTAATTCCCGTCTCAGGATATTATTCTTCTGCTTCCCCTCCATAGTGTTGCGGTATTAAATAAATGAAAATCAAATTATGCTGGTTCAGGCAATAACAGTTCCTCTAAATTAAGTACATGGATTATTGCACTTGGAGAGTGATGAAGATTCACATCACTAAGTAGAGTTGTAATAACTAAGGAAATAATCAACATTAATTGGATCATTAAAGGTATATTGTCTCCACAGTTGATCCTCTAGACGTTGGTAAGAGAAAAACAGTATAGACGGGTCTAGCGTGCGGGCAGTACCGGCCTGCAATATTTCTGAGCGGAGCAAAAATCACAGCTCCGTACATACTATTTATCACATCGGTCACGAATTTTTTTGACATACCTACATATTGAATCCCTGCTGGTGCTCTAAGAATGAAGACAAGAGGCATTGTTTGGTATGAAAGAGTTTAAATGCGAATTAGATTTAGCGCTAATAACTATCACTTCTAATTTTCTTCTTATATCCCTCTTTCCTACATCAAAAATGGGATATGGAGCCGAGTGTGGTTAGCTTGACTGGATGGGAGATGCCTTAAAAAGCGTCACTATTTATATTCGAGTCCATATGGGATGAAATTTCTCGCAATATTTTTTAAAAAATTCTCTGTACCGGATGGCGGAATCCTCCGTTTTCATATAGAAGGCTTATGTGTGGATTTTAAAATATCGGTCGGGTCTGAGCGTGAAGGTTTTCCACAATTTGATATTTTTTACTAGAGTGTGCGCTCGTATTACGAATTCTATTACAATAATCTTAAGAAAAAAACAATGAGATTTAGTGTAATAATTCAAGCACTGATAAAGCTTTTCAAAAAAAAAAAAAATTCATTTACAATCCTGAAATGATAGTTGTACAGAATTAGGATTATCACATTACACCTATATTAATAGTCTATTACATGACAATATTGTACTGTAAGGTAATAGTACTATAGCCGTGTTAGTTTTATCTTTAAGGATTTTATTGTTGTAGTTCGAATATGTATACATATGCGCAAAACTGATATATTATCTTTCGATGTGTAAAGTAAATCCAAGCTTAACTAGCTAGGGTCAAATTAATATTTAACGAAGATTGATATCATACGATATAAAAAAGAAAAAAGCGAAGGAATTCGGTTGAGGAATAAATAAAAAAGCCATGTCTGTCAGTAGCCATTTCTCCATAAATCTGCTTTATGCAAGACGAATTAACATCGACGGTAAAGAAGATGAGCCAGCAGTGCAATATGTATTTGATCGCGCCATGATGGTAACTAAAACATGAAAATTAGTTATTTAAAATTTCTTCTAAATATTGTTTTTTGATTGATGAATGTGTTTGAGACTGATCACACAATGACAAAGGGCTCAAGTTCAACGAATGATATAGTTAGTAGGTACCCACTACGTGTTTACTGCGTTATGGAGGAATATATATTTAGAAAACGGTGTGGATCACCTCCGATTCTAATCTCTCAAAGTTTGGACCAACACGCTTTGTTTGGAAAAATTCTGAGTGAGAATCCCCTGCTTTAGTGCCCTACTTCCGTCACTATTTACCTAATTAATCATCATTGGATCCAGGAGTTTCTAATTTTTAAAGAAAAATAAATTTAAAAAAAAAACTATTAGTGGGAAATCCAAATATATAGTAATTTCGTGTAATATATCAATGTTGTATGTTAATGTTGTCACGCCGGTCTCTTTCTTAGTTTCTCACACATGAATCATCCGCACAAAGTGACCCGAGTGAGAGATCTGACGCTATTTTTTATGCCAGAAACAGGACCTTTTATAAGCTATAAACACTTAAAAGAAAAAGCGGAGCTTTTGTTGTAGCCAAAAATAAGTGGAGCTTTTGGTTGGAAGTTTCAGACCATGAGTAATAGGAGAGAGATAGAGATGCAGTAAATGTGGGTCGGGCCTAGTTCATATTTCTGAGGTCGACTATGTGCCGGCCCTTATTTCTAAGGTGGAACACGGGCCGGCTCGTACTGTCCGTTGTGCAAGCTAAGCTGAGCAGAGTATGCATTTCGGAGGCAGGCTGCTGGCCAAGCCGGCTTGGCTTGACCTGGTTCTTTGTTGAGCTACTCCCAGTGCAGGCTAGCCGGCACGCACTAACACAGTTTATTAAAAAAGACTGGGAGCTCCACTTGTATGTCTTCTTCTCTCATATCAACTCCTAAATTGGTCTTACATAACATCAATTTCACTTCACTTTGCAAAAACTTAAATTTTAATTTCATAACACTAATATAATATCTATTAGAACACTAACATAACTCACATGGACTACTAACATAGTTCGTTTGAAAGATTTCAATTTAAATATTATAATATATTAACTAGTAACACTGCGATATATCATTGGAATACTATACTAAACATCTTAAATGCTCATAAGCTTTCGACATGTAGCTGATTTGAAATAATTTTTTTATTGAGAGATTATTGAACAAGGTTTAAAATTTAAGCACTGATCAGCTCTCCCATTTTTCTTACAAATCACTTGCTTTTTAATAAATTAGTGTCTTCTTAGGGTTTAGAATTATGTGGGCTAATTTGTAAGAAAATAAAAATCGGGTTAAATTAATCATTTTCTTTAAATAGGAAATGAGAAGGGAGGTAGGTACCTATGTGGTCAATTGAATGCAAAGTAACGCGTTCACAGTATTCCATACGGAAGATTCTGTGTTGCTGCGCATAACGACAAAGTCTGCTGTCTGACGCCCGCCAAGGGTCCAACAAGGACAACCCGCTCAATAGTTGTAGGCTTGTAGCACACAGTGTTCCTTCCCAGTTCCTTCCCGATTAACCTTTCTTTTATTTTCAAAACTTTAATTAAGAAAAAAAAAATCACTGTTCTTTTTATTTTCTTCTATTCGATAACTGTTTTTTTAGATCTTATTCTAGCTGTTCGGGGAGTTTAGAGAGGTGCCGTACTGTGCTATCTAAAGTTAGGCTTCGTTAAATAAGAGTAATGCCAAATTTCATCAAATTCGTTAGTCCATATGATTAAAATAAAAAAGAGAAAATTTTTGGAAAAAAATTTAAAGTAAAAATTATTAATTTTGATGAGAATTATAATATTTTTTGTTAATTTTTATAAAAATATTTTTAAATATTTATGTTAAGACTTCAACGTTTATCGTGTCCATAACGGATTTTTAAACTATTTTAAATATTTCAAGTCTGTTAAATTTTAGAGCTCTAAAATATATATTTAAAATTATTTTTTTGAAAAATTATTCAACATTAAAATTGTATGATCTCATCAATATTAATAATTTTATATTAAATTTTTTTTTAGAAATATTGTCCCAAGTTTTTTATTTTTTTAATTATGTAAGTTATTAAATTTTAGTAGATTTTTTGGTATTACGGTGGAGGAAACTAGTACTTTCTAAACACAACTGTAAGAGGATCACAAGAAGAAAATCATTGAAAGGTATTGCATACAGGCTATTGGGTACTAATCTACATTATATTATCTCTATCTTTTAAGTTTTTCTATGTTAGGATAAGTTGGACAACATCCACTGCTTCACAGAAAAATTCGTTTATGCTAAGAATTTATTTAATATTGTGATGTCTTTTTCCATTTTTTTGTGAAAGGTCACTAGTCCTGACAAACTGATGCCATTTGTGGTTGGAAAAAAAAGGAGAATTATGGATCAACCCCATACAAAGCATTGTTTGCAACGCGCCCCCCTCCACGCCCCCCACCCTCGTGCTATCGAATAAGCCCCCTAATGTTGTTTGTAACTTTTTCGGATAAAAATATCTTTATATCGTTAACACTTCAAACCACAAAGATACATATCTAGAAGTATTTTTTGAAAAAAATTTCAACATTACACTTTTAAATCTCAACGAGATCTAAAATTTTTATATTAAAAGTTATTTTAAAAATTATTTTTAAATAAATATTTTAAAAAATTTTCTATTTTAATAGGTTAGCTGGTCGATCAGTTAACACTTTGATGTCCAAACACCTATCTATAAGTATTTTTTGAAAAAACTTTCAACATAAAAATCATCTTTGTTAAAATTTTAATGTTGAAATTTTTTTTCCAACAAATGATTATAAATAGATTTTTAGGCTCCGAAACGATGATATATAAAAAAAAGGTATTTTTATTGATACGAAAAAAAGGGAGACGCGATGCAAATCAAAAAGGGGGGGGGGTGGCGGCGCCTTGGGGACATGGTAAGAAATGAAGTTTGGGAAAGGGAGGGGGCATGTTGTAATTTTTAGGAAAAAAATTAAAATGAGTTCATAAAAAAAATAAATGTACATAAAAAAGGAAGCAGGCTTGAAATAAATGTACATAAAAAAAAGAATTATTCCATATCAGCCTTTTATATTTCTATAGTTTATATATTAATTTTCGATAATAAAAAAAGTACTAATAATAACAATACGCGTTCCGTTTTAAAGAACTGATACATAAATTTTTTAAAACGGGCTGATGTACGATTAATCGATTGAAATCTTTGATAAGGTGACAAGGAAACAAAACAAATTATAACCAGCAGGTTCACACCGTTCTGTACGGGAGAAACCGCGTTGCTTCACACCATCACGATCACGTCTGCCTTCTGAGGCCGGGCACGTCCTCGTCAGTATGGCGTCCCGACAAATTTTACCTCTGAAATTATTATGAAAAATGCTACACACCTGCTCAATCATTTTAATACACAACAAATTATGATCTTTCACCGCCGTGTCACGTATGGTTGGTATCTAACGATTATTTTAGATACAAACGCTGGACTTTTGTTTCTTCTCCTTTGTCTGGAGAACAAGTTAGATATTATTATATTATATCATGGCTTTTTAAGGAATTTCACTGTTTATTGGAAAAAAAAAATGAGGCCCCTTTGAAATTGGATGCCCATGCTGATTACAAATACCTAATTCATGAGGTGTGATATTTTTCTTCATTCATCGAACTGACATCAGTAAGGATATTCAGGCCCTAAACCGGACAAGTTTAAATCTTTCAGCCTTCACGTCTAGATAACCATGAATATACAGGAAGCAAAACATCACGTGATATACTAATAACTACATAAATGATATACTAGAGTCCCCTAGACGATATAAAAAATCTCAAATTTCGGTGATGTCTAGAAACATAATGTATAAATAACTAATAGATTCAATTATATTATACAACTTTTTATTAAATTCTATAACTTGCAGCCTCATTAAAATATTTTTTTATTAAATATTTTAAAATAATAAATTTCGAAAATACAAAAAAATTTTATTAGATTAAGTAATAGAATTACTACTTCAACAATTAAGACGAAATTATTTTTCTATTAAAATTCAGTCAGTACGCTCAGATAGTGTGTATACACTGCTCTAAGAATGTAAATGACTCGGGAAATACATGCTTCACCCAAAATATGATCATCATTCAGGCTTAAATTTGATTTCAAATTGGATATGGGTCTACCAACCCATTTCAGCTGTTACTGTGCTTTTGAATTGGTATAATTTATTGTAATATATTAATGTTTCTGTTGCAATTTGAATCAATAATAGGCCACTTGATCATTTATATTCATCACTTGGCATTTGTCTAAAGAAAATTGTGTAGTAGTGCTCGGTTTATGAGTGCCACATTGTCATGAGAAAGGCAACGTTTTTTTCATCAAAAAAAAAAAAAAAAAAAAAAAAAAGAAAAGAAAAAGAAAGGCAACGTTTTGAGAATTCCATCTTGCAAAAGGTTTGGATTTTCTCAACTATAAGATACTTTAATATTTAATATTAACCCATTATATCATGGACTAACCACCAACTACTTACCTTTCGTCCTATCTATTTCACTCGAGATCCACATACTTGGGATAATGAATTCTTATAAAATTTAAAGCCGATAATAAAGATATATTTAAAATTTTATATTGTACTATGATTCTCATAGATTTTTTTGTCCCCATTTCTATGTCAAAAAAAATATATTTTTAAACATTGAGGCTTAGATTTGATCTCAGGCTGCTCTAAACCAAGTTGAGTTAACCAACTTTCTCAAAAGTTTAAGTTGGTATAGAAGAGTAGTTATACAATTAGTACTTCAACATACGGCAGCTCAGTCCACAAGAAGCTAACCTTATCCACATATTCATGAAAGAGCCGAAAAGGGCATGAGAAACAGCCAGGAGGGGTGGAGGGCGTTCTAAGCACCCACATTGCTCATTCAATATCACAGCTAGCGCCCTGTGGCGCATATGAAAATGACAACACCAAATTGGGAGAGGCTGCGTTCAGCAGTACGAGCACTTCTGCTTCTTCTTTTTTTTTTATTAAAAAAAAAAACTAGATGGAAGTAATTTCTAAGTAGTCTTTTGATAAAAGTAGGTTTGGTATTTCATTTTATCCAAGTAATTTGTCATCATTTGACACTGTTTTAGTATAATTGGATCCCCTACTTGATGCAATTACTAGTCAGCATTTTTGTTTAAAAAAAGGCACGGTTTTCATTGAAAAAAATACTCCGCATCAGCATCGATTGACAAAGAGATAAAATTACAGATGAAGTGGGTAAAATGCTAATACGATAAATACAAGATCATATCAAATAAAAACATGGTAGAGGTCCCATTCCAACCAACGTCAACATTTATAAATAGTTACATAAGTACCCAGATACAACAGAGAAAAACGACAAGATTAAAATCTAATTTTAGACGCAACCCTACGTAGAACGGCAAGAGAGGAGTAGGCAAATCAAACAGAAGCCTGACGGTCCAGATTTCATCATGAGCTATATAGTTGGAGGAGAACCCAGACGATCACAGTAATCACACATGCCTACTAACCTACGGCTAGTAATCACACATGCCTAACATCGTGAGCTATGTGATTACTAACCTACAGCTAGTAATCAGTAATCACACATGCCTAACAGATGGTCACAGTAAACGATGTGAAAGTTGATCAAGAAAAAAGAAAAAAAGGGCCTTTGAATAATACGGATATTTCGGCGAATGACCACAATGTAGGGCCACTCAAGCATAATCAGATAATTATGAAATCTCTTATGATTTAGTCCATCCAATCACCCCAAGAGACTTGAAGGAGGCATTGGGTGGTTGATGGATATTGTGGTCCCAAGCTGGCAGGTGCCAGATGCGAAAGGAGTAGGGGCAAGAAAGCATCAGCATATACAACATGTATAAAATTATAATATGAGGTAGCCGATCTACCTTCACTTATACCTACTTAGTTTTGAATAATATAAAACATCATCATGTCAGAAAGGATCATTTTTATTATACCATTAAAACTGCAAGAAATTAGCCTCGAATATTTGCTCTCCTTTGATTATACCACGACATATTACCGACTTATATATATATATATATATATATATATATATATATATATATTATATATATATATATATATATATATAAGTGGGTGCAAGCTTGGTTCTCATGTACATATATTATATATAGCCGCTCGGTCAGCTTGTATCCTTTTAAGTTCAGTTTGGCTCCAGATAGGAAAGAAGCAGAGGCAGGTCAGTCCATATGAGAATGTAGTGATCCGGGACACCACTTCCCTCTTGCTTTTAGAGAACTTCTGGGTTTTTCTAATGCAGAATTATTATTTTTTTTTTTCAATTTAAGATTTAAGAGGGTATACCATACTCGAATCTTGTCCACTTTGTATGACCATTGTAATATATAAAATTTTGAAATACGCTAACTCTTGTTTTATAGTTGGATCTTCGTAACTAACTCGCGTGCTCTAACGACAGTCATATATCGGATTGAATATTATGTACTTCATCTGATTCTTTGTTGAATCAGTCATATATCAAATTATTTTACTAAATGCTATTTTCTAAAAATATTCTTCAGTTTGTATTGGATCTAGTTAGAAAGTAAAATCTGATTTGACGTCTACTTCCGAACTAAATATAAATATTGATATTTATCTAGCCATCATCTTTAACTAACTCAGCTGTGAGCATCTATTTCTATTTCAAAACATCCCTAAAATTCGAATCCATGACTAACTCTTTATGAGGAGCTGGCCGCACCATTCAGAGGACATTTGTTAGCTACTTAACAAAGAACAAACAGGTACTGCTGCCATAATAGGGAATAAATTGGCAGCATCAAAAGAAACAGCTCACTCCAACCAACCACACCCCCTTGTGGGCTGGTGGATCCAGTTTTTTGTCCTTCTGTTAATGTCTCACTGATATAACACCTATCAAATTATAACATATTTAATATTCGAAAGGCAACTAATTCTTCTTTTCTTTTAAAAAAAAGTTACGATATCCTAAATCAAGAAGAATTTATAGATTCTTTTTGAAATTATTGAGGAGAAATTTTGTCTGTAATTGATTTATTTTTATTCGACCATCATAACAGATAAATTCACAGGTGATATCGACCTATCTTTTACTAATCGAAGAGTTCTAACCTTTCGATCCGAATAGATCCGAAGGTCCGTGTTATTCTCCATGAGATATAGAAAAAATAAATTTTTTTACACTCTTACGTGGGGCACTTGCGAAATTCAAATTCAATTATATATATATATATATATATATATATATATATATAATATATATATATATAAGTGGCCCTTTCTAGCATTTTTTTTTCTTTGCAAATAACCTTGTAAAACATAACCAGAAGTGCTAGGTTTTTCTTTTTTTGTTGTTGTTGTTGGTGGTGGTGGTGTGTGTGTACCCATCCATAGGTTGAGACTATAGACGGAAATAGAAAATTCTCATTTGGAATATTTTCTTTTAAAATAATAAAGTTAGAATTTGTAGTTTACATATATTCTAAAATTTATAGTTAAGATTTAACAAAAATCAAACTATCGATCCTACAAGCCGCTTAAAGTTCTTTTTCAAATTGAAGTTTATTTATATTTATTTTAAACACGACTTTTTATAAACATATATTCACCAACAACAATAAAAAATCAAGTACAATAATCTTTATAATAGAGCGAATCAATTTTTAAGTAATTTTTTAAAGTTGCTTTATCTGTGGATAAAATTTTAGATGAACCAATATAATACTGTAGCATTTTATTTAATATTTAACAATTTAATATAACATTGCAAAAATTATGAAAATATATAGTTTATAAGTTATTATTTAAAACAATATTTAAAAATAAGTATTTTGTCCTATCAGTTTGTCCGTCTGTGCCAAGAAATTAAAATCCGTAGCAGTAGGCAAAATTAATAATTTAATGAGCCCTGGAAGAGTAAAGCTTGGCCGATTAGTATGCCCAGCCAACACATCGTGACGCATAGAACATGTGGATACAAAACATTACGTACATTAGCCGCCGGGACGCATAAAATCACGGGCTTTTGTCAAACAAATTCCTACTTCACAAAATTATTTTAAGAAAAAAATTATATTTTTAAGACAATTCATAAAAATAACTCCAAAATATGTATAATTTTTAAAAATAATTTTTTTTGCATGCTATACTATTTTAATATTTAAAATTAAATATTTATTCGAAACTTTTAAATTTTAGTAATTATCAGAAAAAACATAAAATTTGTTACAAATTTTAGGAAGCATGATTTTTTTATATTATTTAAAAAATCTTTGCATAGAGCGAAGGGCGAATCAGTAATTTAGCAACTCATCGTCGTGGCAACGAAGTGATCAACTTGCTTAGGTTTGACAGTGAGGCCTTGCTAGTTGCTACGAAGGTTAACAAAGGATCCCATTTTTAAGATGACGTCAACTGCTTATGCAAGCTGGAGGACGCCAGCACCGCGTTGATTCGTCTCTCTGCCCCATGGCACTCTCATAAAGCCACCACCAAAGGTCCCTCAACTTATCCACAATAGCAAAGCTCAATTGATCAGAAAGCAAAATCAAGAAAGAGATCTAGCTTAGAGACTGAGCCTCAGAAGAAAATATAGCAATACAATGGAGAATCCAGACAGAGAGGAGATCTCACCTCCAGATGACCGGAGGATTTCAACAATTGAGGATCTAAGTACCGGCCGACGTGCGGCGGAGGAGCTTAAAGCCATGATAGGAGATGCTACTGAGTTGGACCCGGTGGCTAAAGAACTTGTGGAGAAGGTCATAAGCTCCTTGTCTAATGCTATCTATGATTTGGGGACTGCTGGTGAAGCTCTGGAACTCAAGCATGATTCGCTAACCACCGTTGCCGGCTCGCCTGGCAGCTCCGTTGAACATGGAAGTGTATTTTCTGCGATGAAAAAGCGCAAGATCTCGCCGGTTGCGAAGGATCGGAGGGGTGGTTGTCGTAGAAGGTGAGGATCTGATTATTCTAAATTCTTTTTCCTAAAGCAAATCATGAGAAAGATACATTCTTATGACTTAATTCAACTGATCAAATGATCTACAGCGACTGTTAAGACATATAGAGAGTCTACAAGGAAAGAAAATGTGTGCTTAATTAGCTTGATTTTTTATATGTAGATCGATAGGATCCGATTGTAGAAGGGTCTCTGCCAAGACGCTCGAAGACGGCTTCACATGGCGCAAGTATGGCCAGAAAGGCATCTTCAACTCTAAATTTCCAAGGTAAGATAATCATTTATCTTGCAACAAAAGTATCCTTTTTTTCAGAGAATTGTCTAGGTATGTTTATTTATAATGGTGCCTAAACTACCAGTGCATGGGTGTAGTTTCTCATCCTTCTAACTTACTGAACTGTGACCTGACGTGGGTTGCAGAAGCTACTTCCGGTGTACGCACAAGTATGACAAACGGTGCCAGGCCACCAGACAGGTGCAGAAATCCGAGGTAGATTCAAATATGTACGTAATCACATATATAGGAGAGCACACGTGCAAGGACCAAGCTAAATTGGCACCCTTCGACGCTTCATCAAACTCCAAAGGATCTTGCCTTATTAGCTTCGGATCAAGCTCCGTCGATGATTCAGAGGCGGAGGGCCCCTTCTTCTGCCCGCCGTCTTACCCGGCAGCGGCAGGGGCGAAGCAAGAAACTGATGAGGACGTGGTGAGCAGCCAAAGTAAACCGATGTGTTCTAGATCGTCGGCTCAGTTCTTCATGAGCCCAGTGATTGATGACTTCGCGGGGTTTCCTGACCCTGACGGCGGAGATGTGAGCTCTTTGCCTACGACGTTTATGGAAGATTTAGATATTTACTTAGATTGGGGTGAAATGATGTAGTTGGTTGATCTTTTTGGTTTATTTCAATTCTATAATATTGCCTCATGTAAAGTTATAAGTTGAAGAGTTTAGGAACTACTTTTAACTCTTGTATAATTTCTCCAAATCTAGTGAAAGGATTTAAGATATAATATTTAGTTTAGCTTGCTCATGGCTTGAAGATCATACACTCCTACAAGAATTTTGATGCCATCAAATCGGTTCTATAATTTTAGAGCATAATAAAACATACTATCTCAATTTCTTTTGGAAAAATTTCACATAAGGTTTTACATTTTTAAAATTTAGACTAAAAGTATTATATATTATGTTGATCTACGATTTTTATATTCAATAATTTCTTTAGGGAATGAGAACGATGCAGAGCACCTCAGGTGCCAAGCTGAGCATCCTTGTGGAAGGCCTTGTGCAACTCAAGATCGACTAGATGAAAACTCCTCAACAGCGATGAAACAGAGAATCACGGGTTCCTTGGTACTTCTGATTGAAAACGAGGAAAATTTCCCATCCCTTCTGCATTCCAATTTGAAAATCCCCATCCCTTTTGCATTCCAATTTGAAATCGTAGGTTCAATAGGGCGGAGTTCAGCCAGCTTTTATGTTAGATAGATGGTAGCTTGCGTTGTGCAAAGGCAAATCGTTGTCGCTCAGAGGCAGAGTTTTACTATTTCAGTTCTAGGAGCCTTTCCAACTTGAACGTAGCAGTTCTGCAACATATAGTTTTTGTTCAATATAAATAATTTCTTTCTTCTTTTTTTTTTTTGGAGATTATCGTGGTGGAACCATAATGCGAACGCGCACTCCCTTAGGGACCTCAAACTCGCAGGAAATGATTTACCTCAAACTCGCATGCCCCCGTAGGGACCTCAAACGTCAAACTATCTGATCGCAAGGATACTCCTTGCTGGGAAGGTGAATTATGGTGCTCTCACACTCAAAACGGATACAAGAAGCCGGTTGATTAAATTCACAACTTTTTGCAGTCCATAAAAAAGGAAAGTTCCCCAACTATGCACAAGCTCAAGCAGCAATAAGTGTGCTTAATGATAGTCAGCACTCAATGTATGGCAGTCTGTGAGACTAGCGACTATCAGTTCATCCATTGTAGTTTTGCCAAATCAGTGCAGTCATAAAGCTGCTGTGCTTTATGGGGAGATTTTAGGTCCGAAATCAAGCCCTAAGAATTGAGTTAGGTTGGTAATTTACAATGAACTACGAATACAAACAGATTAGACTATTACCTGACAACAAGAATGTGGCACAAGTAAAAAATGACATTTTCTTTTATATAATGATGTATAAATGTATCAAAGTGTAAGAACAAAGAAACTGGATGCTAATGACAACATATCAACTGATTATGTGTAGTAACATACCTGCCGTTTCTCACACACTACACAAAAAAGAAGTGATTTGTTGCCCATCACAATCAGAACCTCATTCTACACCAGTTTTAGCACAACTAGGTCTGATTGTGCAACATAATCTTAGGGTTACTTGGGCAGTCAATTACATGGTTTGGATGAAGTCTGGTTGGATTCAACCTGCCCTTTCTTCTGCAAAAAGTGGTATTTAGCATTCCACTAGACATTCGTTAGGAAAAATTAGTGCTGGTTGGTTCTTTTCTTTATCTTCAAATTTCATACTTCTTCAACCTACAAAAAAAATAATATCAATGAAATGGCTTGCGGCATTTACTTTTATGGACATTTTCTAGCAAGAACTACAAACTCCCAACATTGGAGCAGCAGCCAACAAAAGAAAAAAGATATATATATATATATCTCTGAACATGCTTTTAGTAAGACTTCCAACTTTTAAAGCCAAGTCAATATATATATAATATATATATATATATATAATATAGTTTAAGAGAAGTAGCAGATCCTTCTGCAGAACTCTGAACATGCTTTTAGTAAGACTTCCAACTTTTAAAGCCAAGTCAATCCCTGAAATGCTAGCTCTCATTGTTTTTTTTTTTTTGGTCATACAAATTCTCCCCAATGTTGTGAGGTAGAATAGAACCCAGGTATTCCTTTTATAATAGTCTTGTAACCATCCGCCATGGGGTGGATGTAGCTCGATCGAGAAAAGGGTAGATAGAAAGTTTTCTGAATAACTTAAGCAAGGGATAATTTTAGTTACCGGTGTTCAACAAGGTTGAAAATAGATCAAGAGGAATGAGCAAAAAAGAAAGTATGGAGTCCGAAAAGTGTCTGAACCACAAAACAAAGCCCAACATTTCTATTAGGCTATAAATTGAATTTAGGGTATTTAAACCAGCCAACTTCCTAGAAACAGTGCGATATAGTAAATGATACAAAACTATTTAGCAAACTAATTTTCAAAAAGTTAGAAAGGCTTAACCTGAGGAAGGCTCATCAACTCCCGAACAGCCTTCCGTGGGGTTAATTCATTGTCAATGATTCGGGCAACTGCTGTTAAAACAGGCATCTTTACATGATATTTTTCAGCCAAAGCAATAACAGCACCAGCAGTCGAAACACCTTCAGCTACCTAGGCAAATGTTAGACAATCCCACGCCAATTCTTTAGCAAAGAAGATACTAATACGAGGAAATTCAAAAACCTGATTCATTGAGCTTAATATATCGTCCAGCTTCTCTCCTGATCCAAGACGCAATCCAACAGTTCTATTTCGTGAAAGATTAACAAAGCATGTAACCATAATATCCCCGGAGCCTGACAATCCTGTCAATGTTGTTGTTTTTGCTCCCATCTTCACAAGGAAAGAAAGTTATTCAGATTAAAGAGGTTGCAAATGAAATAGAACGCTAGTAGCTATAACTAAATTAACAAGTTCGAAAGGAAATGCTTCAATCTGCAGCAACTTGCAACATCAGATAGCCATGTTATAGGATATTGAACAACACTGATTTTACAGCTTTCAAAATAAGAGCACCTTTTAGGGCAACTTAGTGCATAAATTATAGTCCTTTGCTAGTGTGTTTACTTACAATATAAATAGATCAAATCAGATTTCCATTTCAAAAGGAAAACATAATCTAACAAGAACGTGAGGTATTATAAAGATGAGGCAAATGTATGAGAATTGTGTTATTCATTTTCACAAGTAAAAAGGAATCAAGAGCCATTTTTCATACTTGCCTTTGTTGCCAACCATCTAATCTCTGAACAACCCTGTGCGACAAGAGCAGCCATACAATTATTTCCAAGATTCATACCTTCTACCATTCCTGCTGCTATAGCAAGCACATTCTTAAGGGCTCCAGCTATTTCTACTCCCTGTCACATCACTGGAGCATCATCCAATGTCAGAAGTTGGAAACTTGTGCATAACCAGGAAGTCCAATCCAAATCACTATCAGTAAGGAAGGCCACTACTTGATGGATGTGTGTACAAATATGCATACACCAATTAAATGAAAGAAAATAACAGCGAAAAAGCTTCTTCTCTGTATCTTGAATTACCTTTTTACATTTTAACAATAATAAATAATAAACTAAACCCATACAACAGAAACAAGTTCAGCATTCATCTCCCAATGTCTCTACATTGAAGTTACTTGGAAAATGTAGAGCGTTTTGAATTAGAGAAATCAACTACATGCCAAATAGCCAGCAAATAAGAAAGACAATAAGGGAAAAGGTCTTAGTCTATTATGGATGTCTCAAAATCAGCGGGCATATATAAAAGTAAAACCATGTTTACCTGGATGAGCTTATCCTCAAATGAGGAGAAGCTAATAGTTGTTGCACAGAACTTGCCAACTTTTTATCTTTTGATGCTACAACCATCGCTGCAAGAGTTTCAAGTTAGTACAAGGAAAAGCTAGAATCAGAGAGAAAATGACTGGAAAGGTAGCTGTGAGCTGGAAGCATTTTCATGCTAGCATCCTATTCAAAGAGTGATGGATGCACATGCAGAAACCACATAAGAAACAAAATCCCAGATTCAAATATGTTGAAGATGGAAGATTTGGATGTAAGATACCATACTTCATACAAACCATATTCCTTATTTTAGAAACGTATAGGTTTTTCCTTAATACCTGAGTGCTGGATGTTGTACCTGTAGGCAACTTGTTCATTATCTCCACCGCAAAGGAAGGCCCAGACAACACAATAAAAGGCTGGCGCGACTTCCCTAGAGCCTTTGGAATGATCTGAGACATCGTCCTCAATGTATTTAGCTCCAAACCTTTACTAAGTGATATGAACGGCAATTTAGGGTCGACATGCTGTGAGATCCCTTCAAGAAAAGATGAACTGAACTGCCATAACAGACAATAGGTTACAGTAATAATTTTTTTTTTTTTTAATGAGTATCACAAAAATAAAAACAAAATAGGTTTCACATCAAATAAAGCAAAGAAAGGTCAACTTGCATACTGACTTTTTGGTGATCTTAACCATAGTTGTAATATCCAGAACAGACCTTTTGGCCCATGACACGAAGCTAGGATGGTAATTTGAGATTTACCATGTGATTGGTCTGAAATGGGCCACATGATCTGGACAAGAAGGCCCAACCCTAATCATGTACATGTACGTGTGTGTGTGTGTGTGTGTGTATTCATACATACACGCATACAAATGAGCCCAAAATGTTAAGAAAGTGAGTTTTGAATTACCTAATCAACATTCTAAGCCATTGTCTTCATAAAGGCCTCGAATTGGACCAATTAAGCTCATAGGTATTTAGGGCCTAAAACATTAACAGTAGGTTACCTGAAGCTTCTAAATTACTAAATCATAAGGAAGTTGAAGCCCAATTGGAAGGCCTATCTGACCCCATTAGATCTGACATACCAAATCAAGCGAAGATTTATGTGAAATGGCAAATTTAGTAAGTCGTGGAAAGTGTAGTTTTTGGAGAGAATTGTTCAGTTGGTTTGTGGACGAATTGTTTGTCTATATAAGTAAAAGATGCTCTATACAAACAGAAGGCTTGCAAGAAGATCAAAGCACAGAGCAAAATGAGGTGTATAAAAATGGGGGAAGGGAGGAGGAAGAGGGTTAGCATTGTGGCAGTAGTGACAACAATGATGGCAGTGGTTGTGATAGCGAAGACAACAAAGAATCATTAGCCACAGTTATTCACGACCCTTCGTTCTCCTCCCCTTTGCCTACTTCTCCTTCCTTTTCTTCCTCTTTTCCGATCGGTTCAAATGACGCTTGGCATGGAACCCTGCTAACCCACATCAGTAACCACGTACTCCTATTACCTTGAACAAAATTCAGCACACATGAGTAGTATATGGTTTCGCATATTGTCCAAGACCGAAACAAGAGCAGGAATCACCTTAGGTTTTTTACTTTCTTTCCAAAAAGATATGTAGGTGACCAGTGATCTCAGACTCACATGGTGATCTTAAGACTAGAATATCAAGTAATTAGAAGACCAATTGTAGATTTCTAGAATATTTCTCATGACTGTACATATGACTATAATATCATCTATTGTAGGCTTAGAATATAGTTTTTGGCAGGCATCAAGATACATCTGAATTTTTAATAAGTTGCTCATGACCAATATGACGCATGTGTGGTTTAAGATTTGGCGTTAAACTAACTTAAGTTATAAATTTGATTAATCAGAATTTCATATTCGAGTCGAGAAAATGCATTGCCTCAAGACCAGATATCTTTGTTGATGCCCTAGATGCGTAACCTAGCAAACTACTTGCAAAAGGTAAGGCATCTACTGATGGCGAGGCTGTGGATGTGAGTGATATTTTGCCTCACGGACACAATGTATTGACAAGGTGATGTGTAGGGAGGAACACATTTTGCTGACATAATATCGCATACGCTTGATACAGGCCATTCCATTGACAAGGTTAAGTTTATTTCGCCTTAATAAATGTGTCAATATATATATATATATATATATATAGGCACAGGTATGATATAGCATAATGAGAAATTACATTCAAAAAGTGTCTAAAACTTAAAACCATCTAGTGAGTCTATAATTAATTTTGCATAATAGTTTGCAGATCCTAAGATTTGTCACAAATGAATGTTAAATGACCCTAGAGTCAATCTGTTGATTTAATCCATTCATCAGACTATTAGATGTAAGATCTGATTTTGTCAACAATGACTGCAATGATTTACTACTTCGGTGAAAAAAGAAAAAGTCTATTTGCCTTGCTTGAACAATCTGCAATATATCAACTTGTGATGAACATAATCTTTAGATTACCTGCACAGGTACCGCATGTAAGCAAAAATCAGCACCTTGCAAAGCATCTTTGGCATCGATTGTAGCAACAATATTATCAGGCAGCTTGTGTTTCGGGAAATATTTGCTACAGTAAAATCAAAGAAATATAAACAAACCTTCATAAATAAATAGGCTTGATGCACTATATATCAAGAGTGAGCAATGAGCTTTTATGCACGTTAAAGCAAATATTTATTCTCAACGAACGAATACAAGCGAGCTAAATTATTTGCCATACACACCCACAGAAACACAAAGAGATAAGCTAAAGATTAAGCTTAATCAACCCCATATATACAACTGAGCCCTTTTCTTTGGGGTAACTTTAGAGCTTAAAATATGAAAGTCTAATAAAATCCCCCTCCATCAAATGTGCATAGATTATCTTAGCACGCTCAATCAGCACTTGGATCTACTAGATATATTCATCAAATAAACAACTGATTAGTAAACTACTTGGAAAACCAGTTTCTGCTTGCAGATAGCTCATAAACAAGCTAACCCGTTTAGAATCTTTTGTCAAACTACTATATATGAACTAAATCTTTTGTCAAGCTAACCCGTTTAGAATATTTTTTTTTAATGTATTTTGTTTCCTATTCAATAGTTAACACTACAAGCAAGTGGCTAGCATTTTAATGTTTATCAATAAGTTTCATCATATAGTACCAACCATACACTTCCACCAAAAAACTATGTCGTGTAGGTTCTTTATTTCTATACCCATGTCCTGGTCATGAAATTCGCTAGTAACAATAACTAATTTACCGAGAAAAGCATTCACCAGTTGACATGGGTCTCGTTGATAGACCGGCATAACTCGATGTCTCTAACAAGCATGGCAACCTCCATCTCTGCCTTTTTGCTGGCGATGTGCGCTGCCATTGCCGTCCCGAACGATCCTCCACCGAGCACAACTACCTGCAAAATTCATAATAATTACAAACCATACAATAACTCTATAAAATATCAACAATTGTTAAAAAACCTTGTTGGTGCGCTCGAGGATGTCGCTTTTTGCGCGAGACCGCCATGACCGAGACCACCGAACGAGCTTCTCCCACGCCACCCGCACAGCCTTCCGCCTGTCAGGACCGCTCTCTTTGTTACTTCCAACTGTAGTCCCTTCCCCAGCTGTCGCAGGCTCGGAGGCGCCGGCGCCGGCAATAAAGCAGGGGCAGGGGCAGGGGCCGGAAATTGGAGCGGTGAAGAGAACAACTGAGTGGAGCTTAGGATGGTGGTGATAGGAGCTGCTTCGGCATTGATGGGAGATGGAACTGTGGTTGGCGAGGACAAAAGGTGTGCTGATAGCTGCCGCCATGTAGAAGAATTTGGGGCGAGTGTGAAGCTACCCTGTCTAGAGCGCGCGCGCGCCTGTTCATCAGTTCATGTGAGGCGGTGAACGAGGAACCCTTTGCCTTTTCTTTTTCTATTTTTCTTGTGCTGAAATGTCCTTTGATTTTCAGAAGTATCTGTTGCGGAGTTTATCTTGAAGTTAATCCGAAATGGTTAGAATTTCATTCTTAAACTGAATTATGATTCAACAAATAAATACTAATAAAAAAAAATTTTAACTTGGAGATTTCACACGTTTACTATAGCATTTCTTTCATTTGAAACGTTACGCTCAACTTTGTTAATTAATAAAAAATAACTTTAACTCCTAAAAGTTCAGTCCCAATATGAGCTTTATTCATAATTTTTTTCTAATCATATATGGTAGTATATATGGAGTTTCCCGCACCGCCTTTTCAATTAATTTTCATACATTGTCATTGCTTTCATACTCCTATTGTATAGTGGACATGAACTGAAATATTAGATTCGAATTCTAAAAATACTATTTATAAGAATTTGAATTTTTTTTTGTATACCTTGGAAAATAATACAAATATTAGAAGCTACCCAGATCGGAAGGTTGAATTTTTTGGTTGAATGAATATAAATAGATACCATCTTTAAATTTATTTATTATGTTGATTTTTAAAAAAATTTTATATATTTCTAAAAAGAAAACTCTAATTCAATAACTACCATAAAAACAACAACGTTTATTTTAAAGAAAAAATTTTAATCCTCATATATTCACCAAAAATTCATCAATTTATATTATTAAAAAAAAATTATGAGTATTATTTAGAAAAAATTTCAACAGAAAATGTAGAAATTTTTCAAGAAAAAATTCATATGGAATTTTTTTCCAAAAAAATGCTCCCGAAAAATGTTTTAATTTTTTAATGATATGATTGGTAGATATGTTGTGGGGCTGGAGGGGAGGGGGTACTCTCTTTTAGATTGTCAAGAGAAAACTATATTGGTTACCGACATATATTTTTGTAAGATCGTTGTAATAGATTAATTTATGAATATTAAGAAAAAAAAGTTTTTAACATGATTTGCTTGAAGGCCATATAAAGATTAAGTTTAGATAATGTTGAGAGATGGCCAATCGCACACACCATAAAAACGTCTTAATTAATTTTCCAAACGTAACTGCAACAAATATGCGTGCTTCACTATAGCATAGCCTTAGAAAGCCACAATGACCATGAAATTTTTTATTTCTCTTATATTTGATAAACTACACCAACAAATATAGTGACCTTAGTATCAAGTAGAATGGTGCAACACACCACATTGTGAGATCAGACTGGATACAATATTTTATTCTCTGAATCAAATATTAACGACTACTTACTAATAATGCTTTGTAATTGAATATAAATTACTCATTACTCAAGCATATAGTTGAGCATCGAGTCGAGGTTCCATAATAACCTCAAGCGGATACTTCCGGGAAGCCGATAGCCCGAATATCTCATCCATATTGAGTTTTTCAGCATCTTGATCACTCGGAAGCTTGAAACTAAATCCATGTAAGAGGTTTGCAATCGTGAGTTGGATCATCTTCAAGCCTAAGGGGTAACCTGGGCACATCCGTCTTCCAGCGCCGAATGGTAAGAGCTCAAAATGGTTCCCCTTAACATCGATATCACTTCCAATGAATCTTTCCGGTTGAAACTCATTTGGAGAGTCCCACACGCTCGGGTCACGTCCGATGCCCCAAACATTGATGAGGATCCTAGTGCCAGCCGGAATATCGTAGCCGTTAACCGTGCAATCGACGGTTGATAAATGTGGAGCGAGTAATGGTGAAGCAGGGTGCATTCTCATTGCTTCCTTCGTTATGGCCTCTATGTAGGGTAGGTTAGGGATGTCCTTCTCCTCCACCCAACGATCCTTCCCTACAACTCTGTCCAATTCTTCGGCAGCCTTTAAAAATACGTGAGGCCTTCTTAGCATCTCAGATATGGCCCATTCCAGTGTTACGCTCGAAGTGTCGGTGCCGCCGGCGATCATTTCCTGAATCAACATTAAAGAATCACTGTTAAAAAAGGAAATACAAATCTTAGTTATTATTCAACTAGTACTTTGCTCGGACTGAATAGACCCGTTTAATTGGTTGATTTTCTACTCCGAGCAGGTTGAATATCTATAATGAAAAATATTTGTTATATCTTTGCTAAGAAATAAAAAATCTCGATTGTAATAATCTACAATGCGCTTTCATCGTTATTTAGATACTTTGTAATAAGATAAAGAGATGTGATTAGAAAATTATAGAGAAAAAAGCCAAAAAAAAAAAACAAAGTCTAAAGCAGGTCTATCTCTATCCTAAATTCTCTTTTGTCATAATATAAGTTTACTAGATCGTCAAGATGTAATTTTCATTGGTTCGTGCGTGGGTTTAAAAAAGCACACGAACCGATATTTGAAAAAAAGAAAAAAAAAACATCAGACCTTTTCAATGTCATTTTCGTCCCAATTTTGAAACATCTATTGGAAGTTTTTGTATAAAACCAATTACGGGGTTAGATATTTTATCTATTGGTCTAATCAATGGAAGATACGCGCGTCGCAATAAAATATTTGACTATCTCATGAACTTTCATAACGAGTGGGGTATCAAATTAACGGAATTTTTGGAATAACAGTAGACCTATTACTGATATCTCAAAGCATGCCGTTGAATAATTTAGCCTATAAAACACTACATATAACGTCATGATAAGTTTATTTATTAATGTTATTATGATTAACGATATATGCTTTTTGTTAGAAATTATGTAAATCAATCGAATTAAAAAAAAAGAGCAAAACTAAGATAAGTTAGTATAAAAATATATACATGGGAGGGCACCTATCTAGGGTCCAAACAAGTAACTTCAATATATCTTTTTTTTTTCAAACTTACCAGGATAAAGGCCTTGATGTTATCTCTTGTGAGTTTGATTTCGCGTTCGGGCTCGTCGGCGAGTTGCAGCAAGATATCCACAAAGTCTCTCGCCACAAACCCCTCCTTCTCTTGCTGCCGTCTCTCCTCGTGCTCACGGACAACATGCTCGAGAAAATCATCGTTCTTTTTGGCCGCCTTCTTCATCCTCTTCACATACCCTTGCAAATCAAGGAAGTCAAGCCAGGGTACAAAATCTCCGATATTGAGTGCTCCAGTGAGAAACACGAGCTCATCGAGCAACTCTTTGAACTCTTCAAGTTTCATATTAGAGCCATCGCTAAACTTCTTCCCAAGAACCATCCGACTTATGACGTTGAGAGTTAGAGTGAAGAGCTGATCTTTTAGTACAGTGGGAGTGCCCGAGGAATTAAACATTTCTTTCATCACAATTCTTAATTCCTCAACACGAATATACTCGAAGAACGCAAGTCTCCGTTGATTGAAGAGCTCGACAGCACAGAGCTTGCGTGCGTAGCGCCAGTATGGATTGTATGGCGACCATGTAATGTCAGCACAGTTGTACATGTTATACTTGCCGACGGCGGCCCTTGGCCGGTCCAAGAAGTTATGGTCTTGGATCTTTAAAAACTCTCGGGCCATGGCGACCGACGAGCCGACGACGACGGGGGCAGTGCAGAAATAAAGCTGCATAATGGGACCGTATTTTTGGGAGAGAGAATGGATCGAGTGATGGGGTAGTGAACCGATTAGGTTCATGTTCCCGATCAACGGCCATGGTTTTGGCCCTGGAGGGAGGTTTAGTTTCTTTTCTCTCCGGCCCCTGAGAAGAAAGAAAACTAGGGAGGAAGAAAGAAGGAAAGCCAAGGCTAAAGTTGTTTTGTCTAGCTCCATGGCGCGCAGGGGTAATGGAGAGTGCCAGTTTGATGTCTATATATAACGCTACGTACAAGCTTTGAAAACTCTTCGATGTTATAATCAATCAAAATTCTTGTGTTTGTCTACATTGACAAATCACTTCGAGGACTATGATAAGAGCCTTTCTATGATATTTTGCAGCCGAGAAAAGTCATTTGGTATAATTATATTTCAGTTGCAGTTTTTGTACTGTCATTTTAAATAAATGTTTATTTATTTTTAATAATTATTAAATAAAACAAATTAAATATAAAAAAGTGTGCTTACTATATTCAATTTTTTTTAAACTATATTTAAATAGTTCTTTCAAAGTTTCAAACCCTTCCCTGGTTACTTTTTTTTTTTTTTTTTAAGAAAAAAGACACTACCTTTATTACATAAAGCTCTGTATTAGTCTCGGTTGAAGTATGATGAAAGGAGTACCATTGATTAAAATTTTGATCCTCAAAATATCTATTTAGAAATAATATTTTAAAATTTTTTTGAATACTAAATAAACCACATCAATTTATTTTTTCATATTCAGAATTTTGTATTTTGCAACATGTGTCTTGAATCGATTTTGGATAAATATATGAACATATTTGTCAATATTTTACGAAGTAGATTTTTTGGATAAAGCACCAAATAATTGCCTGCATAGTAATAACTTTGTTTATAAAAGATGCTAAGCTGCCCCAATAATTCAAAGAAAGAATTTGATATAAAGTAGAAATAATGGTTATGTGACTTAAGTAGGTTATTATACCTTTGAAATAAATAATAATAGTATTAATAATAATAATTATTATTATTATATATATAATTGTTCTATTAAAATCGTTGCTCCACGTGTCAACATGTATTATTGGTTCTTACTCTAAGAAAGAAAAATACCACTCATATTAATTAATAAGAATTTAAAAAATTATACAATTAATTTAGAGAATATGAAAAATCAAATATTAAAATTAAATATAATATAATATTTTGATAAAAATATTTTTTTTATTTTATAGAGATTATATATATATATATATTATATATATATATATATATATATATATATATATATATATATATATATATATATATATTAATATAAAAATTATTAAATTACAAATTAAGCAATAAAAAAAATTAAAAAGCAAAGTTTTATCTACTTTTAATAAAAATTAATATATAAGAGTATAATTATCGCTTCATGTCACGTGTATTTATAATCGGATTAAAGTTATAAAATTTAAAAAGAGATTTCGTATTTTAACGTTATATTTTAAATAAAATTTATAATTAATACACATGCTTCGACGGATATATATCTAGTAATAATAATAACCCTCCACTATACACCGGAATACTCCAACTTCCGCCGCCGTTCGTGTAACGAGATGCAAGCAAACAAAGTATAACTAAATGTTTCGACCAGAACCTCTATATATCTATTTTTGGGCACTTGCATATCAGCCCTTTTACTATTTAAACTTTGCAAATTAGCCTCTCAATGATAGTATTTATTTATTTATAGACAAAAATTATACCTAACACAATTAAAAAATATAAAAATGATTTTATATACTTATTTTAAACTTTTTGAAAATATATTTGTAGATGGTAGTAACGGATGCTGCATGTAGATATTAGCTGCTATGACCATAGAATCGACCTAGGCCGATTCATGACTTAGTATCAACTTCGCCGGTTATATTGATCAATTTTTGAACTATTCAGGCTTGGGTCGTAGTCCTTTTAATTTTTCTAAAAAAAAAAAAAAATAAGCATTTGAATTTATTATTGCCAAGAACTTTGTCCAAAAGTTTTAGAACTGAACCATAGTTCCAAAAACTTAGCTAAAAAAGATAATTTTATGACTTGCCCTTCGACTAAGTGCTTGTAAGCATAATCTTCCGAAATTAAGATCATTATAAAATAAGGAAAATCATAATAATCCAATAGTAGATGACACATGTACATGTGTGAGGTATATAAAAGTTCAAAATCAAGAACAATTGGTTTACAGGCTTTGTACTGTTTATATCTCTCTAATATTCCTATTCATGTATTCGTACACTTCGTTTTCATATGGTATAGCTTAAAAAATGCAGCTAGCTTGTTCAAAGTATTCTTTTTTTGAACCGTTTTAAGAAATTAAACTCAAATACTTTTGCACGTAGGAGAATATCTTAATCACCGTCTCTGAATGTCTGGTTATGTTTCTAGTATTTTTAATATACCCATTTTAATACAAATTCTGAAAGGAGATGAAATAACTATACGTTGGAGGACAGAGGAGTGTATAGTAGTATTTTATTCAACAAATCGGCAAAAAAAGGATACGGATTTTCAAAACGGTACAGAAGAGACTAAAACTTCTATATTAGCATTTAGCATAATATCTGACTATTCTCAAGGCAAACTATGAATATATCTGGAGTTCAAAGGGGCAAGTCATGAATTGCTGATATCATCTCTGAAGAAATGTCAACAAAATCTCATCTACCTCCGAGCACACCCCTTCCTACTCCACCCAGCTACTGGTCCTGTCTCCCTTGATGTTCTTGGTCATAACGATGTTCTTGGACACATAACCAAAGCTTTTAAAAGTCAGTGCAAGGTTTCATCTTTCACTTGCATTTTGTCAAAGAAAGACAACCTTCAACGGATCAAACTTCTCCAACCCTCTACACATGAGAAGAGCCGACGCAGACGCTGCCGGCGTGCTGCTTGTTGTGGCCGCTGCTGTCCCTCGGCCTTCTTCTGTGTCAACGATCGGGCTGTAGCAATTAGCCAGTCGAATCCGATCGGGATTCGGCTAGCCGCACCCCTGCCACACACACACACACACATCCGATTTGGGTCCATGCATATGACATCATTTGCATATGTGAAATTAAGGATTACTGTTTAGGTCGATAATTTCGTCAGGAAACAAATAAATCCATTGCGAATCAGGTTGGAGTCTTTTGTTGGTTATGCTATTCTTCAAGATTAAAATAATTCTAAAAAAATCAGAGTTGATTTCAAGAAGTCAAACTAATATGGACAATACCATGTTCAAGCATTCAATAAAAATTTTGAGGATGATTATTTTTATCTATCAACGTTTCGAGAATAATCACTTCTCATTTCGCAAAAAAAAAATAAAATAATAATAATGTGATAACTAAAATTAGATAATGTGATATTCTCCATCAGTCCTAATTTTGTTAAGAATATTTAACTCTAACAATAATATTTTTCTATTTTCTTTGGACTCTATGCTGGAGGGGAGCTACGCAATAAAAGCTATTGCTCTTATTAGGGTCGCAAAAATTGGGTGCTCATAAGTCATAATAATGCAAACAACTATGATGAGCCTGTAAATACACCGAACAACAAGATGTGGCTTCAAGGATTGACATGTGCATTTGCTTCTTTTTTTCCTTTTTTATTAATTTTTTTTTTCTAAGCGATGTTTGACGATTATGTGCTGGATTCAGAAATCCATGATATTTTTCTTTCTTTTTTTTAGAGGTTATCATGGTGGAACGTAATGCGAGCGCACGTCCCCTAGGGACCTCAAACTCGCGGAAAACCCTCACGTCCAGTCCAGGCCGACGCTCTTGGCCTTCTATAAAAGAGAGCTCCTGCCACGAGGTACAGAGAATTTTAAAAAAATCATGCGTGGAATTTTATCCCATGCGGATTCGAATTTAAATGATGACGCTTATTAAGGCGCCTTCCATCCAGTTGAGTTAACCGCACACGGTGAAATCCATGATATTTGAGAATGCTTGCTACCCATTGCTTCTCCTGTTCTCCATGATCTGGCAGGAAATGTAGCAGATGCGACATAGTCATCAATATAGTGCTTATCTGTTTTAATCATGTATTTCTGGCCGTAAATGTCTGTGCTTATCTGCTCATTTTATTCACCACAGGGATTTAGCTAGCGCATAGAGCTTGTCTGTTGGAATGGTGATCCATACAATCATCTGTATCGTATGGAAATTCTTCTTACATATATATTTTTTTTAAAAAAAATTAAATATTAAAATTATAACTTTTGATAAGGTCTATAATTATTATGTTCAAATTTTAGATATCATCAATATTCGCAACTTTTATTTTGAAATTTTTTTAAGAAGAAATTCTCAGAAATATTTTCGATACAGTCGACTGTACTAGATAATTCATGTTATTTTAAAGCCCAATGATGTACATTCTGTTTGACAGATATTCTGATTTTTTGAGAAGCGCTGATGCAATGTCATTGTTTTTCTAGTCTATTAGATTGCAGTTATTACACTAATTTTTTAGAGGTGCGATTAGGTGCTTTATCAGTCTCATCATGAAGTCTGACATTAGGTCCAAACTGAAAATATCACCAGTGCTTATTATAAACTAGCATCGTTCTTACTGTAATATAGAGTTTGATTTGAGCGCGCATTCTTTCTAATTGCGAAACATCAGCAGGCTCATTGAATAGCTAACAAAAATATATTTTTGGCATAATCCAGCACAAGTTAGAGGGTTTAACAAATACAGGAAATAAGGTTGCTTGGTGATACAACCATCTAATGAAATCCCACCGTCAGATTCCCTGTAGAGTAGAATGTATATGGCAACGGATGAGGGTATTTCTTAAAGACCCTGACCTGCAAACTAATCAAGCAACACAACAGAACTACATCCCAGCACAACTCTCAAGCACCAGAACAAAAACATCCACTGAAACTGCAAACACCAATATGCCATGAAATCAACTCACATAGGATTGACACAGCATAGCATAATTTTTCTTGGGCGTAAATCAGGAATAACCTCTGGCACTTTTAACAACGCAAATACAGAAAATCCCAAGAACATATAACATGTAAGACTTGTCTAAACAGGCTCTTTTGCTTCACCACAAATGACAACAAAAGAACATCTGAACAAGTCCTCAGCAAGCATAAGTATACATCTAACCAGCATATTATGCCTATTATTACTATAATCGAACTCAACCGGCAGGGGAAGATGCAGACAGCGAACATGAAGTCATGAACAGAGGGAAGCAGTGATGAAGATGTCAGGCATATTTTAAGTCCAGCTTGCAATGACTGAACTACAGTAACAGCATAAATCAAGATCCGGCTCAACTTTACCAATGATACAGAGTCTTGGCGATTCCAGTGAAGTGCAGCAAAACTTTCACGTTACCAACATCTAACAATTATTCCTGATCATACAGGGAACTTGGAAGGCATGTTGCAGTCTCAAGATACTAAATATAAGTCTGAAACTAGGATGCAAATGCGCAATACAAAACATGTCGAGAGCAGAGTGATACGAAGCCACAGCTAATTTTGCGAGTTCTGTTCCAGACTTTGCCCCTTCCCGTGATCCTTGTAAATTCTATATGCATAAAAGCTTAGAATTCCACCACTGCATATCCAATGAAAATTACATTAGTATTCAAAAAATTGTTGTACGGAGAGTTGAGTCCTGCAGACATATTTTAACAAGCCATCAATAAGCAGATTCGAATTTTCCTACTCATTAATAGTGCAACCAAGTATTAGTCAGCAAAGAATTTTTCAATTCTTCCCAAAACGATTCAACTGAATGATTCTCAATCCGGCATCCTGTCAGCTGGTTCATAGCAAACTCAAATACTTCCTCACATTCAATAATGCTGGAAACAACAAAATATCCAACCCAAAATGTCTTCAAGATCATCCTTCTACCTCAACTAAAACAGGAACATCAGGCTCGTACAAGACAGTCTTCAACTTGACATCTTGTACGAATCTACTTACCGTAAATATTTCCATCAATACCACCTTCAGTGGGACCAATAAGGTATACTACTAGAAATACCTTATAATGTAGGAAAGCCTATGATTCAGGTAAATTCAACTCGGATGGGTATTATGGATGGATTAATCTAACTCGTTCTTGCAATAACATAGTCGTGTGAAATGCGTTAAGAATCTTAAGATCTAAAGGCATATATTTATATGCATATGCCAATATAAAACTATGAAATTACAATGATGTGAGGTTTGCATGACTCCCTAATCAGGAAGCGCATGTCCTGTATAAACTACTTGCATCATCTACTGTGACTTTATTGTGGCTCAATGAATTTCAGACGAATGTTAAATTTGAAAAGCCAATATAATGCAATTCATATTGGAGCTACTAAATATACTATATCATGGTGGCGATGTGACTGAACTTGAATGAATATGCTTCAACAATTTTGTAACATAATTCTCTAGTACGAGTGCGATCCACCAACCTGACGACAACCACAATTCAGGCATTTAATGGAAGCTTCACACACACACACACACACACACACAAAAGAAAAAAAAAATCCTCATGAAACCATATTATTATATCACAACTCAGCAATTCAAAAGATCAACCATCAAAAAAGGCAACAAGCAATTTGGAACTGAAAAATACAGAAACATGGAAGATATCTAAAAAGGATATGCAATTGTTTGCACCTGACGAGAGTCATTAAAAGAGCCGAAATTGATCGCCTCTGCAGGAACACAATTATAAACAGTTAGTAATAGATCAAATGGTTCTAAAATTCACTTTTTAACATATTAACTATAACTAGAGTGACAAGTGGGTCAGACTTCAGCAACATAGCTTTTTTTTTTTGGATCAGAGACTTAGTACAGTGAGTGAGTCAATGGAAAATCAAACAATAGCATCTTCCATAAGATAACTCTTCATAATTGTGCCTACTAAAAAATCTGCTTAAGTCCAATGTGCTACATGCCAGCCTAATTTAACGAGAATAAACCCAACTGACGTTTAAACAATGAGATTTTATCAAGACTTAGATTGTTGATAATAAATGCAATGCAGGAAGGGCAAGAAAGCTGACTCAGCCCATCACTCTCCCAGACAAAACCAGTTCATAATAGATAATTAGTGATATCTAATAAATATAAACCCAGCTTAAGCAATGTATACCAGAAAGTATAAACAGGCAAGGCGTAGTAATCAAGGTAGACCGAAAATCAGAAAGAAAGAAACAAGATGATTCTCACTGTAATATCAGGGTGCAATTCAGAAAAGCATGCATGTAATAGAAGTTATCTGAACAAACGAATTTCTCACTGTAATATCAGGGTGCAATTCAGAAAAGCATGCCTGTAGAGAAGTTACCTGAACAAACGAATTCCACTTCCCTAAGAAGATGAATGCCGCAATTACTGCACCATAACAATATGAGACAGATGTAAGCAACAAGCTGATCCGGCAAAGGATTATGAGAAGGCAATACTTGATATATGTATCAATTTCGAAAAGTTAATAGTTATAGGATAGCAAAACATTATGCTTTTTGCTTACAGCAGTGGTGCTAATCTTCTCTTACATCAAATGCATGACTATTAGTACATGATGACTTTATGACAACCACATCACCCCTCTGTGCATTTACAAGAAACCAGTAATTGAGTATTATTATCGCAACTTCCAGTCACCTTCACACCACCTTTCATTTCAACACTATGTGCATACTTCTCCCTCGCTATTGAACAGAACCATGAGATAAAATTCAAATAACAACACGCCACGCAAGTTCGCCTATCGGGTTTGTGATATAGAGCTATTCCTAATAAAGCTAAGTAACGTTCAAAATAACATAGTTTAAGATGTGTGGACTGCCGAGCTGTCAACAACATCACGGTAAAGTACCGACATCCCATACCTCGTTTAGATGATATGCTAGATGAACTACATGGAGCATGCATCTTTTCCAAGATAGACTTAAAAAGCGGATATCATCAAATACGCATGAAAGAAGGCGATGAGTGGAAAACAGCCTTTAAAACTAAACATGGTTTATATGAATGGTTAGTTATGCCTTTCGGATTAACTAATGCACCTAGCACGTTTATGAGATTAATGAACCATGTGCTGCGAGCTTTCATAGGTAAATTTGTGGTTGTTTACTTTGACGACATTCTCATATACAGCAAGACTTTGCATCATCATATCAAACGGGATGTTGAGAGAATCTGTAATAGGTGTGTGACCTGTAGACAAGCTAAATCTCGTGTTCAACCTAATGGTTTATACATGCCTCTACCTATACCTCAGGCACCCTGGACTGACATTTCTATGGACTTTGTATTAGGGTTGCCGAGATCTAAATTTGGTAAAGACTCAATTTTTGTGGTGGTAGATCGATTTTCTAAAATGGCACATTTCATTCCTTGCAGTAAAACTGATGATGCTTCTCATATTGCTAATCTGTTCTTTAAAGAGATTGTTAGACTGCATGGTATGCCTAGGACAATTGTTTCTGACCGAGATGCTAAATTTCTGAGTTATTTCTGGAAAACTTTGTGGTGCAAAACAATTCTGTTATAATTTAGCACCTGAATGCTATCACTAAAAATTAGCCTACATTATAATCTTGGATCAATTATCATATCAGAAATGCGTGGGCTTAACTTTATATTCATATACTAGACCAAAACTGATACAGAAATCAGTCCTACAAAATCCACCTATGGAGGCCAAGCAGATAGTTATGGACTTCCAGCTATGCGTATTACAGCAAAATCTCTACGTTAACGCGACAATAGATCATTATGTAGTATAACCGCACAGTATGCTTCATCGCTCTACAACTGTAGTTCCATGAAGATGCAGCGACATGTAGCAGATACAACAAAAATCCTACCAAGAATAGAAAAACTAACCAGTCTGCCCCTTTAAATATCCTTCAGATGATTCTCCATTTCTCCATGACCTTCTACTTGCAATACCTAACCAAACCAGTGCAGCACCGGGAATAATACCAAAACGAATGGCAGAAACACTTTCAAACAACATAAATGAAAGAAAGCCTCCAAAGGCAAGGAATGCACCTACATCAAAGCAAAAGCAATATCTCAGGAGAACCCACCAGAAGCAAATAAATCCGAATGTACAAAAGATGGAAGACCAACAGTTAATAAACTTATTTCTTCTCCCCAAAAAAAATACCTTACCATATGGGATTCCCACATGAAAATCTCGAGTTTCAGAAACATCCTTGATTTCATCAATATCGGCGAAAGCTTCTACAGCCTCCTTAACAGAATCAGGAGAACCATCACTGATTTCCTTCGCTAAAACAGTTAGATCACTTCTTGCTTTGTCTGCTTGAATCTTCAGTTTCTCAGATGTTTCCTTCAAAACTACCATTGCTTGTTTTGAGTACATTGCATATGCTTCAGCTGACATGTCTTTCATCTTCATTGCCTCTTCCTTGAACGTTTCCAGTGTCTGCTTCCATGCTTCTTCAGAGTCATCAGCTTTTGATTCAAGTTCATTTTTCTTCTGTTCCACTTCATCTATATTTTTCTGTACACACAAGATTGATAAAAGAAGAGAATTTCATTTGAGATCATGCATTTCTGTAAGATGAAAAGAAAAAAAAAAGCATGTTTCTAACAACAAAAAAATAGTTCCAAATAAAACATCGTAGCAGAAGAATTTCCACAAGAAAAGAACATGTACAACTACTCTGATGAATAAAACTCTTGACAAGATGCCGCAGTTCATGTCAAGGAAACTAACCTGAAACTTTTAATCTATCACGTAGGTCAACTATTGTGCCCTATCCAAGGAGCAATAAAATCCCGATAGACAAAGGTAAAGACAACTTCTCATTTATTAGGCATTTATGTAGATTCAAGAACAGAAAGTGTGCTCTGGACTGGCAAGAAAAGAATAAATTTCTCTGGAAAAATCTCTTCATTTTCCTGACATAAAAAATGCACAGCAACAACTATAAGCTTCCGATAACGTCCTTCAACGCAGCTTACTCAAAAAACAGCAAAACTACCAAATGGCAACACGAGAGAGAGAGAGAGAGAAAGAGAGAGAGAGAGATTTGCCTAGCACAATAACAAGAGAAAGTCAACTGAGAAACATCCCTAGTAAATACATGTCGATTGCAGCGTCAAATTACTTCATCTTCCTACCATTCAGAAATGGACAAAGGAGAAGTAAATCTCATTCTCTACAAACAACCCACATTGGAACGAGGTGAGGGAAATCTGAAAATCAGAGTACAACTTAAACTTTCACTGATTCATGCTTAGCATATTTGCTTACAAAATAAACGGTATAATCCCAAATTCAATACAAAATTCAAAATCGATCACCGATTCCTCGTGGGAAGCAGCACGTGAGACAAGGCGGCGGCGGTTGGCGTTGATGAAGACAGCGGGAACACAAACGCCAAGCCATGTTGCGGTAAGCGAGGAGCGGGAAGGAATAGCTGGCGATCCTATGAGTGGGGAGAAGAAGGAAGCGCAAGGTAATGAACGATTAGGATTTTTTCTAAGGTTAGGGTTAGGGGGCACCGCTGCGAGGATTCTTACGGCGGCGGCGGCGGCGGCCATGGACGGTGGACGGCGCGGATAAAACGAGGAGAAATACAAATGCAGCCGAGTATAGAAGGGAGAGAGGGCTTGGGGAAATTTGGACTGGCTGTGACACGAGAGTTTTTCGGTTTTTTGGTGGAATACCTGCAGCGCGGTTCATATGGTCGACACGTGGGCAGGTGCGAATTGCCAACGTGTAAAGCTTTTCTTCGATCTATTACCACAATTCGCAATATTAGATTAGACAGGCATCGTTATTTTTTAAAATTAAAATTACATTAGAAAAGATAAATGTTAAAAATAAATCAATAATGTTTAATTTTGTTGAACTAGTCTGGGTAGTATTGCATGTATCACACTGTCAGTGGACAGTGATCATATATACCGATATCCGTTATGAGAACGTGCAATGCTGATTTTAAATTGATGTCATTTGTCCCTATTGGTTCATGGAGCTAATTAGGGGTTAGTTTGAAATAATTACTCATGAAGAATTGATACGAAATTTGTAGAGTAGTACCTTAAGGTAATATTATCTAGATTCATCCTTTCTTAGGGAGCTAGTCTAATAGGATGCTCACGAATTATTGGGACCAGATAGATGCCAAGATGAAAAATGTTACAGAATGGCATTAGAATAAAAATCTAGCAGAAATTGTAAGTATTGGCAATGGTCTATACTTCACGACACCTATGGAAAACGAGCTGAGCTTAAATCAAACAACATTTCGCTCAAGTTCGACTCAATTGCGTCAGCTCAAGCTTGAGCTTGTCAACGAGTTTAGTGAGTGAGTTTAAACTCTGATAAATTTAAAAAATCTACTGCTTGAACTTGACTCCAGCTTTACTGGATTGTATCAACTGAATCGAGCTCAAGTCGTATCGAACCCTCACTTGACTCCAGCTTTACTGGATTGTATCAACTGAGTCGAGCTCAAGTCGTATCGAACCCTCACTTCTCATGATTTAGAAATATACGAAGACACCCTCGACACCTAAATCTTGCTCCACTTCTTGCAACTTCCGTAACTTCACGTAATTAACCGATCGTGGTCCTATTAGATCTTTTATTATTATTATTACAGAAGATGTCCTTTGTTTTGATACCGAGTTGAAATTACTTAGACCAACATTGTGTGCACTTTAGCTACCTTTCTGTCTACCACGACGGAGGAACCTGTCAGCTGATGGCCATTTTTCTCCCTTAAAGTGCAAACTCTTCGCATAGCTTGCAGTCCATAAAAGAATTCTGACCAGAACTCAACTGGAGCGGCTAGGGCTTCTAGCCTTCTATCCACTGTTGAATCATGTCGCCTCCACTCCAAGGAGCATGAATCTACATACTATATATTGCTCTCGTTGTGTTACTTTGCGCACATTTGGAACATTCTGGCACAGGATCTGAATCTTTCTCTAACAACTCCAGGTTCCTTCAGATTGTTAAAAAAGAATCATCGCATCTTCTATGACCGTGCTTCTTCATTTTACTCACTCTATCTCCACACCAAAATTCTGATCGTCTCTTAGGCACATGTGATCACCTCCCGTAAAGGGGCAACATATTGTCAAGATTATGCTTCAGTTATATGGTTGGCCATCAGGTTGATGATTCTCTCCTCTCTCATAGCATCAAGTGGCATTCATTTGGACTATTTTTGTATTATGTGTCTTGAGATTAATTTGTAGTGATGTAATTGATTTTTCTGTCCCAAGGTTGCTCATACTTACATGGTACTTGGATATTTTCTTTTTTTTTTTTTGTGACTCTTTAACTTTGGGCTCTATGTCAATCAATTGATGACTAGTCCCTTTTATTTCAATGAAGGCAATGCCTATTATTCAAAAAAGAAAGAAAAAACACTGTTTTTAATTCTTATCCAGGCTTATGCGCTTCTGATCAAGATCACGCTAGCTGTGGAGCCTTTTAAGTCCTCCTAAAGGTGCTAAGTGGGTGAGCACATTTTGTCTGCGTTGAGAATATTGCTACTTTTGGCATCATCCTTAGCTTTGTAGTGCTTGTAGCCTCAGTTCGACAATGAACTTAACAATGGCTACAGTCTGCTTCCCTATGTGTTGTCTTTCTGCCTGGTCAAGTGCTGCTTGTTGGGCAATCCTTGTTATATGCATAGAATCTTTTGATAATTTTTTTGGCCTTCCAGAAGTTCTTTCCTCCATTTCTGTAAATTTGAAAGAAATTTGCTACATAGGCTTCTCCAAGTGCAATAGTAATGTTCTAAATTAGCCTTATTTGAAACTTTCAATTTTTTCTGTCAATATTAAATTGGACCTATTTGCCAGCCTAAAGTGTATAATCATTATATTACAAAGTCAAAGCCAAAAACGTAACAGACATATAATATGGGTAGAAAGTTATCTCTCTGGTTTCGACATATCTGCATGCAGCCTACTTTCTAATGCAGAAATTTGACATCATATGCTATCCATATCGCTGTATATATGGTGGAACTTTAGCTTAAATACAAATGCATGCAGCTCAAGCGTATGTCGATTGTAAAATTAGTGAAATACCATTTTATATGTTCATTCTAAATGTCTATGAGTCTGAAGACGTTGTAAACCATAACAAGCAGTTGGTGAAGATCACACCGGCAAGTAATTTTATGTCGGTATATATTCACTTTCTATATGCAAATCACCATTATTCATGTTAGACATGGAGATTGGCCCTTCATCTTTATGAGAAAAGTAATGTCTAGCTTCTTCTATACTTGTCCATGTAGTAATGTATGAATATTTTTAAGAAAGTATTTAAGAAATGTACGACTGTACTCATTTTACGCCAAATGTGACTAGCCAAAAACTATTAACGTATATTATGTCCGAGTCAAGTCACCCCACACTTAGAACCAGGAGAACTTGTTGGTTATTTAACATGAAAGATAATAGTTTAGATGTGGTAAAACATATACTTAATGCAGTTGTTGAAGAAAATCCTTAAAATATACTGGTTCTTTTGATTGAGCTCTAAAAAGAGCTCTATGACGTACAAGAATCCACATATTAACCATATATAGTGGGGAAACTCTTGGTTGCAGTCATTGTTGGTTGTGGTGATAGACTAAGGCAGCTTCATAATGACAGAAACACTTTTGCGAGTCTTTTGCTGTTATACCATGTCTGGCATAAAACCATTAGTGATAACAAATACTTCACTGAAAAGTACATCTTAAAATGCTTCCTCTTGTATCTGCATGAACTTATTCTTCCAACACTTTTGCGAGTCTTCTTGTTGCTGTTATCTTCTGCTGTTTAAACTTACATTCATTCCTTGCAGAATCTTGAGCTTCTTCGGAGCATCTCCATGCTCCTATGCTTCGAACTATAGCCTCCCGGTTTATCATCTTCTACCTGCTCCTCCAATTGTGGCTCAGGACTAGAGTTAGCAAGCCTAGTTGTACAAACACAACAAAACAAAGCACATATAAGTCCCGTCCGAGAAAGGCCGAAACTGTATTTTGGAGAAGGTTGTTTTACTATGATTCTCAGTCTGATGAGTTAGCTAGCCTAGTTGTAGATGAATTACGTCAAATTAGGCCTTCTAGTTCATCCTCGAGCATTTGCAACTATAATTTGGGATGTCAATATGGAACATTTTCAATACACATAATTATTGGTTTTAATTAGTTTATCTCAATGGACAGCCTAGCCTGATTTATTAGCATGACACAGCTTCACATGCTAATCATCTTCAGACATTCATGTCACGCCATCAGCACGCAGAAAGAGTCAGCATCGTCTCCGTATGAGTGCTAACAGTGGCTTTCTATCTTGATCAAAGGATACACCTTGTAACTTGGCATGCATTAGGTCGCCAGTGTCATCTGAGAGGTGCAAGTGCTAGGTCGTGGACAGGCCCATATGATAGATATCTTGGAGAACTTCGCCTCTTCTTGCTTCTCGTACAAACAAGGAAGTAAATAGTTGCCTAAAGCACTGAGCCTGAAGCAATAGACTCTGAATCTCTAGAAAACCAACTGTAAGACCGATAGGTCTCAGTTACTATATATACCCTGCTGTCGTTTTTGCTTGGTCTTCCCATACTTACTATAAAAAATATATTATAGTGGTAGGTTATTATGATGTCCACAGCAATGACAACATTATGCAAACTTGATTGTGCTTTCACCAACCTCTTGATCTTATCCGTAATAAAGTCCTTCTTAGTCAAGGTTATGCCGATCTGTTTTGTCGAACTACAACTCCGACAGGAAATATTATTTGGACATTTTATTAAATTGCCATTTATATAACAAATTGCCTTACATAGGGACATCTACACTTAATTCAAGAAATACATGTTACTAAAATACAAGTAAACTTAACCAAACTGTATCACAATTCTTCCTCAAGTTAATGTCTTGTAGATCTTTAATCCATATTTAAACCATATTGCACAATATCTACATGATTTTAAACTACTATAAAATTCATAAACAAACTAACTTTTAGTAGATCTCCTCCCAATTTGCTTGATTTGGTTAATAATAGCTTTGATGAATTTTACGAAAATATGATAAAGGAGGAGAAGTTAGGTGAGAGATGTCAGGGGTGAAGGTAGGACAAGATCGCCACAGCGCCACTCTTAGTGACCTTGCGAGGTGGACGACCTTAGATGTCACCAAACTACTTGATGACCATGCACGGTTGTCGTTGGAATAAATGGCTTTATCCAGCGTGGCAACATGTATGAGTGCGTTGCCTTGATGAAAGCGGGTCGCTAGTCCGATTATTAATTTCTTAAAATTAATTTTAAATAATTTTATACAAAGAGGTTTTTTATTTTTGAAGTCGAGTTCGATTATTTTTAGCTCTCGATGGGTATTTAGCGGTAAAACGGTAAACCCTTTAAAATAAGTATTGTCGGAATTTTAAATTTCGACCTATCATTCGTGAGTGATAGATCGTTGTCTCCTCCCAATATCTAATCCCGCTATCCAAGTGGATTAAATGGATTAGTAGAGTTATTAATTTAAATAATATTACATTCAAAACAGTTCCCACCAACCACCAGACATGGACTTTTCACATTGACAATCTTGTAATGTATATGGCAATTGACTGAATACCTAATAATGCAGATGTTACTTGAGAATCTGTACCTAACGCTGATTAATTGACTAGAGTTACAACGAAAGCATTACTTATTCAAGGTTTTTAATGTGTTCTTTCAAACAAAGGAGGCATACCAACAGATCTCTTCATGGAGCTCGACGATGAGATTGCATTCGAGTACCCAAATATCATCCGTGTGTACAAGAGTTGCCGCTTCGAGCGCTACATTGACGCCACCAACGGCTTCATTCCACCTTCCATGATCACCAACGCCGACTCGATCGCTGGCATCATCGAATCCAAGGACATCCAGGTTCCAGGCGGCCTCTCCGCCCGTCTCTATCTCCCACCAAACATCACTCCCAGCGAGATCAACAAGAAGCTTCCGATTCTAGTCTACTACCACGGCGGCGGCTTCTTCAGTGGCAGCGCCTTCAACTCATACTACCACACTTACGTCAACTCAGTCGTTGCTAAATCACGAGTCGTCGCCGTCTCTGTCGAGTACCGCCTCGCGCCGGAGCATGCAATACCAGCCGCCTATGATGATTGTTATGCTGCCTTAAAATGGGTTCTGTCTAGCCGCACTGCCGACGACTTGATCAGAACTTACGGTGACATTAACAGAATCGTCGTTGCCGGCGACAGTGCTGGGGCCAACATAGCTCACAACGTATTAATGCGCTTAGGCAAAGAAGGTATGAAAGTTGACGGGATGGTGCTTATTTGCCCATACTTCTGGGGGACTAAAAGGTACCAATCCATGTCTTCTGGTATTGCAAGATCAGCCTCCAAGAATCATTTTCCGCGAGATCGAATTTCCCATATATCATTAATTACGATTTTTAATTGTTTAATAAGAAATATGTCTTAAATATCAGAGTAATTTATTTGCTAAAGTATTCTAATAACGGGCTACAGAGTTTACTTTGGTCTTTGTTTTATAATTCCATACAAAATGGCAAGAAGTATAACTATTTTTTTACTTTGGAATAATTTTATATCAGCCCTTCTATTTATAATGTTTTCCAAAATAATATATATATATATATATAATTTTTTAAGATTATTAAACCCAATAAAAGTATATATGTACTAAAAATTAAAAAAAAATTGAATATGAGAATATATTTTTATGTACTCTATAATTTTTGTCTCGAAATTTTTATAAGAAACTCCTCTAAATTTAGAATCCTTTTGAAAAAAATTTATAGAGCCAACCAAAATCTATTCTTTTTAAAAGCTATTCTAAAAAAATATTTATATAAATATGTTTTGAAGTAATTAAATAAGTTTTTAAAAGGTCAAGACTTGGTAGGATTTTGAATGTAGGAGTTCCTTTTTTCCCCCGACAAAACTCCTTTGCTTTTCTCAAAGAAATAGTGTATGCCCATCAGATGAAGCACGATGCTTGTCAGTCGAAGCATCATGCCTATCTTTTTAGAGGGTTAATTACTTTCCAATAATGTTGCTCAAACCCAATCATGAAAGTTGATTAGAAAGAGATGGATCATGCAAAATACATTATTTTAATATCTTACAAAATACTGGATGATCAAAAACTTACTGCAATGCCTAATATGAGGAACTTCTCCAAAAAAAGGCCTAATATGATGTATTCTTCTTTATATATTTAATGCAATATCGACATGTCCTTATGAGTTGCTCGCTTCAATAATTTTCAGTACACTAACATTTATTTTTGCCAAATAATAATCATTGTCCTAAAAATTAAAATTATCAAATATTTTCATCATAACTATTATTTAATTTTTCTATAGATCATGCATTAATTCCTATTAAGTTAGAAAGCATTAAAGGTAATATTATTTCCATCACTAATCTTTTTAAATATGACTAGCATGTTAATAAATATTTTAAAATTTTTATTTGTTCTCAATATTTTTATATTTACAAGTGCTGAGCAAAATGTATATATGTTTGTTTTTTTCTTTGGGAAGGCTTGGGAAAGAGGAAGAGAGGCGGAGCTATCTGAAGCTAGAGTGCTTGGACGAGCAGTGGCCATACTTCTGCCCTTCAGCTAAGGAAAACGGTGGCAACGACGATCCCAGAATAAATCCGATGGCAGAGAGGGCACCAGGTCTAGAAAAACTTGGGTGTGGACGTGCGATGGTGGTGGCGGCGGAGCATGATGCATTGTATGCAAGGGGAAAGGCGTATGCGGAGGCACTACAGCAGAGCGAATGGGAAGGAGTGGTGGAGCTCTTGGAGTATGACAGCGTGGATCATTGCTTCAGTCTCCGTCACCGGAGCTCCGATAAAGCCATGGACGTGATGGAGAGGATGGTAATGTTTATCAATGGATATGATTGAAGGCCAAATAATCCGATCCCGAGGTCTTTGGATATGTGAATAGATTTGGATGTGATCTGTGGGATACTTTGGATCATAAAATGTTGGTCATGTACAAGTGCAGGGCTAAATATCTATAGCTAGCTTATGTTTGAAGATTGATGTAATGGTAGTAATAATATTCATCACTTGGTAATGTAATAATTTTGTTTCTTTTTCTTTTTAACATCACTGCAAGAAATTCCGATTGTGGCTAGGGAAGAAACACATTTCTTGAGCAAGCTATCACAGGGTTATTCCTACTTATAAATGTATTTCATTTTGTGCATATGCATCACGCCATATGACTCGCATACATTTAAAATCGTCGCCAATGTCCTTGTTAAAATTTATAATATCACTCGATAGGCTGGTTGGATTCACGAACTAGCCAAGTGTGTATCACAAGATGCGGGGGTTAGTAGCCTCCAATATACCGACGACACCTTTATCTTTCTGAAAAAGGAAGAACGAAGGTTGGCAACAAAGTCACTTTAAGCATCTTTACAAATGCTTTCTATTAGTGGGTGCTCTAGGGAATCCCAATGATGGCCGGCCTATTTGGATGCAAAAGGGAACTTATACTATCACCTATCTTGGCATACTCATCCGAAGGGGTAAGTTCCTTAACACGACCGGCTCCCGATTCTCTCTATGGTGGATAGCCGGCTGGTCTCTTGGAAAAGCAGCTTTCTCTCTCTCGGGGATGCCTCTCATTAACACGGTACTGGATGCTCTTCCAATTTACATTATATTGTTTCATGTCTTACCAAAGTGGGTAGCTCGGGAGTTGATGCCTTCCGATGGCAGTTCCGTGAGGAAAAGGAATACAACAAGTCCGTCGCATAGCTTATCTAATACAGACAATATTTTATGCTAAAAAAAAAAAACACATACAACAACAAAACTTTTGTCGGACAATGGGATGGCTCAATAAATTATTGTTCCCTATAATTGAACTATGCAACATTGACCATTGTAACATCAAGGTTTCATTATTCATGACGCATATGCTAACAATTCTAAATTCGGATGATTGAGGAGAAGATTTTCTTTGGATCCTACACCATTAAGATCAATTGTTTCATAATGCATAATCCAATATTCGTCATGCTCCATGGACTAAAACCATTTTGATTATTTTTTAAAAGTTAGTCTTCCTCCGTAGATTGAAAATTATATGATGATATACTTAGGAATTCAAAGTCTAATAAAGTCTATTAAATAATGCCAAGATCATCATCACCGGTGATTATATATACATTATCGAGCATTGGCTGATGAAGTCTTGTTAGTTTGAATAAAAAGGAAGACTCACTTAATGTTATACATCCAAAAATTATAAAATGTAAGGATGTTGCTGAAATTCAACTAAAACAAACTATTTATAATTAAGTAGTTGGGTTCTTTTACAATTTTTTAGAAAATCGATTGAGACCCTGCACCAAACGTTGACTAGAATTATTCGTTTTTTTTTTTTATTAAGTATGTATAATTTCATATAGTATCCCTACAGCCATTTGCTGCCTTAAGCCGGAATATATCTCTGCTATTATAGCGATCATCGGCGAGCCGCGCGCCAAGGGAGTGTGCAATTGACCCCGACATGGATCCCGAGGTTGCTTTCGAGTACCCAGATATCATCCGCCTATACAAGAGCGGCAACTTCGAGCGGTTCGTCGACGCCACCCTTTTTCCTCCCTACACCGCCGCCGCTGCCGGCGACCTCACCGGCGACGTCGTCTCCAAGGACGTCTTAGTTCCTGGTGGAGTCTCCGCCCGTATCTACCTCCCGCCAAACATCGCCGCGGCCGGAGCAAACGAAGCGAAGAAGCTTCCCATCCTCGTCTACTTCCACGGCGGTGGCTTCTTCTACGGTTCCGCGTTCAACACTTTTTACCACACTTACGTCAACTCTGTCGTTGCCAAATCCAACGTCGTCGCCGTCTCCGTCGAATACCGCCTTGCACCTGAGCATGTAGTCCCCGCCGCCTATGACGATTGCTACGCGGGATTAAAGTGGGTGTTATCCGACTCAGCCGACGACTGGATCAAGAGCTACGGAGACTTGAACAGAGTTGTTGTCGCCGGCGACAGCGCCGGAGCTAACATAGTCCACAACGTTGTGATGCGCGCTGGCACAGACAGGCTTGAAGTTGATGGAATGGTGCTGATGTGCCCGTACTTCTGGGGGAGCAAAAGGTATTGTCAAAAACTCACCCTTCGATACGAAGTGTTTTGCCCCACGACTTGGGCACGAACTTAGTCAAAAGCGAGCAAAGTTTAGATTTCGAATTAAACATAATTTATCTCTACATACATGTCCGATTTTAAAGAATTGCACAGTTATTAACAGATATATATATATATATATATATAAAGTTATAAACCGTTTTCTCTAAAATATCTCTATGCAGATTGTGAACTTTCTTTGTTTTGGGAGGTATAACGGGAATTTTCATAGATAAGACCACAGAAAATTATCTCTGCAAAATACCCTTACAACATTTCGCTAATAAATAAAATATTAATATTTTCATTACCTGACATATCAAGTGCCTAGTTGAGATTTTTTTAATTTAATATTATTTTAAATAATAATAATAATAATAATAATATCGGTTTGGAGTAGTTTTAAAAATAAATTTCTTTTGCAATTTAAAATGACGAGCGAATACTATCGCCATTTTGAAATACCGATCGTGACAAAAGCGAATCCAGAATTAAATACCAAGGTGATTTTTTTTGCCAATTAAATTTTAATATTATTGATAAGGAAATGCATGTTCTATTCGAAAGGCTTGGTAAAGAGGAGGAGCGGCGTAGCAGGCTGAGGCTAGAGTGGCTGGACATGCAGTGGCCATACTTCTGTCCGTCTGCAAAGGAGAACGGCGGCAATGACGATCCGAGAGTGAATCCAATGGCGGAGGGGTCACCGGGGCTGGAGACATTGGGGTGCCGACGTGCAATGGTGGTGGTGGCAGAGAACGATGCGTTGTACGCCAGAGGTAAGGCGTATGTGGCGGCACTACAGCGTAGTGAATGGGGCGGAGCAGTGGAGCTTCTGGAGTACGACGGTGAGGACCACTGCTTCCATCTCTATGAGCGGGACTCTGCCAAAGCTATTGACGTGATGGAGAGGCTGATAAAATTTCTCAACGATTGAACATAAATGCATGACAGTGAGGGAATTTTGGTCCTTTAATTTGTAACTCTTGTCCATTGTCGTAATATTTATGGCATCTGTCAAGTGTAGCATTCCTACTCTTTAAATGCTCTGTTCATTATTGATTTTGCTATGATAAATTTGGGGATTATTAGACTGATCGATTTGATTTATTGGTTAAGTTCTGTGTTTCAAATTCTATATATATGGAGGACTTCTACCAAAAAGGATTTTGGTGACCATGTAGGCCTCAGACTTTTTTAATTTAAAAAGATTGGTATATATAGCCTGGGAAAGAAAAAGAAAAAGACCCGAGTATTGGATGCCTATAAAATCTAGTAGTTTTATACCAAAAAGGATTTTGGTAACCATGTGGGCCTCAGACGACATTTTTAAATTAAAAAAAAAAAAGTGTTTTGTCTGGGAAAAAATGGGTAAGTCCCGAGTATTGGATGCCTATAAAATCTGGTGGTTGATTCTCCATAAGGAATTTGGAATTTTAAGGGGACCCAAAAATTTCTGGTGATATTGTATATTCAAATTTAGTTTTACCCCTTTCACTCCTTATTATAGCATGTCTTTATTATGTTTAGAGGCATTTCATGAGTAACAGATGCACTTTAACTTTAAAGTTTGATAATGTAGAACTTGTCAAGGTCATATCAATTCTTAGAATTAGGAAGTTCATTAATACTTATTGTGTTTGGGAATACTCTTTATTAGTCAAATTTCACACTTTACTTCTCTGATTACTCCTTAATCTGATCCAAAAATCAAATTGTTTGCTTTACATGCGAGTTACTAATTGTATAAGAGGTTGCATACAAATCTTGTGATTAAACGAAATTTTGATACTTGTCTTTTTATTTTTGACTTATTAGGTGGGATCCTACTGCTGTGCTGGATTAGATTTGGATTTTAAAGAAGAGTTTATCAAGAACCTGATTGTTTCAATCAGTTCGCTCCGGTGTTGGATGCCTATGTTTAAGGATTGTTAGGTTGAGTTTTATAGTCTTTATATTCTAAATGTATTTGCAGCATTTGGAGCCGGTTTATTTCGGTCTCCAAGTCTGGCGTTGTAGTGACTTTGTCTTGTGTTAATACAAGTTATTACTTACCCAAAAAAAAAATATTTATGGCATCTCATTAATAATAATGAATACATGTTAAGTCTCAAGGTTGAGACTTAATTAGATTAATAGGCTTCAATTTAAATAGAATAACTTCTGATTGTTCTGAAAAGTTATTTTTTAATTTCTCCGTCTTTTAAATTCAATAACCATCTAATTTTAAAATTATTTATTTTTTAACCCTTATATTCTTTAATTAAATACTAATAATTTTATTAATAAATTATTAAAATATTTGTTTATTAGTTTTAAATTTTTGAAAGCCTCGGTGGTGCGGATTAGCGCACCTTCTCTCTCGATCTCTCCACCACGATCGTCCCCGCTTTTGCCAGTAGCTTCGCCACAATCTTTCCGCGACGATCGTCCCCATCTTTGCCAAGAGTGGTGCCATCACGATGGCGAGATGGCAACAATAATCAGTGCCGCCACGCTGGAGGTTTCGAAAGTTTTGAAAATTTTAAAGAAATTTTATTAATGGTTTAATTAATATGGATATTAGTATCTATTTAAAAGATAAAAGGGATAAAAAAAAGTAATTTTAAAATTAAGGGATTATAATTGAGTTTAAATAATAGAATGGTTAAAAAACAACTTTTTAAAAGAATAAGGGCTATCCATAATTTTCCCATTTACATATTGGTAGGAATTGACAATGAGAGCTAGGGGGCTCCATAATACTGCCAAAATCGGTAAATTATGGGCCGGGCCTTGCTATATACCACGTTTCTACATTTTCAGAGTACAGGCTTACCAATTGAATTCAAAACCTAGTCCGGTTGCTAATCAAAAACCAATTACGCTAATAGTAAGCGAAGTAATATACAAGAAGTACGGATACACTAAGATTTTGTCCTATATAGTATTTGACACCGACTTTCCGCCGACTTATCCAAATACATATATGATGCACCAGAAAAGTGTCTAAAAAAATTATAGACACGGGTGTCGGACATACCGGATATAAGTGTCTAACATTCATATCTGTATTTATATTATATTTTAAAGAATTTCTTTTAACAAAAAGTGAAATATATAATACTAGTAATGTATAACAGTAAATAATATAATATAATTATGTACTCAAATATTATATATATTTTTTTAATTTTTATTGATATAATTAGCCACTTGATGTTTAAGTTTATTTTAAGAATGTAAAATATTATATTATACATGTATTTTGCTATTAAATAATATTGTATTTTCATATGTTAAAATACTAAGTTATTTTAATTATTTATATTTTTTATTACCGTGTCCGAACAATACACGTATCCTATTTTTTAAAAAAATTATTGTTTTTCGTAGACTTATCGTGTCGTGTCCCATCGTCTGTGGTTCCTAGCATAATATGAAGTTACCTGTGGAACCCAACAGTGAAAGTGAATTATTATGTACTACTAACTCGGAAAAAAAAAAAAAAAAAAAACTTTTCTACGTGATGCTGCGTAAGTTACATATTCGCGACAATTGTAGACAAAATTTCATTGGGTAATACCTCTATTAGTCGTTTCTCAAAAACAAAAAAAGATTTATAAAAAGCAGCGCACATGAACACACGATTTGTGTGAACCTAACGGCAAAAAGTCAAGGAATGTTGTCCTCCTATGATTATGAGTACCGAAGAACTGTTCTACTAACTACATTATAAAGTGCAATAGTCTTCAAGATTGAAACTTTAAAATTGCATAATAATGTCTATAATATATTTTACCCTGGAAAAAAAAACACCCTCCATCAAGTTGGATTGGATATGTTAGTCGAGCTTAACTTGGCAAATAGATTGAAATAGTTACTTTGATAGTACATTTGGCAAGTGCATCCATCTCATCACCATTGTTTGGGATTTTTTTCCCCATAATGACAGTCAACAATCTACTTGACTCTCATGACAAACATAATAGGTGAAGCTCGTGGTTGTCACACTACATGATCAAACTGTTGCTGCAGAAACTTATATTTTTAAGAAAAAATCTGAGGTAAGCTGAGGAATAGCTAAACACAATGCTTCATTCAATAAGAAAATAAAGAAGCTACAAAAATGAGCAAGAAAACTCAAAACTCAAAAAGAAATAAATTACAACATTAGTAATAAAATGAAACAATTAGATCTTTTTTCCTTCCCATAGCCATATTAGCCCAAATTTTGATGAATCTAAGAATCTCTTGCAGTAGCGTCATTACATGCCGATATTTATTAGAGAAGATCCTTAAATTTCTTTCTTTCCATATGCTCCACCAGATTGCAGCCACACACAAGTCTCAACCAAGTCTAAAGTTCTTATGAATATTATGTTTTCGCCATACAGATCAAAAATCTTATAGTTGTTGGGGGCCATTTTAGATGTGTAGTTTCTCCAAGATGTGAGATAAACCCGCTTATTGTTGATGCAATAGCTTTGTACTCTATTTCTGTACGAAATCTAGTAATTATATTTTGCTTCTTACTCTTCCATATATATAACTAGATTTGCTCCAATGAAAGTGTAATAACATGTGATAGACTCTTGGTCCTGAAGATTGCCTGTCAGTCAGCACCTGGGTACAATGATATGATGGGAATGTCTCGTGGCCTATATGCCTCTTCTAGGAAAGGATTGAGGTATCTGGGAATATATTTTGACATCTCCATTTATCTATCTATAGTGGCTCTCATAAGCTAACATAGCTCATCGTGTACGAGCTATCTTCTGGCACTTATAAATAAGCTAACATAGCAGGGACTAAAAAACGACTTCTAATATCTAATTCTCGGGCATTGAACTTTATCTAAAATATCATAAAGTCTCCAGGAGTGATCTAACGCAAATTCTCAGATGGAACCTCCCCATATCATCTCCACGAAAGCATATATTAATTACTGAAGATGATAGTTGACTTACCTAAGATTGATTGGCGATGTCCTCACATCTAAAGTTTTATTTGTTTTAATCTTTTCCAATTGATCATATTGACTTCGTCACTATAAATAGCTTCTATGATCTATGTACGTATGAAGGATAAAACCTTGCTAATTTACTTCAAACCAAATTAGCTTAGTTGCTCAAATGAGCATTACTTTTAGTGAAGTCCCCTCTGAGATCTCTGGGAGCCAATATGTGGAGTTCGCACCTCGAGATGCGCACAAGCACTTGAATGAGACTGTACTTCACCTAATAACCGAGATCAAGAATGAAGCTGGAGATGGAGGTGTTGGAACTGTCAGAAACGATCGATTCGCTGATGGTTAGCTCCGTAAATACAATTGCTCACACATTTCATACAATATAAAGCAAATATTTTCCTATCAATCTCATCTTAGAAACGATTACTAATAGAAGTGCTCATATCAGTTTCGGATGAAAATTTTGAGCTTATGCATAACCAAAGCTCATAGAATATATAGGAATTATGCTCAAGATTAACATGCAAACTTTTTGTTGTATTTTGGCAAATACTTTTTTTCCCCTTTATTTTACTTTAAGTGCAGGTTGCATTTTCCCACATCTGAAATGCATACTGATCACTTAGACATGGAGAAGTATGATTCGGCTTCCATTTATCGGAGGGAGGGAACATAGGAAAGAAGCTAGCTTCCGTCACCTACAACTGCATGATGATCCAAACATCAGAAGGAGGGTGAATCCTCCGGATATCTGGAGAGCTCACACCTCTTCCTGAAGTTGAATTCACTGAAAAAGATGTCAAGTAAGATGAGAAATTTTGGTTTATGTGCTTCAAGATTTTTGAGGACTATCTTGTGAATAACCCCCATGCTTGTGCTTGAACTCTCACTTCTCTCTTTCTTTTAGTCTATAACTTTTTGAATCTTTCTTTTATTGTGTACTGTATTTGCTTATATGTTGGTTTGCTTTGCTTGGCAATGTGAAATTTGCCTAAATAAAACATCTTTCATGATTTGATGGTCAAACAAAATATTTTTCAATTTTCTTAAGAAAACATAATCTGCTTCAATTATTTGATATAATAGGCCGACATTACTTTCTGATGAAAAAAAAAGTTCAGCTTTCTTTTTTTCCTTTTAGAAAAGACAGTACAAAGAGAGCTACATCCACGAAGCTGTATGACGTAAATTCTTTGGAAAAAAGTATGCTTTGGGATTTAACTTTCAGTTCCAGCATCCCAATGCCTTCTGCGAGTCATTTCCATCCGATTCTTATCCTTCCTTGCAAGGCAAACTTAAAATTTTAAGAACCAGAACTACCACGATCTCAGTGTGCTATTCCATTGGCTTACAGGAGCAGGAGTCATCCTCTTCTTCTCACTTCTAATGGAACCAAGGAGGGCAAGCCTCCAAGTTTGCTTCGGAAACGACGAGAGCACACTGTTTGACGAGTTTGAGAGGCAGACATTCGAGATAGAGCTCAACCGCGCCATGCTAAGGAGGAGCTCATCCGATCCAACGCACGCCCGATTTGAGGCAACACGGGCTCTTCAATCTGCAGCTTCGCTGCCAAGTAGTGTAGAGCAGAAGAAGAAGCCTTCAAGGTTTATAAAAGCTCTGAAGAAGCTATTCAGACCAATTCTTCGTAGTAAGGGAAGAAAAAGTAACAATCAGAAAGAGGGTCAAGAGATCGGCAGCTCGTGCCGTTTCTTCTAGGTGATAATAGCAGCTTAAAATCTTTTTCTGGTCAACTTTTTCTTCTGCATATTGACTCATTGAGAATGCTAGCTTGTATATTTCGTTCAATATTCTAGTCATTTTCTTTCATTTGCGTACCTTGTAGGAAAATTTCTCTCTTCTCTAGGTAAAACTTTGTAAAGAGTACGTAATATCTTCGATGTGAAATTTGTTTGGAGCAAAAGTTGCAAGCTAACCCGTTCTTGTGTCGACTTAGTTCTTCTCCAACACTGACTTTTTTTTTTTTTTTTTTTTTTGGGAAGTAAAGTCATTGCCTGTATTAATGTTACATCAACAATTATTTATGTAGGCATCCGGAAGAATAATACAGATAAAATAAATACAACATCCGAAATATGCTAAAAAACACCCAACTACCAAACAAGATATAACACCACAAGGATATAAACGAAGATACAACAACACCCAAAACTTAAAGTTACCCAGTACTATAATACCCAACCATACAACATAGCAATGTTACGGATGATACCCAGACACCGCAGCAAGAGTACAAACGGAAGAAGTCGCCGGTGTAGCTGTTCCCACTAGTTCTCTACGGCGGCATCCCAAGTGGCTGGTTTTGCTGGCCACCATGGAGATGGAGAAGGACCCTGGTGATTTTATTCCTCCGCTGGCTAGAAATGACACATGTCCAAGTGACAATAAGTTGCATACATAGAATAAGGGGTGTAAGCTCAACCATGAAACACAAGGGTCTTCTACGACCGATTTATTTTGAGACCGCTAAAAATCGGTCGTTGAAAGCATATTTTAATGACCGCTCTAAATCGGTCATTGAAAACTAGACTTATCAACGACTGCTCAGAAGTCGGTCATTGAAAATCAACTTTCAATGACCGCTTATCAAGCGGTCGTTGAAAATATTACTTTCAATGACCGATAATAAAGCGGTCGTTGAATATCACAATTATCAACGACCGTTACAAAGTCGGTCATTGAAAGTAATATTTTCAACGACCGTTACAAAGTCGGTCATTGAAAGTAATATTTTCAACGACCGCTTTGCAAAACGGTCGTTGAATATCACAATTATCAAAGACTGCTATTAAATCCGTCATTGAATGTTATATTTCAAGGACCGAATTTAAATCGGTCGTTGAAGAACGACATTATCAATGACCGGTACAGTAGTCGGTCGTTGAAAAGTTTGGGCGGGAAATTAAATTTTGTAATGAAAATTTAAGCGGGCAAATTGATTGAGAGTGAGAGATAGAAATACAGAGACAGATTGAGAGGGAGAAAGAGATGGCGGCAGTGGCAGTTGCAGCGGCTCGAGGTCGGCAACGAGGCCTGCGGCGGCGGCAAACCGCGGCTGTGGCGTCGAGACAACGGCGAGCGTGCGGCGGCGACGACGCGGCGAGCGTGCGGCGGCGACGACGCGGCGAGCGTGCGGCGGCGACGACGCGGCGAGCGTGCGGCGGCGAGGACGCGGCGAGCCGTGCAGCGCGACGTGCGGCGAGCGACGACGCGGCGAGCGTGCGGCGGCGACGACGCGGCGAGCGAGGACGCGGCGAGCGTGCAGCGGCGAGGACGGGGCCTGCGTGCAGCGGCGACGACGCGGCGAGCGAGGACGCGGCGAGCGTGCAGCGGCGAGGACGAGGCCTGCGTGCAGCGGCGACGACGCGGCAAGCGTGCGGCGGCGACGACGCGGCGAGCGTGCGGCGGCGACGCAGCGGCGAGCGTGCGGCGGCGAGGACGCGGCGAGCGTGTAGCGGCGAGCGTGCGGCGGCGAGGACGCGGCGACGTGCAGCGGCGAGCGTGCGGCGGCGAGGACGCGGCGAGCGTGCGGCGAGCGACGACGCGGCGAGCGTGCGGCGGCGACGACGCGGCGAGCGAGGACGCGGCGAGCGTGCAGCGGCGAGGACGGGGCCTGCGTGCAGCGGCGACGACGCGGCGAGCGAGGACGCGGCGAGCGTGCAGCGGCGAGGACGAGGCCTGCGTGCAGCGGCGACGACGCGGCAAGCGTGCAGCGGCGAGGACGCGGCTGCGTGCAGCGGCGAGGACGCGGCGCGTGCAGCGGCGAGCCGTGCAGCGGCGAGGACGCGGCGAGCCGTGCGGCGGCGAGGACGCGGCGAGCCGTGCGGCGGCGAGGACGCGGCGAGCCGTGGCGGCGGAGGACGCGGCGAGCCGTGCGGCGGCGACGACGCGGCGAGCGTGCGCGGCGACGACGCGGCGAGCGTGCGGCGGTGAATGGCAGGGGAAGGTTTTTTTTTTGTTAAAATAACACCCATCAGCGACCGCTAAATGCGGTCGCTGAAGGTGAACTTTTTATGACCGACAAAGTGGTCACAAAAAGAGGGTTTTTACGACCGATTATTTTCGGTCGCTGAAAGTGTCATTTTGCGACCGCTTATAACGGTCGTTAAATAGTGTATATTCAACGACCGAATTTTAGAAGCGGTCGTTGATAGTATCAGTGACCAACCTTCTGTGTCCGACAGTTGACCGCGGTCGCAGAAAGTTTCAATGACCGATTTTTAGCCATCAACGACCGATATAGGCGGTCATTGAAAGTCTTTTTCGTTGTAGTGGCGGTTCCTCCGACACCGATAAAGAATGGAAAATTCACACAGTATGCAGCTGCCTCAAGCGTTGCTAGTTTTGATCTTCCTCTGTAATATATAACATAAAAAGATACAAAACTAAACATCCAAAACAATATACCATCTTTTCACTTTTGCCAAAGTCCTAATTAAGCAGCACATTGGACTCGATGCATCTAGATCATAGTTTTACGTGGCGATCGGCATGTACTTCACTTATAGTTATCTGCACAACACGAGCCGGCTTATACATGCCAATAAATCTTATAATTAAAATTTAAAACTAATTTTGAATTTTTTTTCTTTATTTTCTAAAAGTAACATAAATAAATAAATAACTACATATATATATATATATATAGGCACAATCATCACGGCCATCTTTTTTTGTTTTGCATTTAGAAGTATACATGTATAGGGCTGAGTATATGTGCCGGTTCTGCTTAGCAAAATAAAACCAATATCCATTTGAGGATACCTTTGTGATGATACTTTGATGTACTATTAACATGTGAGGCCGAATCAGATAGTCATATGCTGATGGACAAAGGCCATTAGGTAAAAGCAGCATGATATCGATAAAGCAAAGTAAAGAATGAACCTAACTTTCCTTTAATGGCATGCAAATCTAATGCAAAAAGTCGTGCTGGTGGAAAAATGGATGAATACATTAAGCAGTTAGGAGCGGGATGAACAGATACAAAGTACAAAGGTTTAGTATCAATATCTCTAAAATGGTAAATGGCATCATGCTCTGCAATATCGCCTCTAAGTCCAGGATCTACGTCAACCATCTTTAGCTTCACACTAATGGGGAGCTCAAAGTCAACAACCTGGAAATTTTGGTCATTTCACAGCACAAAGGGGCGCGATTCACTTAAAATTGAAGAGGGGGGCGCTGTTTGCCAAATACGTGTTAAGGGGGGGGCCCGATTTGCCAAATTTGCCAATAAAAAAATATTCTGGTACGACAATACGTGAATACTGCTATATTAGCATTTTTTTTTATTTTCACAAATAAATTTGCACAGGTTAAAAAAATGAGAGACATATATACAACTACCCCAATCCGCTTTAATACAAAGTTGTTTATCTAAGTACGAAAATAAAATGTACAGCTTCGAATTACAGAAATGTCAAACTGAAATATGACGTAATGGATAAGCCCAATAATTTGTTTTGCTCTGTCCATTTCTGCCGCCGTGAATGAACCATCTATTATTTCGTTTTGCGTAAAAAAAAAAAGCCATAACTGCATGATTGCTATTACTAACCTTTTTTTTTCTGTCACAAAAGTACAAATAATCGGAAGTAAACTTGGTTCACAACGTCCCGATGCTGCCCCAATGCTGCCTGACGGATAATTCAACTAGTGGGATGAATAGTTCATTGGCTATCATTATGAGTTCAGTTATGTTTCCTATAATGTAAGATAAAATTTCTTCCAGGTTTTCAAGATTGGAGCATTTGATCGAACATTTTGATTTATTTATTATTATTTTTATTTTTTTTTAGTGGGCGGATCGATATATTATCACCATTAATTTAGAAAACTCCATGATTGATTTTGGTCATGCTTTCAACCTAAATGCTTGTTAGCCATAATCGGATCAACCTTCATTTTCCTTCGTTTGACTTGGACTCCAACAATATTGTAGGATTTTGCTCCTACTTTCACTCTTTGTTGACCTGCACCCCTGATCTTCTCCGTTTTTAAGCTTTAGGCTTAAAGCTTTAATCGGCGTCATGCCTTACAGAAGTTGTGAAGTTGTATATTATTGGAAGATAACATGTCTACATCAAAAATACATCTTGTCGATGAAGTGATCGAGGGTCTTTCATGCCATGAATCATTGACTTCCTTAGAACAACGAGTTGATTTCAGGTTGCCTGTTTACTCGGGTTTGAAGCAATATGTGAAGCATTACAATGGTATTACTTTTGGTTATCCAGATCAGAGGAAGATAATCTCAATCCCAGGACATGAAGCATTTATCTTAAAATTCGACTGGCAATGCTAATGAGAATTCATCATTTTTACCGCTGGGTAGCCGAATAGCGAATGGTCAATCGAAACCTTGGAGTGATATAAATTTCCATAGGAAACTACTATTTTTGTTCGATGCAAATTGAATGGACTCAAGTCATGTTAAGCGCCTGTGAATCCAAATTAATTCATGATGGAGTTTATGGTGCCATATATTGCTCTCTTTTTCCATATCAAACGCAGAGTGAAGCTATGAAAGCTTTCGTAGAAAATTGGAATATTGCGTCCCATTCTTGTATATTAAGAGGTGGCGAACTCACTATAACTCCTCTCGATATCATGCATATTGTCGGTTTGCCAATTCAAGAGGAGTTTTATAATGAGTATAATCCTGTAGAAATCGATAATACATTGCAGCCATTGTATACTCGATATCTCCTCTCCGCTTAACATGACTTGAGTCCATTCAGTTTGCATCGGACGAAAATAGTGGTTTCCTATGAAATTTATATCACCCCAAGGTTTCGATTGATCATTCGCTATCCGGCTACCCAGTGATAAAAATGATGAATTCTCAGTATCATTGCCAGTCGGTTTTTAAGATAAATGCTTCATGTCTTGAGGTTGAGATTATCTTCGTCCGATCTGGATAACCAAAGGTAATACCATTGTAACACTTCACATATTGCTTCAAACACGAGTAAACATGCAGTCCGAAATCAACTTATTATTCTAAGGAAGTCAATGATTCATGGCATGAAAGACCCTCGATCACTTTCTCAACCAGATGTATTTTTGATGTAGACATTTATCTTCCAATAATACACAACTTCACAACCTCTGTAAGGTATGAAGCCGGTTAGGCTTTAAGCCTAAAGCTTAAAAAACGGAGAAGATTAGGAGTGCAGGTCAACAAAGAGTGAAAGTAGGAGCAAAATCCTACAATACTGTTGGAGTCCAAGTCAAATGCAGGAAAAGGAAGCTTGATCCGATTATACTTAGCAACCTTTTAGTTTGAAAGCATGACCAAAATCAATCCTGGAGTTTCTTCTAAATTAATGGTGATAATATATCGGTTCACCCAATGAATAAACAAAAAAAATTCAAAATGTTCGATTAAATGCGCATAACTAATTTATGCGCATTTGATCGAGGGGGCTCTTTGTTGTGCTGAAAGCAAATGATTACGCTTGTTTTATTATAGGCCCAACAAAATTCAAACTTAATGGATTAGTATGAGCCTCGATATTTTTCGGGCTCAGTGAAAAAAATAATAATTTGGCCTCACGTGAGAATGCCACACCATGCAGTTGAAGACATGTGAGAGTGAAGGACATGGGTAGTGAAAGAAGTGGGTAGTTAGGTGAAGTGTTGCCTATATAAACACATAAATGAAAAAAAAGGAGGATGATCTTGAGAAGCGGACGAAGGGGAGAAGAGGAATTTTTGGACAAGCAGAGGAAAGGAGGAGTTCTGCAGAGAGCTTTAAAGGTGGGTTAGATGTAGTTAATATGGGACTCAAATCCCATTGAGGACGGAGCAAACTTAAATTATCAGCACCTAGCGTAGCATTAAAAAAAACTTAAGATATATAAAAAAATACTCATGAACAAAACAAAGTCATTTCATTTATTCTTACGGTGCCAAAAGCATAAAAGAGGAAAAGAAAATTAAATCAATAAACACAAAATATTGGGATTAGGTAAGAGAAATTTGTGGAATTACATGGAGTTCAGAACGCCCTTGCTGGAGATTTGAGGGGGCTGCCAAGGTATGTTTGAATGGAGCGAATCCGAGCACTCCTAATCTCTCACCTTCACCGTGTCTTCTTCTTCAATCTTCTTCTTTCTCTTTTTTTTTTCTTGTCGGCTGCTCTCTATCTCCTCTGCTCTTCTAAGTTTTACTTTGCTTTTATAGGCACTGTATGAAAATTTGTTACTCCATAAATCAAGGAATTAGTTGAGATCTTCTAAAGACTTGTTCCCTGAATTGAATTAGTCAAGCGTTTCTAGGAGGTCCATTCCAATAAAGCCAAATTTGGGCCCAACAAGAAGTTCAAGAGTTTGCATGTTAAGCAAGTTCACGAGTTTACAAGTTAAACACGTTTTCATGCTTATCTACAGGAAGTCAGACGCTGTCCGAAGATCGTCGGAAATGAAGCCTAGACATGTGGGGAGTCGAAGACATTTGATATATAATTTTGATGATGTAATTTATATCAGAAATTTGCTGATCGAATGGTAGTGTCCATGAACTAAAGAAAAGCTGTGCATGTCATTAAAATGGCTTTGAGAGCTTCAAAAAAATATATTTTAGGCAATCATTCTGCTCAACGTTCCTACCACATATCTTCATATAAATTTTGGCTATCACCTTAACGTGAAGGCTTTATAGCTTCGGACATCACAAACCAAATTAACAACACGGCTCGGATATCACAAAACCAAACAACATGGCGGCGGTCTTTATCACGCACAACGACATGGCAGCGGTCTATGTAACGCACAACGATATGGCGGCGCTCCATGACGGAGGTCTATATCACGCACAACGACATGGCGGCGGTCTATATATGTAATGCACAACAACATGGTGCGGTCTATATCACGCACAACGCAATATACAACGGCAGTCTATATCATGCAAATCAGAACACCACAGTGGCCGATATAACGCGAAATCATAATACGACGGCGGTCGATATAACGCGGAATCAAAACACGGCGGCAGTCAATATAACACGAACTTAGAAATCAGTGGCGGTCGATATAACGAAAAAATAGAATATGATGGTGGTCTATATCACGCATGGCGACGATCTACATCACGCAATCAGAATATATGACGTCGATCAATATAAATACAGAATATGGCGACCGTCTATGTCACACGTAATTCTAATACATGTCTAGTCGATTGTGGAGAAAGGACGTGCATGGAGAAAACATCACATCATACACATATGCTTTCACTTTATTTTTTTTTTATTGAATTTTATAATATGATTTAATGAATAAAATAATTTTAAATATTTATTTTGTCTTATGAATTGAGATTATTTCTTAATCGGAGGTTTTGTGATGCGCATGTAATTAGCGTCAAATTATTTATTTTGGCGAAACGAAGTCAAATCTTAAATATTTATTTGAGAAACGCAATTTTAAAATTTTTTGAAATTTGTGGTTTTCACAGTTATATATATACTGTTACTTCTATTTCTTTAAATAGATAGCTGAGAATATTATTTAAATACAAATTGAAATAATGCTAAATCTTATTTCTGCTGGTTTTGTATTTAGACACAGGTTTGAATCAAGTAAAGACCTTATTGCTTAAATAATCCAAATGATGGACAAAGAATTTGATCTATGGAAAATCTCCTAACAAAATTTGATGGCAGCAATGTAGCCTGAACATTGACTAGAAAATGTAAAACCACGGCTTCTAACAGAGCTGAAGCAAAAGAAAAGGGTCTCATGCAGCAGCGACGTTCACGATGAGCTTGTCTGGCTGCTGCTGCGGCTGCGCAGCCGGGAGAATGACAGACTCTTCCTGTGCGTCCACGATCCTCCGCAGCCTCTCATCACTCACTCCGAACGCCGCCGCAAGCTCCGGTCCTCTCATTCTCCTTAGAAGGGAGCTGCGGCCGACGAGGAACTGCGGCCGGTTCCTCCGTGCAGATGTCGTGAAACCGAAGAACTCCAGAGAGCTGTTCGCAGAGGCGACTTGGCAGAATGGGAAGTACCGCGGTATCCAGAATGCGTCACCCTCTTTCAACTGACTGTTCATCGCCATCGAGCCATTTGGAAACACTACCTGAATCGAACCCGATCCCTGCAGCACCACGCCGTATTCCGTCGCTGTTGGGTTCATATGTGGCGCCAGCATCGATCCCTACAGCATATATCATTAGAAGAATATATAATCACCAATCTCTATTATAAACGCAAACGCAGATGATTGTGTGTGTGTGTGTGTGTGCGTGTGTGGAATTTGAAGCTTCGCAAGATTTGAGTATTATATATAGCGGACCATCGTACAGCTTTAAGATGGACGAGATAAACGCCGATGTCGGAGTGTTCCAAGGGATGGTACACATGTTCGTTGACGGCAATGGTGTAGCCATGGTCGTTTTTGAAGCTCGGTTTATGATCATAGATGTTATAAGGATGAGGAGAACAGAGAGCCCTGTCGTCCAAGCTGCAGCCGACATTGTGAACCAGAGAACCTAGGAGTTTTCTCCAAGACCACGGTACACTTGTGGCTTCATCATCCTCTGATTCTTGGGTTGCTTGCTTCATGGAAGCTTGGAAATGGCGGAGCTTAGTGACAGATTCATTGGCAAGGCGGATGATTGGACCTTCCGTCTGGCGGCTCATTATCTCTGCCACATCCTCCAAAGTAACCTGTTGAATCCAAGGTATTATTTCAAGTAAAAGGTACTATTGCAACAAGAGAAATTGTTTGGTGGACAAAGGACTATTGCATGGACCTGGTAACAAGTCATCACATCTAATGGATGGGCCTAGGTTCTAGGTTTGTGATTAGTTTCCTTCAAGTTACATTTTGTACTTACATTGAGAGCTGAGCTGAGAGTAGTAGCATCAAAACCCGAAAGGACTGAAGTCGGATACGTTCCTCCGCCAATGAAGAATGACTGCAAAACATAGAATAACAGAGAGAAGGAAAAGAAAGATCATTAGAGGAATGTTTTGATATAATTTAACTATGAGTTCATTAACGACATACTGCAAATAACTATGCACATAAACAGAATTACTTCATAGGATCCATAGCCTAAGCTCTCGGAAGAGTCGATGCTGCAGAGGATCTGCAACCTTTCAGCATTGCCGGTGTTGACGAGGTAGAATGCTGAACCAGTGGGAATGACGCTGATGTCTCCCCTCTTGAGCCTTCTCTCTACCCGTTCATCCTTCTGGATCCACCTAGCCATGACCTCCCCTTCAAAACCATATCCCAGAATTTTCAGTATAAATAGAACAATAATTAAACTATTACGGTCCTGATTCACGTTGACATTATAGCCAACCATCTACAGTATTGAATATCCTATAACGACCAAGTATCTAATTCAGAAACAGTCCTTATATATACAGCATTACACTTGCATTCATAAACAATATATATTATTTAGCTAGGTATATCTTTACCTGTGCGGATGAAGAGGATGATGTTGGCGTCGATGTACTGTGGGATGAAGAGTGTGTTAGGCTCCATTGTGATGAACCCGACGTGCATTGGGTTGGGGTCACCCTTCCATCGGTACCCGGTGACCATACGTACCTCGCCGCCGGCGGTCTTCACCACTTTACGAAACTTACCCAGCATGAACAACTGCTTAATATCCCCTTCCACCTCCATCTTAATCTCATCATCCTCTTTCCCTCTGCCATTGATGATCAATCCGATCACCTCCGAGGACCAGAAGCTGAGCAGCAATAGAGTTATCACGAATAGGGAGAATATAGACAAGCGATGATCTCCCATCGATGAGACCTTGATGTTTTGCTACAGTTTCTTGCTGTCTGATGATCGAAGAGTGACTGGAGGGGTATAAAAACGAACCGGAAACGGAGAAATTGTAAGGCACGTGTCTGCATGCTTGGCTAATAAACCCCCTCCTTGTTGCGGGGATCCACAGAGATATTTCATGGCTGAAATAAGATTTGTTGACCTGTTAAAACATTGATAACGACTTCTCTAACGAGATCTGGCGCTTCTTGTGCTACATAGCAGGCCATTTTAAGTAGTATGTATATAATTCCCTTTTTGAATATATTTTGGATAGTATAGACTATAACATAGTAGTACTAATAATTTTGTAGTTAAAATCTTTTGAAAAAGTTTAAACAAATTATCTAACAGGCAGCCGTAACTTTAGTACACATTTTCAAAATCTTCAAATAAAACTTATAGAACATATTTAGTACTTTAATTTATCGTCTGTTATAATTCTAAAATATGCCCTAGAAAGAGTTATGATCAAATAAAAAAATCAAAACGCAAAGAAAGATGTGGTAAGCGCAGTAAATAGTTGTAAATCTCAATTCAACCATTCATTTTGGGTTGACATACAAGAATAAGAGTATCCGAGTGGGGATTTGATCTAGGACTAAAAATGAATGCTTGATGAGGAGTTACAGTTACATGAAGAGTTTGGCACGTATTCTTTTTTGGGAAAAGTATGGAACCTCATTGAATTGTAAAAATAATTTTGTAGCCCCTCCTATTTTAAATAAATTAGTTTGTAGAAATACAATCTCCACCAAACCGTCTATGTTTATTGGTTATATTCAGACTGTCAACAGGAACTGCCTAGCCGAATAATAACACTCTGCAATAGTAATTTTGGAACTTAATAGCCTATTCAAGCTTATCACGATAATTAAGCCGCGGCCAGCAGATAGTGGTGTAGTTTTACAAATTCAAAAGACCACCTTCAACCCGGACGATATAGTGTAGTCAAGCCACCTGATCAAATTCAAAATTTGGAGTTAAAATTGGTCAAGGATAGCGTGAACGCAAATCCCACTGCTAGAAGTTATGACGTCCATAAATGATGAACCCCCGCACCGGAAAACTAGCGTTTATCGACTATCAATCGGATAGCCGAGCTGGTTCATAACACCCTGCAATAGTCAACTCAGAACTTATAGCATATTCAAACTTACCACCGAATGATAATCAGCTAGCAGACGATAGCCTTTTTTCAATTTAAAATCAGAAGGCCACTTTTATTCCGGGACCATATGATGTAGTGAAGCCCACCAGATCAAAATTTTAAATTTAGAGTTAAAATTGGTCAGGGGCCGCGCGAACGCGAACCCCCGTTGCCACAAATTATGACGTTCACTCACCCACTTGGGATGATGATAGACCAGCGACACCGCCAAGTGCAATGCGAGTCGCTAATCTAGGCCACGGGCCTTCTTGATCACCAGTCGACGCCGTCCAGGTAAGTATGATCTAAAGTTGCACCTGGTGCAAGTTTTATGATGTTGCTCGCGAGTCCCTCCACTCTCCTAGATTATATGGGACTAGAAAGAAGTTAGGTTTTCTTCCAGTTCGAGTTTCCAAGCTGAACGGATGAGACAGTGGGCGTCGTGAAGGTCCATTACTCTGGTCCAATCAGAGGCCTAACAAAAGCCATTGACAAAAAATAATAACGGGTAATAATTCCAGGCTCCCTCAAAAAAGTTTAATTCTACACGTTCGTCTTCTATCTTTGTTATGATGGCCATTCATCTTAACTAGCAAACGACTGACGCGTAATACGCGTGCAAAATAATAATAACAATAACATAACTATTTGAATACAATTATAAACAAAATATTTCAAAAAAAAAAAAGAAAAAAGATAATATGACAAAAATGAATTACACTCCGACATGATTGGATCAACTATATAGCCACTAAGATCAATAAAGTCCGCTCAAGTACTTTTGAATAAGAATTTGAAATAATAAATTGACGATGAACTTATCATGACAACGGCGCAAAAGGGCAGGAATAATACTTTTCGAAGCAAGGGATAGCATGTTTGGAAGCCAGAGATAGTGATTAGTAGATGAAGAGAGAGAGGAAGAAGAGAAATAATGGATGAAGAGAGTGAGAGAGAGAGAGAACGAATGAAGATAAAGAGAGGGGGAAAGCACCGCCGATGGTTGAGGAGAAATATATACGAGTTGGTTATCATATATATTCTAATAATTAGTAAGAAGTAGAAAATAATGAAAGAAATATTTAGAATTAATTAATTGTATGATATAAATTTGCATCATAATTAGATAATTAATATTAGGATATAAAACATCACCAGACCACCCTCTTGTGTTTTAGTATTAAATTAGCATATGACGTATCCACAATGCGTGTGCCAAAAATAATTAGAAATTATTTTCAAGTTTGTAATTAGTAAAACTCAGAACTTTTTTAATTTATAATTATAAAGTATTTTTTTTAATTATCCAATTATATCGATCTATTATATATCATATTATTTTTTCTAAAGATAATAAAAAAAATGTCGAAATAGATGTCCAAAAAAAAGGAATCTAATCTGAAATCATATAAAGGATATATACATACATATATATATATATATATATATATATATATATAGAAGAGAATTAAACGAGTTATACATTTTTAAAGTAATTTTTAATTTTCTTTGACATACGCATCGCGAGTACGTCATCCAATACCGTTATACATATTGTCTATGTAAATACGTGTGCACGTGAGCGTGTGTGTATGCATGTATATTATATGTATATACGCATGCACACTTTTGTTGGGGAGGGAGGGAGGGAGAGAGAGAGAGAGAGAGCATTGCTCTACTTTTCCAGCACGTCATATTACATGAACAAAAATTTTGCTCTCTAGCTGTCATCAGTTCGCAATAGTTTGACATGGTCCATGATAATGAAATGAGGTTGCTCGTCAACATCTGCACGGGCTGACAATGAGTTTATCATTTTTCTTTGTCAATAAACACTTGCCGCTGCTCTGTTTATCGCCCATTTGCTGCAAAATTACAAGCGCCCGTGTATTTTAATATATGTTCCTTAGCCTAGGCATAACTTGCTGTTACAACTTTGCCGGCCATCGATGTCTTCAACTTCAACCATGGCCAGAAATTGCCAACACAAGACGCGTCTTCATCTTGCAGGCTCACAGGAACCAATTACAAACATTCGCTGTTCAATCTTAATCAGCTTCTCACTTTGAAAATCTCGTCCTACTTTGTTATCGATCTTCTTTTTAACCGTATCTTTCTTTGGCTTCTCTCCAAATTATTGCACTGCACGACTGAAATGGGAGATAGGGCGACCTTGGCGAGAGCAAGACTAGAGCTCGAGGAGCTATACCTTGGGATTCCAGATGAATCAACTGACATTTCATTCAAAGACTTTGCCAGTTTTCAACAAAATGGAGTTGCAGAAAGAAACCAAAGCAAGATGGAGCCTGTAAAAGAAGACGCTGATGATCACGAGAGAGCAACGGTTAAGTCGTCTAGCTTTGATTTCTCTAAGGCTTTAGGAGAAGCATCTCAAAAGCCAAGCCCGTCGGCTGAGGAGTCGAATACACCGCGAGGAAGCATTAAGAGGAACAAGAACAAGGTGTTAAACGTTGTGGCAGAAGAAAACCACAGTAGCAGAGCCTACAATGACATGAGCAACTTCAGTATGGCAGCTCCATTTGAAGGAGCAGCACGGAGGCGGCGCCCTGGGATTCCTCACTCAAATATATGTACCTTGTGCAGCGAGTACATCTACATATTTCGTCGTCGTTGCCTGGTAATTCGCGGCCAACTATCTATTTTGTACATGTTGCATGTCCCAACAATGATACTATCATAATTAGTAACTGCATTACAGGTGTGTGGAAGAGTTTACTGCAGGCCATGTGTAGGAATGGGCATGGGAGAGATGACAGAAGGGAGAAAATGTGTGGACTGTTTGGGAAGAAGATTTAGCCAAAGGTATAACAAAACTTTAGTTTGCAGGAATACCTGCAAGATTGCTATCTATATGCTTTTCAACCTCAAAACTCCCCAAATCACAAAATGGGAGCCTACAAAGTAAAAAAAGAAGGGGTTTCTGTCAAAAAAAAAAAAAAACCTACTTTGCAAAACTTAAATAAATCAACCCCTCAAATTAGCATCCCAGAACACTTCTCTAAACGGACTATTTTGGCTCGCGGGAATATTAAAATAGTTCGCCCGAAGGACTTCAGTCAGAACACAATCATACAAGTGCTGGCAACACCGCATTAGCTGTTTGAAATAGTAAACTAATCATCCGAAATATTTTGAAATTTCGATCAGAGTTTTTTTTTTGAAAAAATTGAAAATCAGGAGCTGATTTGTACAAGTTTTAACAATAAGGGACTTTTTTAAATTATCAAAAAAAAAAAAGACCTTGGAGTGGAACTGTACATTATCCACTACTATTATGTATGACTGGGAACTCATTTGTTGATGTTAAATGATTGAATTATTGCAGATACATACACAAGGCAGGGAAGATAGGGTGCTGCTGGAGATGTCCTAGCTATGTGAAGCAGCAGGAGCTCATCTGGGCAGAGAAAGGTGCTCGAGGGACAGGTGAAAAGCGATGCAGAAAAAGCTTTATGGTGTCAAGGTCGTACTGCGTTTCAAGAACAAGAGCTCCAGTTGTAGCGGAGGAACACAAACATTCCTCTTTTGCAAGCAACAGTCATAAACCATTTCATTTTTGAATACTTTACTATGATTACGAGGAACAAAGAAGAGAATAATAATTGTATGGGACTACTATTCTTGAAATTATTCATGAAAACTTATAATTTTACTGGAAAGATGTCCTAGCTAACAATGGACTTAAAGCATGAACCTCACATTAGTTCGTCAAGTAGTAGAAAATAGGAGGTTGACACGATCTACTCGCCTCTCTTCTGCTACTTGATGAACATTTGAGTGGATTAGCATTCAACTTATGCAATGCATAAGAACAAAAAATTTTCATTTTTAACATAAGCATGAAATATAGAATACAGGAAGGCCTCCAGTTAACTCGTCAAACGATGACTACAATTTGAATAGCGTTATCAACATTTTCATTTTTAACACAATTTGATGTTTCTTAATTGATAACAAAAGAGCATTGAATATTCATTATTCAGTCAGAGTAAGAAACTCAGCTCAGTGTGATGGTATGAAAAAGAAAAGGGTGAAGAACGAAGAACAAATAAAGTCCAGCAACAATATGAATATACAGGTAAAAACACCCAACTCGCAATTTATGAATTGAAGAAAAGTTCATTAATAAGAGACTTACACTGTGTTTAACTATCTACAGCTTATCAATCCACCCTACGAAACAAGGGGGCAGATAGATTTGCGAACGACATTCCATAACTATGTCAATAATAGTAAATACAGAATAACTGGGTAAAAGAATAAATCTGATAACAAAATAATATAAATATAAACAATCAGAAACCAAGCCTAGGTCTTCCAAAAGTTGGTGATGGCAACTTCCCTATCAAGGGTATGTATCCTGGTATCTTCCAATGAGGGACTACAGCATGTTCTAGGAGAGAAGAGATGTGGATATTGCTGAAGAACTAGGTGGGGATATTGATAACAGAGTTGTGGATAGCTGCGATGGCGAATAGCTTAATGGTGGAGTGGGACCTACAATACAATTGAGGCTCGATGACTTCAGCATCTGCTTTCCTACAGCTGCAGACGGCTCTTGAAGAGGAAAGCGGCTAGGGCATTTCATGTCCTGTACACTTTTGAGAGCTTCAACAACAGCTCTCATAGTAGGCCTTTCGGAGGGTCCCTCTGCAGACATTTAAGAGCGACATCAGCAATTGTTCGAGAAGCTTTGGGTGGGACCCGTCCTTTGATACGTATCCATGATGAGAGACAAGCGACAATCATCAGTAAGAAAAGGTCTGCTCCACTTGACGATGTTCCTTTCTTCCTTAGGATGATGAGAGTCAAAATTTCTCCTACCAGTAAGAAGCTCGAGAAGAACAATGCCAAAACTCCAAACATTGCTTTTAGGTGTGATCAGACCTTTCTCCAAGGTCTCTATAGATAGGTTAGCACTAGCCTGCAGGAGAAGGAAAAAGATTCCTTCAGAAAGGGCACTACATATTGGGTCTGGTTTTAAAACCACAGGCATGCTGATGCTCTCCAAAAATGAAAATGTGTTGTACTTGTTTTTACATATCATCTAGGAATGCATACAAGTAAGGTTTACGCATTCCAAATGCGTTATACTTGTTCTTATTAGGAACCTCAAAACCGAAAAACTTTAAGATAGCATGCAGATGTTGTGACTATTAAGATACATGAGATCTCGCGATTAAAAATTTATCCCTTTCAATATGATAAAAAGCTAAAGACATAATAAAACGGCTGTTAATTCCAAGTCTTTAGGGGTATTAGACTCTGGAATCAGTGCTTCTTCTACAATTATCCAAGCAGTTGGTAAAATGTGACAGGACACACTCAAGCAAACAATTAATCCTAACCACGCTCCTAGGTACTGTTTAACAATCATTGATCTTCATAATGACAAAGAGACTCAATGATCTTCACACAAGAATGTATACTAGCTTCTTCAGTTCGATAATTAACTCAATTTATTTAGTGCTCCGGAAAGAGAAAATCAAGTCATTTAAAAAGTGCGAAATATTAAATTGACAGTCTAAAACAACAGATCCCAATATCCTTTTTTGGGATCTCATGCAGAAAACAAAAGCATAAGAGAGTGCCTAGTTAATTCTGATAGCAAAACCACTTACCATAGAAGTACTTGATATATCAGTTTCTGGATTGTAGTTCACACAACCATAACCTGATAACTTAGCAGTGAAATCTTTATCAACCTGTATATTAGCAGTAGAGAACTCATTGTACATAGCCTGCAAGGAAATTCAAAGCTTTGTCACATGAAATCCTAGATAACGGTGGGACTAAATAAGCTAACAAAATTAAATTCAAATACCTGGAACGGACCATCTTCATGCAAAAAAGCAAGACCCTTTGCAGCACAAAGGGCAACTTTCATTCGTGAGCTCCAGTCAATTGAAGGTCCATCATATCTTCCATGAAGAAGTCCATCCAAGCTTCCGTGGAACAATCTTTCATAAACTAACGTGCGCTGATCTGAGCCTTCACGTGCGTAAAAACCAAGCAATTTACATAGGTACGGATGTTGTAAGTTTGCCAATTTGTTCACCTCGTTCACAAACTCTTTTAATCCCTGTAAAACATCGATAACCATATGAGTTACAAAAAAAAAAAAAAAACTCAAAAGGATGCACAATATGGAGAGGCAAGACTTCAATGCTAATGTGCATAATACATGTTTTAAATACAGCTACACAATCTTCCCTTTGAAGACAAAAGTGCAGATGATAATAGCTATAACTGTGCCTTGTGCAAATTATAAACTTAAAGGACAAGGCTCACACAAAAGGATAAAGATTTTGATTCATTTGTTTAAATGGCACCGCACAGATTCTAGAGACCAAAATAATTGTTCAAAAGTGCACATAAAATGATCAAAGCAGTATCCAGTTACCTGTGAGGAAGGCAGTAAAAGGGTGACTGTAGCTTCAAACTTCTTCGAACTTGTATTATCATCTCCAAACGATGCTTTATAAGCTGTTGCAGATAGACCTTCTGAGACACACCGCTCGATCGAAAAATTTTGGCAAGCAGCTGAGATTTCCTCAAGGGAAAAGTTCCGAAGCCCAACACCAGCTAATGGTGGTAGAGGAAGTGGCCCAGATGTCGATATAGGGCAACTAGAAGTATTTGATTTGAAACTTCCAGCATTCATGGATAGAGAAGTACCCTGAGGTGAAGGAAGCGGCAGTGGTAACGAATTTGAAAAACGTTCACCTTGTTCTGCTAATGAGAGGGCATCACGATCTGCCATGTGTATACTAGATGGAGCAGATAATGCTCGGGATCTGCTGTCGGTCTCAAGGTCAACAGATTGCGCCGGTTTTACTCTTGTTCTAAAACTAGGAGGAGCAGATTGTAGAGATGGACCACGCAATTCTGGCTCAGGAAGTGCAGTGGATGAATCCAATCTTTGTTTTACATGCTTCCAATTTGCAACAGGCTCACTCCGTTTCTTTCTACATTTTAAGACAGTGAAGCAACCCATGTTGTTTATCAACAGAATCAGATTATATCTGCAGAACAGGAGAAAATATGAAAATATACCATAACTAGGGTAACAACGACAAAATTCTCCGGATATGCTGGGGAGAAACTATGTATTAAAAGGATACTTGACCGATACAACCTAATGAAAAGACTTTCCAAAGCTGAAATGTATAAAAGTTTAAGACTCTAGGAAGTTTCTCGACAACTGCCTAAGGCCATCTGCTATCACCACCTCTAGAAAAGCTGAACATTCTATAAGCTCTTGTGTACCTCAGGAGTTTGAATTCCAAGTTTCAACTCAGGAAACTAATGTCAATTACTATGGTTAGCAGGAAATAGAACCTATAACCAGATCAGAAAAATCAACAAATTTCTGCCAGCGTCTCACAAGTCTAAAGGAAATATATTTTTTTTCCCCAGAAGAACAGCAATTACATGGTAATGTAAGAATTAATTACTTTGCCAAATAGTCTTGAAGTCTTCAAAAAAGTCTAACTATCTGACCTTCCAATTTTCTTCATCCCTTATTTGATCATACAATCCATTTACTCCTCAACTTGGTCTCCTACTACAGATGGAAGTTGCTAAAATTGATAAACTTTCTCAACTGAATTTAGAGAATTCAAGAATTAGAAGGAAAACTAATAAACATAACAAATTAAAGCAGAGATTTTTTTTTTTTTTTTTTTTGTTAAGTAAAAAGCAGACTTTATTGAATGAGCATCACAGTTTTTGAGAAAAGAATTTAGTAGCACAGTGATACACAGTTACCATAGAAATCCAGTTTACAAAATTCAGTTGCTATGAAATAGCCGATAACAAAATTTTAATTGCTATCAGCTGCAAAGAGCGCAATTTCCCGAGTATTACCAGGAATAGAAGATTTAATCCAAACTTTAGCACAATAAAAAAAAAAAAAAAAAAAAAAAAGAGCCGAAGTGTCATATCACGGAAGCTAACAGATTTATAACATTCAGGACAATCAAATGAAAGACAATAATGATATCTCATTCCCTTACCCAAAACCCGAATCCTCCAAATCTCCTCCCCCCAACCCAAGCCACCATTAAAAAAAAAAAAATTCTTAAATTTTTAATTAGTTTCCACATATGAAGTCAAAGCTCAACTTTTTTCGATCATAAATCGAACATCTTATAAAAGTTTCAACAATAAAGAATGACATGAGAATAAACTGAACTTCCGAACAAAGACAATAACAGAAAAACAAACCTGCGATGGATCTCTTCGCTAAACCGAACGTCGATCAGACAAAGATTGAGAAGAAGAATACGACTCAAATATATAATTTACAGTACAAAGAGTAGGCCTTTGCTTGTTTTATGTGGTGATTGACAAGAAAAGGATGTAAGTTTGAGATAATTTGGAGGGAGGAAGAGGGGGGGCGGCGGTTGATGGTGACGGGGCAGCATTCGTCAAAAGCCGGAGATATTGCGAAAACTCCACGGGGACGACCGTCACCACCAAGACACACCTATATTTGCAGTTGCTCAATTGCCTCTGTTAGTTGAAACTAATCTCAGCTTTGCCACTATCGATTTTCATCTCAGAATTTTATTATTGAGTTTCGTTAAATTTAAATTCCGATACATGTCCCTAATATTACTATACAAACCGTACATATTTAAAAATTTGTTATTTTAAAGTAAAAATAAAACAATTATTTAACATTATATATATATAATCTTTTACATACGTCATATCGATAACGATCAGAATAAAAAGGTATTATCTAATCCAAAATCATACCAGTTAGTACTAAATCTTCAATTTTTATTGATTAAAAGCTGTTCAATTAGAAGAAAAAATAAATGGAAAGTCCAGGTTATTAAATGGGTTGAAATATCGGCAAAAATTTGAATCTCCATGCCCTCAGTAATGTCATCCAAAAATGCTAAAGCACCTTGCATAAAATTCCTATGAAATTGTATTGCACTATCCTGAAATATGTAAAGCAATTAAACTTGATCAATTTGGCAAACTATTTTTTACAACTGAAGCACTAATTCTTCTCCTAAAATTATACATGAGAAATTATGCACTATTAGTTACAGTACTTTAGCATAATTATGTAGTGATATTTTATATTCTAATATAATTATTTAACAATTAAAATATAGTGAAGCCAAAAATTAAATTACTAATGGACGAGATATTTAGTTTTTTAAAATCTGAGCTCTTGGTGTAACTTTCCATAATTGCTAGCATAATATTCAAAGTAATATTAGCCAATTCGTTATAACTGTCCATAAATTATATATTTACCCCTCTCTCTCTCTCTCTCTCTCTCTCTTCATCCATTAATTGCATTGTCTTTGGCTCGGCAAAGTATTATACCGCCCTTTGCACCGCCGTGATATCTACGCCATATTGGGATAAATTTGGGAGCGCCGTCATTTGCGCCATCGCCGTCCTTTGGGCTTTAATAATTTTTGGCATACCTATCGCGATCGCCCATCCACTAGTTTTCGACCACAAGTTCTTTCCATAAAAAAACTTCATTATATAATTCTACAAGGTATGTATTTTTTAACAAAACAGAAATATCCAAATACTACGATTTATCTAATATTATTTATACAAAAATTACATTCCCCTAAATAAAGTAGACCGCAAGTAGAATATATCCAAGTCCATTTACAGAAAAACAAGCACCTAACTACATGGTACAAAATTTGGACTTATAATTTTTAACTTGCACTTTTATATGATAACAGATAGGACTTATTTTATGGTTTTTTAAATAGATCCCAATGCATCCTAGCCAAAAAGATAGAATCCAATCGTCTAGAGCAGCTATAAGGAGAACAAATTTTACAGTTTAATCATTAGCATTCATAATATATGTATCATATTTGGAAAAGATATTCTTAAAATTATATCATTGAGAATGAAATTGGAGATAAACACATTGAACTAATTGATCTCACCCTGACAAATATTAGTTTCTGATATAATCATACTAAATTTTGTTCTTGGTATTTGAAATTTAGAAATGCTATTAAATCCGATAAAATAGTCAGGCTGATAGTATTTCGTACATGAGATCTCCAGACGGAAAAAAAACAAATCGAACTCTTTTTCAGATAATATGTTCATACCTAATAATATTAGTCTTTGAAATTCCTCGAAGGAAAATTTATCATTCATACATGAATCTTTGTTGCCCAAATATAATATATTCGTTTGTTTCGAAGGTGATAATGCTAGATAATGCAATGTTAGGTAGAAAAGAAATAATAACATAAATACCTGCGAGTCGAGACCCTCAAGGTTATTTCCGTAGATAAATAAAACATCAGGGGCAATGATAATATACGGAAATTTATTCTTAAGTTTGCGGTTCGATTGATGTCACAATCTCAGTCAAACATTGAAAAATATTTTTTCGGAGGCTTGGACCAGTTTCGTGGATGAAAAATATTAGTGCATTCTACTGTACCGCCCTAAATATATTAAAATTTAATAATTCATATAATATCAAATAATTTAAAAAAAAAAAAAATTTGAAAAGAAATTTTCAAAAAATTATAATATAAAAATTATATTTGGATAAAAAAATTTTAATATCAATATTTTAAAAATATTTTTAAATAAATATCTTAAGATTCCAGTCAAACTTTAACAGTTTAAAAAGAATTTTAGAAACCGTAAAATAGTACGTTTACAATTCATTAAATTTAGAGTTCGAAAATATTTATTATTATATTATTTTAAAAAATTTCTAATAAATTTTTTTTATTCTATTAAAAAATTTTATAATTTTTATATTTAAGATTTTTCTACAAAAATTATAGATAAAATTTCAAATTTCAAATAATAAACCTAAAGATTTGGTGGATTTACAATGGCGTACGCTGATTTCTTGGTGCAGCCGCATCATGAAGTAGGAAAATTCACGGCCGAAATCGTGCCGCGTCAGCGAATACGAATCACGAAATATTATATAAAATTCTCGTTCGTATATATTTAATTTATTTTTAAATATTTTTGTGAAAAAATATAAATTATAAAGTTATAGAGTTTGATGAGATCTATAATTTTTTTGTTAAAAATATTTAAAAAAAATACTAAATTTTGTGTCAAAAAGATGATCAAATATTTTGATATATTTTTGAATATTTTTTTGAAAAATATTCAACTATAAAATTGTAAATCTCATCAAATTTAAAAATAAATTAAATAAATCAATAAAAATTTTCTATAAGATTTTAAAATCCGTATTTTTAACTGATCGGTCGTAAATTTTTGGGATAATACCATATCAGCCCCCTCATAGTTTGAAAACGCCCAAATAAGCCCCCTATTTCTAAAATCGGTCGTTTCAGCTCCCCAAATACTGTTTGAATTTTTTTCAGACGAAAATATCCCTGTGCCTGTTTACAGTTCAGACGCCAAAAAATATCTATTTAGAATTATTTTTTGAAAAAAAAAAATTAATATAAAAGTTGTAGATCTCAATGAGATATACAACTTTTATGTTGAAAAGTTTTTCAAAAAATATTTTCAAACAGGTGATTTCGAGGTCCGAACTGTTAACGGGTCGACTCGTAATCCGCTGAACAGTTCGTGCACCGAAAATACCTATTTAGAAATATTTTTTGGAAATATTTTCAACATGAAAGTTGTAGATCTCGTCGAGATCTACAACTTTCATATTAAAATATTTTTTAAAAAATATTTTTAAATATGTGTTTCAGATATCCGAACAGTCGTGGATATTTTTGTCCGAAAAAAAAATTAAACAGTAAATGATGGCTGAAATAAATATTTTTTGAAATAGGGGGCTGATTTGGAATGGAAATTTGAAATGAAAGGCTGATATGTTATTATCCTTAAATTGGGATTTTTTACTTACTGGTGTGACAGACCCGGGAATCAGCGCCCCTTGTAATAGACATAGTCAAATTGAAAGCCCACAGAAGTGATGGTACGACTATATCTAACGGTCACATCTATCAGCTGAGATCAACGGTTTAGCTGCTGTCACGTTGTAACAGGCGCCCACTTTTGTCGGCTCCTAACAAGAATAAGACCAGTTGAGCCGCGAACAGCACGTCTTCATTGTTAAATGATTTTTCAATCAATGTCACACTATGTAGATATTGTTGGATTATTACATTTCAACCTTCCTGGACAAATTCGTCAAAATTAGCCTAATATTTTATTTTTATATTTAATTTTTTTTGAGATGAGTTATAAAAAAGGCTGAAATAGAATTCACCTTTTTTTGTTTTTTTCTGACAAAAATCTTCTCTAAATTTTTAAATAATGTTTCTTTAATATGTTACTTTAATCCAATAGACATATATAAATATTTTTCTAAAATTTAAATAGCAAAAATAGATTTTTTTTGTGTTGTAACTTTTATATTTAAAATTTTTTTAAAACTATTTCATAAATGTTTTTTAATATTTTTCTACAATTTAAATAGCAAAAATAGATTTTTTTTTTTTTGTGTTGTAACTTTTATATACTTTTAAGTTCCATACAAATCTTAAGATATGTTGCTTTCGTTAACAAATTAAAAGTGTTTGTAGTTCAAAGCGCAAAGGACTACACGTATTCTTATGAATAATAGCAATTGTTGTTCACTTAGACCATGTCTAACGTGTTGGAATATGCTTAATAGTACTTAAAACTTCTGGTTTCGCGAGTGAATACATATTTATGTGAAGTATTTGATAGATAAGTTTGTGAGCCGCTAATTTGGTGACTAAATTGGTTATTGGTTCACAATAAAAATTAGTTTTAAAAAATAATACTGTTGATGCATGATAAGACTTGCCGAAAGAAATGTATGAAATCTCCATGTTTGGCACACGTGAAACTTCCTTGCGATGTTTAGGCAATCGATGAGCATTGATCTCCCGTCTACTTGAGTTTGAGGCTGGGACCGGCGCCGCATTTTCAATTTCTTCCTTTGCTTGTTGGGCTTTCTTATTGACAAGTAGCTATGATTTGAAGCCATATTTGATTATCGGTACATAGTCTTGTTGAAGTAAGCGCCTAACTCTTCTTTTCAACTCCATGCCATATCTTTGTAAACCGTATTTTAAATATGAAATAAAAGATTTAAACTTATGCACAAATCCTTAGAGACTCATATGCATGATGGACTTTGTTTGAGGAGATGATACTTAATGTACTAGGTTAGACATAAATGTAATATTCTTAAGTTCTAGTGCAAGATTAGTCCCGCATGACATATTTTATGAAATAATATGGTTAATAATTTTTGTCATAGAATAAGATAAATTTATGGTCTTGGCCCGAAAGATCCAAAGTTATGGTTGGCTGGGCCTTCCACTTTATTCAAATCCATCTTAAACTGAACTTTTAATGGGCCCCCTCATTGTAATAAATAAAAGAAACTCCAACAGATGATCCGCCCATTAGTATATAAAAGAAAAGGCACGTGCTGCCTCCGATCTCCTTCATATCTTTATACCAATATCAAAACAAATCAAAATTGTGCCATATCAATTTGGGTTTTGGTGAATGAGTTGCTGCACCTAGCGGAACTCTAAAACATTACTACTTTCACATACTTTCCCTCTTGGATCAGGCAAAATGATGCTTATCGCTTTGTTTGGAATAAGAGAATGGAATGGAATGGAAAAAAGACAAAGGAAATGAATATGGGAGGGAAAAATTGAAGGAATGGAAAAAAAATAAATAATTCCTTATTTGGATAATAGAGAGAAACAGTGTAAAATTAATAATAAGTCATTCTTTTTTTTTTTCTTTTTTTTGCTCAGCCTCCGTCAAAGGAGAGCCTTCGATATCCTAGGGCTTTTGGCTCCTAGACTAATCTGAAACGGAAGTCCGGAGTGCGAGGTTGGAATGGCCTACTCCCAACCGCTTGTTGCCTCTTTCTGCAAATTCGAATAAGAGTTTCCTACCTCTAACCTGGAACATGAGACACACAACTGCACATCGCCAACCAGCTGTGCCAGGTTCGGTTGGTATAAATCTTTCTTTTATTTACATTTGAAGTGAGGTGAGAGGTAGTATAGTAATTTGCTTCACTTTTTCTCTCACTTCCCCCTCCAATTTGGAGAGAATGAAAGGAGGGAAAAATTTTCTTGATTTTTCCAAAATTTTCACCCACTTTCTATCCCTTCCAATCCAAACAATGAGATGAAACATTTTCTTCTCACTTTCCATTTCTTTTTTTTTTTTTTTTTCTTCAAACCAAACAGCCATATGAATTCAACCAAAGATGCATGAATGAAAGACTTAGACTAGGACCTTATCTGGTGAGGTCTTAATTTTTTACTTATGAAATAGTCGGTAATTAAAATATCATATATATCACAATTTGATTTTAATATAATTTTCCGGCATATATGCCACAATGATTTTAATATAGTTTTTGGATGCAATATGTAACAAAATGCCGTCACCACAAATCTTTCTGCAGAGAATCCAAGTTCTTTGTCCCAGTATCTGTTCTATTTTATGTGGAAATTTTTTGATGAATATATGTATTGTTATTTCTAAATAATAGCAAAACTTTAATATACCAATAAATAAAATAAGAAATATATAATTTATCTCGTTATGAGACAGATAATGGGAAGACAATGAGAAGATATTGGATGTTCCACAAATACGGTAAAACTGGTTGCTAATGTATGTAGCCGAATCAATTAGCTTTGTATATAATATAATCACAAAGTCGCACACCGCTCTGGATCAAGATGTACAATAAAGAATAAAGGAAAAAACGTTGACGGTCCAAACAAACACTGACCAGGTGTTGTTGCGTTGTGGCATTCAGGGATTTACACGTAGCTTGTTAAATTTCTGGATTTGACAGACGGATGGCGAGTTGGTAGGACAAACTTGCACCCAACTTCCTCGTTTCCATCTAATTACATCTCCATCCTTATTATTTATAAGCTTAATTACTTTCACCACCATTCGCTTGCTGTTTAACCGCTGATTCTCTCTCGACTATCTATAACTTTCATTAGTAATTCTTTTTTAGCCCTTTTTTTTGTTCATATATGTTTATCAAGTGTTTATGATGATGAATACATGCTAATCTCTCTTTTTTTTTCGTAATGTTTGAAGTGGGATCGGAGATGATCATGGTTGATGAAGTTTCCTTCCCCCGAGAGGTTAAGGGTAATAGTCCTCTTGCACTAGTTGGTCATGGTAAGTGTTCCTTAATTTCTACAAGTTGCAGGACGAGCGTAGATAGATCAGATCAAGTACATTAAAATGCTAATTGTGAAGTAGTAATTTTTATATCATGTTAAGCATAAAAATTTACCACAATTGGTTTACTTAAATCTAGCTATCTGTTGTTCTTAGGAGATCAGTTGCTATTTATGAAAGGGGCATTTAGATTTTTATTTCGATTAGACTCTATTTTCTAAGAAGCTTAAGTATATGCATTCATGGTTACGCTGGTTCATTCTCAAATCCATATGTATATCTTGGATGAGCATTATCACACATTTCATGCTTACTTCTGCAGGAATTACAGATGTGGAAATTCATTTCCTTCAGATTAAGTATACTGCGATTGGTATTTACATGGAAAAATGTGTTACTGAGCATTTGAGGAGCTGGAACGGGAAAAAGAGCTCTGAAATGACTGAACATGATGATTTCTATGAATCTCTTGTGTCAGGTGAGACTAATTGGAAACTAACAGTTTGCAGTTATATGACTCGTAAATTATGTAATTAGAATTATAGATTAAACATGCTAGCGAAAATGATACGAAAATAACATGGTGACATGCTTCTCTTAGTACAATGCTAAATTGTTTGGCTTACCTATCTAATTTGATGGCTAAAGGCGAATATTTTAGCCAAAATTAGAATAACAGCAGCCACTTGCATGTAGCCTATGCTTGCTTGATCTTATATTTTCTTTCATACTTACATTTAATTATTTATTGTTTTTTCTGTATGCAGCACCTATTGAGAAATTCTTTAGAGTTGTGGTGATCAACGAGATAAAAGGCTCCCAGTATGGGTTTCAGCTGGAGAGTGCTGTAAGGGATAGATTAGCTGCTGTCGATAAATACGAAGAGGAGGAAGAAGAAGAAGAACTCGAGAAGGTCACCAACTTCTTCCAGGGAAAGTATTTCAAGAAAGGTTCCATAATCACATTCCACTTCCTCCCAGGACAGCCTGCTAAGGCAAGTTCTTCTAGAACTTTGCTTGACTAATTGTTTGCGAGTGTTGCTTTAACATGCTTAGGATAATAGCTTTTGTAGAACCCTCAAACAAATTATCCTGGAGATGACCCAAAAAAAGAAAAAAAGAAAAAGAAAAAGCAAAAGGGGTAACACTTAATCATTTGTTAACTGCTAAGTTGGAAGAGTAGCTTGTTAATAATTTGTTACTAATAGAGGTTTCTATGCTAAACGTGTATGCTTTATTAAATTGTGGGTCAATTTGCATTATATTCTCGACTGATGTAATGGTGTTTTATAATAATATGAACTCAAAAATTCATGATTCCTTGCTTTTTTTGATGTTAGAGAGATGTTATTTGTTAACTATAAAAAACGACTCTTTAAAGCAGTAAAGTTAATCTTATTAACTGAGTTTATAATGTTGTGCAGATAGTAGTTATCACTGAGGGAAAAGATGATGCCAAGATTGAAGTCAACAATCAAAATGTGATTGAGATGATGCAGAAGTGGTACTTAGGAGGGAGTAGAGCTGTTTCGCAGACGACGGTGAAGAGCTTGGCTGAAAATCTTGAGAGAATGCTAAACTTATAAATGTGTGCAAGATCTGTATCCATCTGCTTTGTTTTCCTTTGGAAGTGTAACTATGGAAAAGTTCTGAGTCTTAAATTTGTATCCTGTGAATTATTTTTAGGACTATGTTTTAACTCCAGTATTCTTTTAAGTCAAAAGTAATGGTAAGCATTTCATGTTGCTCAATATATATGAAACTTGCGAATATTTCTTGCTTTGGACATGTTTTTCTTTGAGAGGAGAAAAATAATAATTGGCCTTATCATACCCCTGCAGTGTAATTTGTTATCTATACTATCTATAAAGTTTTCAATCCCTCAATTTACAGTTATTTAAAGAGTTGTTTAAACAGTTTGATTTTTTTTTTTTTTAATTGGCCTCAATTTCCTTGAATTTTTTTAGCGAACCTAGCCTCGACTCTCCAGCTCGTACCTATTCGAGCCTCCTATCTCAGCCTCGTACTTGTTCAGCTTATACCGATTTGGTCTAGCTAATACCTCTTCACTCTCGTACATTGCATCGATATTTTGAAATTTTAAAATGTTAACAGGTATAAAATTTTTAAAAAAAAGGGTCTAAATTTAAATTTCTCCTTTTTGATTTTTCTTTTTTTTTTTTTTTTTTTGTGTTTTTTTCGTCAACAATATTACACAGTCACCCTCGGTCATGCTGCATCATACCTCTTTAGCATCATGAATGCCTCGTTGAACAATTATTTGAACAGTTTGATTTCATTGAATGTTTCTAACGAATCTTGTACCAGTTCAGCCCTCAAACATCGGCTTCGTAAATCGTATCTATTCGAGCCTCATACAGCCTCATACTTACTCGGTTTTCTACCTATCTGGCCTTGTACCTCTTCAACATCAGTATTTTAAAGCTCCAAAGACGCGCTCGATCGCGTCGCTGGTGCTTGACTTCACTGTCCTTTGATTTGCCAATTGCGATATCTGTTTGGCAATAAAATATACTCAACAAATAAATTTTTTTTTTACTATCTATTCATATACATTCAATAATTATAGTTTATCGTTTTATTTCTAAATTAATTCTAAAGCTACGGACAGTTCAATGCACATCAATCTTAACTAGCGTCTTTGAAATTGTTGATAAAATCCCTAAATGAAGATCGAACTTACTTATAATCTGAGTATGGGTTTTACTTATAAAGAACTACTTTATTTCTTTTGTCCAACAAGGCGATTTGTCTGTCTATATGCGCTTTTCTATTTTTGGTGGTTTTGGGGGTGGAGTGGGGGTGTGCACTTTTTTGTGATAGTGTGAATCTTTCTTTTTCTAATTCACTTCAACCTGAATATATCTGGGTTTGTTCTGTTAGCTTGAATTGAGCTTCTCTTTTTGGTGTAATTGGTTGATCTTCCTGTTCATCACCCTATGTATGTTATTTTTTTCTTAAGATGGCTTCATTTTCTTTTTTAGGCCTTACAGTGAAGGAAAGGTTTAGACTGTCAGGTTCTGTAGCAAATGAACGAATTCATCATTGTAATGAACAGATATGCTGATTTAATCAAATACTTAAGAATACAATTAGGAAGAATTCTTCTATCCTACATGAAAATGACACCAAAAGATAGAAGCAGCACTGTTTCATGGTTAAAACACTTCTCCGCAAGAGTAACTAAGTTCGATTCTTTCCTATAATATTTGGAGGGATAAGTCACTGTGGTGGGCAAAAATCCCCACGTCAGTTTTCTCAAATAAGAAAAAAAAATTAAAGAAAAAGCAAGCATTATGTTTCTCAATAGCAATGAACATGTCTTTTTCACCACTTCATGTCTCATGAAACAGATGCACAGATCACCTGTTCTGCTCCTTTCTTTCTTTCCCTTTCTTTTTATTTTCCCTGTTTTATTTTCCCTTTCTTTCTTTCGCGGTATTTTTATTCTTTTGTACGGATAAAGATTCCCTATATTCAGATTTTAAGCACCGACACTTAAATAATATATTATTTTTTAAAAAAAATTTAACATTAAAGTGCTAAATTTTGATGAGATCTGCAACTTTTTTATTTAATAGTTTTCCATCTACATACATGTTATGAGACTCCAAATTTTAACGGGTTTAAAAATAAATTTTAAAATCCGTTAAATTCGTTAAGACTTTAGAAACTAAAAGCACCTATTTATAAGTATTTTATGACAAAATATTAAAGAAAAAGTTGTAGATATTATCAAAATTAATAATTTTCGTATTAAATTTTTTTTCAAAAAAATATATAAATATTATTTTAAATATCGGTAAGCGGAGCGGTGTTGAGAATCTTCGTCCGTTTTGTACACCTTGTCGGTGTGCCATTAATTGGCTCCTCACTTCACAAACAAGAAGGGCAAGCAAATAGGAGAGATCCTATGCTGCTAAAGGGTGGTCGAATGAGACAGTGCATAACAAATGGATCCCACCTCCCAATCACGTATTCAACTCACTTTTTCTTCAGTACTGAACCAGTTGGTTTTCTTGCTAAGTATGCGGTCCCCTTTGCGGGGCAACATCAAACTCCAAAAACAGTACAAACAAAAGAGAAATGTAGAAATGAGATTCTATTCTGTGCCCACAAACTCATGATTCCTAGTGCCCTTTATATGCTCTTCAACATTAATCATGGTGATCATGAGGGGGTACCTGGAGCTCATCAGGTGGTTAAAATTGGGAAATGAGAGGCAAACAGAGGGAACAAAATAACCATGAAAAGCGACAAAGGAGAAAGTGGTTTCAGATTGCTTTTCATTTTTTTCAACAGCATGATTCTTCACATTTCATTCAATGGAAGAAAAAGATGATGAACTGTGTAGGTCTGTTTAAATGGAGTCCAATCAGGTGCTTGCACGGGTTCTTCAGTTGAGAAGGGCTTATATCGAAAGCAACCTTGTTCCTTCGCTAAATGTTTAAGAGTCTTTAGACCCATGTTTGAACTACTTCCATTAAAAAAACCACCAACAAATTAAAAAAAAAAAAAGTCAATAATAATAACAAAATATGATGCACTAGATATTCCCAAATTTCATAAAAGAAATTTCTCTAAAAGCAGGTTTTTTTGGTATTAACATTGCAAATCACCAATATGAAATCAAGATTTAAAGTTTTTCTCAGAAAAAAAAAAGGATAAATGAAGCCTTGATTATGCTCTCTTAATTAATGCATGCCATTTTATAACATACAAGCTGCTTAATTTGTACAAAGTAAAAAATGGCAAACAAACTTTTATTTGCTTTAGATAAGCCGATAATTATTAATAATGAATTTGGGTGTCACCTGCTGTAGGTGCCACTCCTATGGATCATATCTTTTTCTTGGGAGAAGATGTTTTAACCATTGTGAAAATGGTTACATTAAAAAACTATTTTGCTAAAGTCTTTTCTCTTTTTTTTTTTTTGGTCTTGACCACCAGATTCGATTTTTATTTTATATCTTGATCGAAAATGATGCGCGTTAAAATATATAAACTCACTCACAATTAAGTGTTGCTGGAATTTAAACCCATGACCTATTCTTTATAGAGAGCAGGCTATAATATTTTCTTAGCATCCTGCCTCATTAACCAACTGAGCTAATGCTAGTTGGTCTAAAGTTCTTATTTTTCTTATTTTAGTAGTAATAATGTTAGATAGGCCTTTAGGTTATGTATTTGAGACGATGCCACAGATTATACTTTTGATAAAATTATTTTGTTTTGCCTAATGCCGCGTAGTCTTCATATTACCAATCAGTCAGCTTCTATTTGCTCAAATTCCAACATGTAAGTTACACCTAAAATGCTTAAAAATGTGGAGAAATTGGGTATAAAAGATGGAGAAAAATGTGGAGATGTATATCATACATGCATATTCTACTTCCCGAAAAGCCTAAGTAAGAAGTTTATGGAATACACCTAAAATCCTTCCTCATCCCCATTCAATTTATACAACAAAATGAACAAAAATAAGCTAAATTCAGCATCTTCTACCTAGGTCCTCAGCTTAAGATTGCAGATCATTTACACTCTCGATAAAAGTAAATTATACCCACATCAAAACCCGCTAAACTGAAGATTGAAATATATATTGCACCCTTCTCAGCTCACCTGATTCACCAGCTGCGGTTCCACCGCCGGCAACGTAGCCGCCGTCTCTCGGTCTAGTAAGGAGTGTCTGCAAGTCGGACACGACGAGTGCGACGCAAGCCACGTGTCAATGCAGCGCACGTGGAAGCCATGGTTGCACCTCGGCAAGACTCGCACCTTCTCGCCTTCGGCGAACTCTCCCAGACATATCGGACACTCTGTTGCCGGAATATTTGAGTTCGGACCGTAGACCGCCACCGGAATCTTCTTCAGTGCTCGTTTCTTCAGCCCGGTGCCGGCGAGTCTCGTCGCCGCCTCCTCCGGCGTCTCGAAGGCCATTCGCCGCCCACACCGTAGCGTGCAACGTACTATGGAGTTGATACCGAGAGCGCAGATAAGCGCGCACAGCAGCGCCGCCAGTATGATCACCATGTTTGTGTCGAAGTTGGCGTCGCCACTGGCCGCCGGCGTCGCATGCGGTCCGCTGTCGCTGTTCCCCAACTGCGGCATCTGCCGCACCGTGTCCAACAGCATCCGCATACTTACTAATCAAACAACTCTTAATTTCTTCTCTGTTACTAATTTCGCTACCTAGAACTGGAAGCCCATGACTACTTGAAGCTCCTGTCGTCGCCGGCCAGTAAAACTCAGGTAGACAAGAAGCTTAAATATATTTCCAAGGAAAACTCTGATTTTTCTTTTTGGGTGGTTGTGCAGGAACTAGTAATAGCTAGAAGACATGGAGAGACGGTGAAGAGAATATGAATGCAGGGTGGAGGAGAGAACTTTGGTTCTTTTCTTTTCTTTTCTTTTTAATTTAATTAGTTGAGTGATTTGGAGGTTGATTATTGAAAAACTTTGTTTGTTTAAAGTGATATTTGAGAATTTTGGTGAAGGCACCAGATTCCAAATATTTCATATTTATTTCAAAAATAACTTCAGTAAGCCCTATGAAAATGTTGGGACTTCATACCATATATATATATATATATAACTCAAACACATGAATATTGTAATAAAAAAATTATGGAAAATAATGCTATACTCCAATAATATATTTCAATACCTGATTCTTAGGGACTTAATCAAGAACAGAAATCATCTACCCCCACTTTATTTCCAATTTCTGTTCTTACGTTCTACAGAAATACTTACATATATTTTTTAAAAAAATTTCAATATAAAAGTTGTAAATTTTAATAAAATCCAAAACTTAGATGTTGAATTTTTTTTTCAAAAAATACTTTT